>JBAWJQ010005296.1:0-28178 GCA_037783105.1 Bactrocera zonata | reverse complement strand
CACCACGAATCCAACACCAAACTTGCGCTCCTTTATATGGCCACTGTAGTAGATGTCACAAGGACCTACTCGTCTCTGTCCTTGTCCCGTCCATCGCATTTCTTGGACGGCGGTGATGTCAGCCTTTATTTTCACGAGGACATCAACCAGCTGGGCAGCGGCACCTTCCCAATTAAGGGACCGGACATTCCAGGTGCACGCCCTCAAATCATAGTCCTTATTTCGTTTGCCATGGTCGTCATCAAAAGGGGGGTCTCTCATCCGAGGCTGTTTGGTTGTTTTAATTGGTGCGTTTTTTTACGTGGCGGGTCCCAAACCCAGCGCACAACCCTAAGTAGGGGATATTTCGGATGTTCTTAGGCTACCCAGAGGATACTTGGTCAGAGACCGGAAGTCGTGAGCTGCTTGAGTCATATGTAAAAGAATCGTTTCTGGCCACTCCCAAGTGAATGGCGATGAGAGAACTTTCCTCACTTGCGTGAATTTCTACACATGACTCCATCCGGTTCATCTGCTTATAGCGAATAAATCCTGTGAAAAATCGCCCTAGACACCATATAACTAACAAGGCTTATGTACTTAAAGATACTTTGCTGGAAGTAATCCAGCGGTTGCAAGAGTGTGAAATAATCGGTTTTACCCGAAGTTACAAGAGTATTACATTTGAACTTAGGCATTACTTGTTCTATTTACGTTTTTAAAAATAAACAATGTTCAAGTCGATTTTTGGTGATGATTTTTCAGTGTCTATTGCAGCTATAGGAATTACTGATTAGTGATCCGATTTGGCGAATTCGATAAGTGAGCAGCTTCTTTTGGAGAAAAAATTTTACGCAAAATGTCAGATCGATATCTCAAAAACTAAAGGATTAGTTCGGGTATCTATAGATAGATAGACGTACCTGGCTAAATCGACTCAGGTCACTACAGATATTATTTGCATTTGAATATACTTTGCATGAATGTTACCTTTTGGGTGTCAGAAACTTCGTGACAAACCTTCGCCGTTCAGGGTATACAAATTTCTCTTTGGCTATTGATGTGTAAACCTGGTCTAAATTCCTTGGACATAAGTTTTCATTAGCATATTCACATTCGCTCGATTGTCCACTTCTGACAATGTCTGCTTCATTTCAAATTTGTTTTCTTTAAATAATGCAATAGACGATGCTATTTTATACCGTATGAAGTTCGAACCTTACGAAAATGCCACAAAATAAAATGGTACATAGTACTAAAATATGCGCATAATCATAAATGTCCAAATGCTAAGAATACGTATTATGATACATGTTGCATGTTAATATGAGTACGGCTTATGTGTGAATTTTGACTTTAGCTTTTTGATAAAGCCGCACAGCGGGAGTGCGCTTTAGCTGATACCATGAACGATGTGTGCAAAGGAATTCAAATATAAAAGTAGCATTGATAAGATATATGCGATTTTAGAACTTTGTGTTCAGCATACAAATTTACAAATGGAAGTTACATATTTGAGCAAAAATTTATTCACAATTGCTGTGAGCTCTTTTGTGAAAGATTTCTATTCACTATGTACATATATTCAATAATCTGAATTCTGATTAATATGGTATCAGGTCGATATATACATATGTATGTAATAACATGCAGTATAACTTACTTATTATTCTAAGATATTAGTAATTAGTGGCTTAATAAAATTACCGCATTAATATTTTACCTTAATATTCTGGACTGAAATTATTTTTTTGTTAAAATGTTTTGATTGCAACATATCTATTATTTAGTTCAGTTGCAATTTACTTGGACTTTAGTTGAAATATTAAGAAACTAAGAAAACAATAGCCTTCAAACCCGAACAATTCCTTACAAAAACTTGATTCTGATCACTTTGTTTTTGCATTAGTTATGTGCTATAGTGGTTCGATCTGCATAATTTCTGCGGAGATCGCACTATTGTCATATAGAACAACCCATGCCAAATTTCTGGAAGATAAAAAGGCTGCACCACGTTCTACAATGCATATTGATGCCGAGATGGATATAGTCCTTGGTCGATGCAAAATTGAATAACAACTCAAGAGTTTGCTGGAACATTAAACTTGTCTAACCTGAAGCAAATGAAAAGTCTATGATTATTTTCGTAGCTAGAAATACACATTTTGCTGTAGTCAAAAATATAGAAAGATCGCTTATGACAGCTGATATGTGTACAGACTTATCATTTGATCATTCTCATGTACTAAGACTCGTAAAATTGTACGAACAGCTCAAGATATTTGAGACAAAAGTTTCTCTAACATCACATAAAACTAACTGGTTGAAGTATAGAAAATATATCAGCAGGCACATCAATATTGAATGCAAAATAAATACAGGAGGAGACATTGATGAAAGTTTAGGAGAATTTAATGATGTAATAACTAATGCAGATGTATTGGCATTACCAAAAGAGACAATAAACTTGTTAGTTTTAGAGAGATCACCAATAATGAAATTGAGAAAAGGCGGGCTAGACGTGAATGAGAGATAAATCGTTCCCCTTCAAGTCTACTTCAACTGAAATCTGTTATACGAATGTAAAAAAAACGCTTAAAAGTGAGGAAGAACACAACGCTGAAAATTATATAAAGAGACTGTGTCCAATTTCTAAGAAGCAAAACTCGCTTTGGAAAGCCCAAAAGTCTTTTGAACCACCAGTAGATTCCAACATGCCTCTAAGACGGTTGAATGGTAATTGGGCACGTAGTGATAAGGATAAAGCAATTTGCTTTGCAAATCACCTTGAAAAAACATTTCAACCCAATTGCCTCAAAGAACGAAATTAGCTTTGTCGCATATCCGGTTCGCTTGTGAAACTTCAAATAAGTGATCCATGTTTCAAGCGCGTTTTTACTGGCGACAAAAAGTGGTTGATTAACAAAAATGTAAAACGTAAGAGGTCATGGTCTAAAACGGATGAACCAGCGTAAATCACTTCAAATGTCGATAATCGCCAAAACAAGGTTATGTTTTCGTTCGGTTTATTTTGAGCTTTTGCCCCTCACAAAACCTCGATTAACTCTGAAGTGTATCCAGACCAGCTAGATAAATTAAGCATTGCACTCAAACCGAGAAGGACAGACTTGACCAATAGAAAAGGTGTGGTCTTCTACCAGTATAATTCAAGACCTCATGCAAGTTTGATGACTCGCCGAAAGCTTATTTGGAGTGTGCCATATTCTGAAAATTTGACATCTTTGGAGGTATTGATCAAAACGGAAGGCATATAATATCATGAAATGATTTAATAAAAAATCATGTTTAAATTGCACTAAAAAGTTGAAATTCATATATGCGTCACTAATAGTAAATATATAATTGGCAAAATCAGTGTGAAATCATAATTCCGCACATATAATATTTATTCCTTTTGTTCTCGTATTTTCGGTATTTCAACTTACGGTGATGCATGCATATTTATGCGTCGTTAAGTTCTTCCTTAGCTACCGTTTTTTGTCCATTTGGTGTCAATTGCAGAACCCATTACCACAAAGTCACTGTCTCATTTATTGCTCATGAAATATCACACAAAAGGTATTATTAAAATTTTCATATGTATTTCACATATACATATGTATTTGGAATAGACACATGTGGTAATATTTACTTTAGCCATAAATTTTAGCTCGTATACCCCACGCGCCTATTTCAACGTAATAAAAACAAAATTTGCATAATACGTATATTTATGAGAGTAATTCAGACCAAATACCATACACAGAGTGTGAATTTTTATTAATTTTAAATAAATTCATTTTGAAATAACTCGTAGCATGATCGTTTATTGGTTGCTGTGAGCCTAACCGTGTACATTTATGTAATTGGTTATTTGCAAATACAGAGTACAAAATAAACATTTAATGATAATTCTAAAATGCTTGGTTTGTTAACACAATCCAAATGCTTATTCCAACCGGATTGCCTATTTTCGCATACTAATCTGTTTGGTAACATGCCACATATTGAATATGCAAATAAAGTGTGCTGCACCGGATGAATGTATAAATATGGATTTCACCAGTATTGTTGAGTGAAAATATAAACTAATTATTAAGGAACACTCATTATATGCAAATAATAGTGCGAAAATGTGGAAATCTGATAATTTATAATTCAATATTTCAACAAAAACAAATATCTAAAACGAGCAAGCGTGCATTTTGAAGCATAAATTATATTGAAATTACTGGTTTAACCGCGTGGCAAAAAATTAGTTGAGGGTAGATGCAGTTATGTAATTTGAAAATTTAGATTTTGGAACGTGGTATCCTCACGGCTGAATTACTTAATATGGGTACTGATAACAAGATTTCTTCGAAAGTTTAACAAATTTCATATCAATAGAAGACACTAGAAGTAATTAATTTTTTTAATTGGACTAAAAAATCATTCCAATATAAAGGGTTCAGAACAGACTGCTCTCATTTCTTGTTTATGGTCAAGCAAGTACATTTATTAAGTAGGTTAAGCGTTTTGAGAAAAATTTGAATTCCAGCAGAAATAAATTTATATTTTAAGGTTTGAATAACGTCACTTAAACACAAACACGTTAACAGTTTATAGAACTGTGAAAACATAAAATAAATCTTGCGGCTCTCATTGACATGAAAGGTGCTCTCTAAAAAAACTTAAGAAAGAAGTTAAAAAAATAGCTTTTATATTTTCATGGCTATATAGATATATCAATAAAAATCATTCGCAAGCTTTAACGATATGCGCACCGGAAATTAAGTTTTCATTGCTTCAGAAAAGGGAAAAAATGATTTGCAAAATTATCCTAGACTGCCTCCCTAAAAGATGATTTCATCAGAAATTTATCAGAGAATATAACAAAATAAACAGAACATTTTGTCAGCTTCGATTAGTACATAGCCTTAGGGTATTTGAAATTGAAAATTTAGCAAAGCTCATTTCACACGACATAACAACCGTTATTGCAAGCAACTCGAAAAACCATCCACTTGAATAGTCAACAAAAACACGAGTATACCGCATTGCCGCTGGGGTAGACATACATGCATACATACATACATATATACGTACATGTTTTTATAAGGATACGTGCATTTAAGATGAAGAGTATTTGCACGAGAACGTGCTTTCTTAATATTTTATGAAAACCTACGCACATGCCTATGTGTGTATATACATTTAATATGTATATTTCATGTGTATTTATATAAGCATATTGTGAATATGCAATTTCCTCTCAAAAAGTGGCGAAAAATTAATAAACGAGATATTAACGTGTCGTCCGATTCGACGATGAATAAATTCACAAAACTTTTTGATGTGAGCACATTTCTGCTTGGAACTGGTACTAATAAAATCAAATAGCCGCTAGGAATCAGCTTGCACCTCCATTTCTGAATCGGCATCAAAGCGGTATGAACGATAAGATATACAACGTTGTAAAATAAATATTCAAGGTTAATCCTTATTTTTAAACAAGTAAGAAAGAGCTAAGTTAGGGTGCAATCGAACATTTTATACTCTTGCAACTTTCGGGAATCAAAGCTCTAGTTGATTCCTTACGATGTAAAACGTCAACCAGAGGATCGGAGTCTAAGCATTTTTATATATACATACACCATATATAACTTACACACTGACCTACGTATAGATTCGGCATAAGATTTGTTAAAAAAACCAATACCTTTATAGGTAGTCATTATACTATATATATTATATATATTATCCTGGTAATTATCATATAGGGTCTAGGTGAAGTTTTCGCCCAATTCTATTCATTAAAGGCACAATGATATACTGTTATGAGTAAAATACGTTCTGAAATTTTCATTGAGATAACTCAAATTTTTGCCGATATATCCAGCATAAAGTCACCTGGAAGTTCGAAATTCCTTATATTACGTAAATGGGGGCTCAGGGACGTATTGACCTAATTCCACTCATTTTGGATACACAGAATTCTTACTGCAGGAAAAGGATTATGTCTGAATTTCCATTGCATATCTCACATTTTGATCGATATTTGCGAACAAAAGTCAGCTATAGGTACTGGGGTCCACATATTCGGTACCTAGAGTTTTGAACGGTTTTGGTTGGATTTGAACATTTTTCTGTCTTAAATAGGCGTACACTAAAGGCAAAATTTAATCCCATAATATTAATTGCATCTTCATTTGTGCACGGGAAAGTAAAATAATTAAGGGGAATTTAAAATTTTGGTATATGGGAGTAGCGTGACTATTTTCCGATGTCAACAATTTTTACAGACTGGCATAAGAATATAAAAAGAATGCCACGTTCCAAATTTTGTCGAAATCGGTCAGTCGGGCCCCGAGATATGGGATTTCACCAAAAAGTGGGCAGTGCCACGCCCATCTTCCAATGTTCACCCTACGCCTATAAAGCCTTGTCATATTATTCCGTCGGCATTTATTTCTCTGACGTATTTAGTTGTTGATTTATCGCGCTTTTAGTAGTGTTGAACAGTACCGTTATGTGGGGAGTGAGCGGGAATTTCATCCGATTTCATCCGTTTTCTCACTGTCGGTAGTAGTTTTTGTAATATTCGTGCTGGGCAATTTTGGTTATTGTAGCTTAAGTTTTTTGGGAGATATGCACATTCAACAAATTTGAGGCAGCCCACGCCCACTTTTT
Organism: Bactrocera zonata; assembly: GCA_037783105.1. Taxonomy (NCBI): domain Eukaryota; kingdom Metazoa; phylum Arthropoda; class Insecta; order Diptera; family Tephritidae; genus Bactrocera; species Bactrocera zonata. The sequence continues at coordinate 21,527 of JBAWJQ010005296.1, read as the reverse complement.
CAAAATTTCGCGATTTCCTGTGCCAAAATACAGTGTTATATCTTAATTTAGGGCTTAGTTATGGCAATTTATGTGCTTTCGGTTAATTTCGATTTGTGGGCGTGGCAGTGGTTCGATTACCTCCATCTATGAACTCGAGCTTTTCTTTGAACTAGGGAACCTGCATACCAAATTTCATGAAAATATCTAAATTTTTACTCAAGACATACTGACAGACAGACAGTCAACCACATTTCAACATTTCTCGTCATCCTGATCCAAAGTAAACAGGACCTTCAAAAAAAAAAAAAAAAAAAACAGAACAAATGGTTTTTTCAGCAAAATCATTTTATTTTATTCAAAATAGTCTCCTTTTGCACGGTCCAAAAGCAAAAGTTTTTTAGCTCGTTTGCCCGTATGGCCGCCAGTATGCCGGTGGGAGTAGTTAATGGTTAAAATGTGATTTTTGGTCAAATAATCTGTCACAATCGTCGATCGAATGTTGGATTCTGAGCAATTTTTTGTCGTCAGTCAATTTGTGTGGAACAAACCGTGCACACTCCTTTCGTAAGCCCAAATGTTCGATCAAATGCGATAAATCGATGCTTTGGAGATGTCCGATTTCATTTCTATGAATTTCACTGATGATTTCGGCTGATTTTTGATGAATTCAAACACAGTTTTAATTGAGTTTCCGATGATCACGGATTTTGATTGGCCCACATGTTGATCGTATCGTTGATTTATATCCCCACGACCACTTTGAAAACGTTAAAAGCACTCGTGCACTCTGCTACGGGACAGGAAATTATCGCCATAAACTTGTTTCATCAACTAAAACGTTTTGGTAAAAGCTTTACCAATTATAAAACAAAATTTAATGTTGTCTCTTTGTTCGAAGCTCATTTTCGTACCGATAACACAAATATACTGACACTCAAAACGCAACAAATTCACTTGCAATCAATGAAATGTCATGTAATGCGGACTGGACAATCGATAAGGATAGTAGATTCTAACGCACCAGTCGACTTATCGATGGCTAGATTTCAAAATGTCCTGTTTCCTTTGGAACACTCTTTGTATAACCTTATATCTATCTCGCTTAGTTTTAGGTGATACGTACAATCGTTAGGTGAACAAACCTATAATACTTTGTAGCAACTGGTTGCAAGAGTATAAAAATGTAAAAATATCAACAACATCTGAGCTTTACGTCTTAGTAGCTAGGAAAATTAGTGACAGTAAGCATTAAAATGGTATCCAAATTTTTAACAATTTATGAAAGCATTTCAAGGAATACTACACGTATTATATTACCATACAATAGTGCGTGGTAACGTTATTGTAGAATGAAAAATTGCACCGTATTGAGAATTCATAAATGTACGAGTATCATCACAGTTATGACACAATACTAATTTATTATGTTGGTTTCACATGATGCGAGAAATTTAATTGGACAAGTAATATAATGTAATTTACCCATTATTTAATTATTTAAATACGTAACATGCCATCGTTGGTAGAGGTATGTAAATATCATATATCGTATCATCGTCTGAGTATGCAATGAGCATCGCTAACCATATTACCTTCTTGATTGCTAAATGAGTTTGCTTCGGAATTTTCAAGCATTACCTATGTCGGCGCAATTTCAAACTGTTTATAGTCACGAATATTTTCATCAGTAGCGGTGCGTAGTGAGCTTGAGATGCCATTCCACATTTTTTTATAAAACGTTTGCAGGATAATCGTCTTGATAAGGGGACTCTTTCATATGAATTGTTTTTAATTTTTCATTGGGGCAGATTTTTTTACTTGGTGGATTCCAAACACTACGCACAACCGCAGGGGGTTTCCTTTTTCATTTCAGCTCCTCCCCAAACGGATGTTTGTGGGCTGTCGAGGGGATACCTGAAATCGGTAGGTATGTAAAACGATCATTTGTAGTCACTCTCAAATGAATGGTAGTCAATAAATCTATTTACTTAAATGAATTCCTATGCAATGTCCTATCGCTTTTTAAAGTTATGTACATTATAAATTGTTGCAGAGAATATTGGTACAAACACAATAAAGTTATTTACTGGATGTTGTTGATATCGTTCAAACAAAATAGTAAAAGTATTATAAAATGTTAAATATGTTAACTGAAATTTAATAAAAAAACAAAACAAAAAAAATTATCCAATTCAATAAGTTCGGCTGTTGTCATCAATTGATATTACTTTGTAAATAACCCAATAGTATATTTTCGATATACTGTTAAAATATTGAAGCAGAACAATATTTTTTTGTTGTTTTTTGCGAAAGCGTTTCTTAATCCAAAAAACTAGTAGATAAGATCACAGCTAAGAAGCTGACGGATCTACTATTTCCTGCTAGTGAAATTTCTACTCACATATGAAGAAGCAATTATTAATACATATGTATATTCAAGTGATATTTGACCCATTTGCTTCAATTTTGGTTATTTTATTAGTTTCAAATCTTGATATGATTACGAAAACAACGTTTTGATGTTTCCTTGCTAGTTTTTGCTTGTTTTCTGTTTCCGTACATTTTCTGTAAATTTTTTCGTTTTGAGAGAACAAACTTAAACTTAAACAACTTACAATCTTGTACTTCCTGAAAGCTAGCAGCAATTAACTGTTAAGATACAGACTTATTATTAATGTATTTCTCTCATTAGTCAAAGGAATAAATTCTTTCCAAAATATGCTGATGTGACACCTTTTCAGAGTATGGTATTGAAAGTAACGTTTTCAATAAGTCGATCATTAACAGTTGGATTTAATATTTCAACTAATCAAAGAATATTGCATACATATGTAATAAAAGTAAAATTACATAAAATAGGAATAATGGCTATCACGATATTGCAAAAATATTAATGAAAAAATACAATCTGACAAATTATATTTAGAATATTTAATTTACTGCAATGTCATATCATGTTGTAATCCTTTTTTATAACATAATTGTAAAATGACATCCAATTGTTCGCAAATATTAGTCACGTTCGCGACAATTCCGTGCCCATTCAAACGTGTCCAACGCAACAAAATTTCGCACTTTAGTGCTTGTGACAATTCTGAATTCATAAAATCAGAATTTTACGTACGGCTCATATGTTTGAAAACAATAATGGAAGTTTACGTATAACTTAATCCATTACCGTTGTTATGATTATTGAGAATTCGTGAGCAAAAGTTGTTGAATGATAAGCCATTGTGTTGTTCAAGCAATAATATCGTCTAGCGTAATTACTGAAATTAAGTTAGCAAATTTTCAAACAAAAATAAAATATCGATTCATATGCATAGAGTAATTTATATACCTGCTAAAAAAATGTTTATAAATCTATAGACTTACCGATATCTACATGTTCGATAACCACATGGATATATAACGGGTGATTTTTTTGAGGTTAGGATTTTCATGCAGTAGTATTTGACAGATCACGTGGGATGTCAGACATGGTGTCAAAGAGAAAGATGCTCAGTATGCTTTGACATTTCATCATGAATAGACTTACTAACGAGCAACGCTTGCAAATCATTGAATTTTATTACCAAAATCAGTGTTCGGTTCGAAATGTGTTTCGCGTCCGTGTCCGATGAGCGATGAGGCTCATTTCTGGTTGAATGGCTACGTAAATAAGCAAAATTGCCGCATTTGGGGTGAAGAGCAACCAGAAGCCGTTCAAGAACTGCCCATGCATCCCGAAAAATGCACTGTTTGGTGTGGTTTGTACGCTGGTGGAATCATTGGACCGTATTTTTTCAAAGATGCTGTTGGACGCAACGTTACGGTGAATGGCGATCGCTATCGTTCGATGCTAACAAACTTTTTGTTGCCAAAAATGGAAGAACTGAACTTGGTTGACATGTGGTTTCAACAAGATGGCGCTACATGCCACACAGCTCGCGATTCTATGGCCATTTTGAGGGAAAACTTCGGACAACAATTCATCTCAAGAAATGGACCCGTAAGTTGGCCACCAAGATCATGCGATTTAACGCCTTTAGACTATTTTTTGTGGGGCTACGTCAAGTCTAAAGTCTACAGAAATAAGCCAGCAACTATTCCAGCTTTGGAAGACAACATTTCCGAAGAAATTCGGGCTATTCCGGCCGAAATGCTCGAAAAAGTTGCCCAAAATTGGACTTTCCGAATGGACCACCTAAGACGCAGCCGCGGTCAACATTTAAATGAAATTATCTTCAAAAAGTAAATGTCATGAACCAATCTAACGTTTCAAATAAAGAACCGATGAGATTTTGCAAATTTTATGCGTTTTTTTTTTTAAAAAAGTTATCAAGCTCTTAAAAAATCACCCTTTATTAACATTTTATCTTTAATAGAAAGAATCAAGTAGAACCCAAAATTGTGTTGTGTAGGGAGTGAGAGTGGTTGTGGTTCGATTTCGCCTATTTTCCCACTCTGACATAGGAGTACGAGAAAAATGCCAGATACTAAATTTAGTGGGCGCCACACCTATCGTCAAATTTTCACACCGGCTCGGTCAAAGCCCTATCATACTATCCTGGAGTTACAATTTAATACATATTAGTTTGTCAAAAAAGTCTTGCGGTATTTTCGCTAGTTGGCGCTGAAAGCGCGTAGTTCTAGTTTTATTCGTCGTATCGGGTCACGCTATACTTGTTTGGAAAGCTCATTTCAGGCGCTAACACGTGTTTGATTGATTGTCGTTCTTTTATGTCGTTCGTGAGTTATAGCGTCGCAAACATGGAGCAAAATAAAGAGAAAATACGGCATATTTTACAGTACTACTACGATAAAGGCAAAAATGCATCTCAAGTCGCCAATAAAATTTGTGCAGTTTATGGACCCGATACAGTTTCCATTTCCACCGCACAACGATGGTTTCAACGTTTTCGTTCTGGTGTAGAAGTGGTCGAAGATGCGCCACGCTCCGGAAGACATGTCGTCGAAAATTGCGATAAAATCGCCGAATTGGTCGAAAGAGACCGGCATAGGAGTCATCAAACCGTTATAAACCATTTGAAGAAGCTTGGAGTCACTAAGAAGCTCGATGTATGGGTGCCACATGAATTTATTCAATAAAAATACCGCAAGACTTTTATTAAGTTTATGATTTATCGCGCTTTTAGTAGTTTTACCATTATATGGGAAGTGTGCGGGGTTATCTTCCGATTTCATCAATTTTCACACTGTTCGTAGAAGTTCTTGTAATATTTGCGCTGTGCAAATTTTGTTGATGTAGATGAATTAGCGTAGGGAAATGTACATTCAACTTTTAGAGAGTGGGGCGACTCCGTATTTAATTCATAACGCTATATCTTTGTGCCTAAAATAGATAAATTTGATCGAAAACTAGCCCAAGCCCCTATTTAACCAATATCAGGATTTTTGAAAATCCGGCTGACTTTACTCTGTATGATTGGTTTTACACCTCTAAAATTTTTCCTGGCTTTGGTTCTTGCAAGTTCCAAGAGTATAAAATGCCTTTTCTTACTTGTGTACATTTGGGATTATCTCAAAGAATCTATTTTTATGATAAGTCAAAACCTGATACAAAATCAACTTTTTTATTGCGTTCAATTAGCATTTATGACACACAAAGTAATTAATGTTTCTTGTGCTCGCTTCATATGACACCCAACTTTGTTTTGAATGTAACTCGGTGCTAAACGTTTTAAAACTACTGATTGTGTAACTCCAAAGGGTTCTCTTTGAGCTTTCATTTTTCGCAACAATATTCTTCGAGAAATGTTTTATGCTATAGCGATTCGATATCGGTTCAAACAAATTAGTCGCCTCGTAGAGAGGAAAGAACTGTGGAAAATTTCAAGTCGATATCTCAAAAACTGAGCGTATATTCTGACGAACGGACATGTCTAAAGCGACTCAGCTCGTCATTGCAATCATTTATCTACATTTTTATAGAGCCTTTGGGTGTAGCAAACTTCGCTACAATTTTTTGGTAATATGCCTCGACGTAACAATACTTTAACCCTCCTAGAAGTATTCAAAATATGTATGAAATTAAATTATGTCTTTAAAATCGATGTTTTGCATACTCGTTATTTTGTTTGGAATTTCATACATTAAAAAAATTATGACAAGAATTTATCAGAAAACTGGAGGAAATTAAAGTAATTACATTACCCAAGTCACGTGATCAAAACGACTTTCAGAACTTCCTGTAATAAGATTTTTAAGTATAAGATTCTATATTTTCTCAAGCGATTTGTTAGAAAAGTTATTGGAGCACATAAATTACTTTACATATCTTGATCGCTGTGACCTCCATGCAAACAACAATAAAACGTTTGAGAAGTTCTACGTAAAATAGATAAAATAAGCTCATAAAAAGCTTTTTTAATGAACTGAACGGTAGATTTGTCTTTTAAACGGAAATTAGTTTTACAATTTACTTGATGCCTTTTTGCACTTGGTTAAAATAACCAGCTCTTGCTAGCCTTTTTAGGGTAATTTCAAATTTCCTTTATCTGTCATCTTTTAATGAAGTGCTTTAAAATTGAAAAATCGCTAAATCACGTAGAGAGCGTGGAAATCACAGGCGTATACATATATGTGTATGCATATTACATAGTTCTAAAATATAAATATACATATGTAGAAAGCACACACGGAATTGCCATAAACCTTTTTCTGTTGTAGCATCCTAATTTTTTGTATGTGCCATCGTTGAAGCTAAGAATTTAATCAAGATAGCTAAGACTTTTAAAATTAATAAGGTGTTATTTTATCACCTCTTCTGGTGGGAATATAACCTTTTCGAAAATTATTTAGTTACATAAATTTCTATACTCTCTCAACGTTGTACGTTTCCTCACAGCCGTTTGCATAGTGAAATTATTGAGCTATTAATGGTGTTGAAAGTGAAACATATGACTGAACATAAGGTGTTTCTTAGCACTCTGAAAGAAAGGTTAGGTAAAAAAAAACAAAAAAACAAAAAAAAAAAAAAAAAAAAAAGTGTGATGCATAACTAAACATGGTATATCTCAGAAACGGAAACAGTCAGCATTTTGTTGGGTAATATAATTGAAATTGATTGAACTTAAAGCGAATATATCAGTTAGTATGTCATATTTATTCGCTGATACAGAGGAACGTCCTCCAAACGAGAAAACTGGTAGAAGGGAAGAAGTTAACCAGAAAATAAAAATGTCACATACGCGTGATATTTTTTTAAGAAAAATTGTAGGAATTTACCTTTTACACAAATGTGGAATTGATAATATGCGAAAGTTAAGGAAAAAAAGTAGTTTTCTTACTTTTTTAACAACTTTTGCATATTTTGGTTAAAGAGTACAAAATATATCGCTCATTTGCTGCAAGACCGGCATAAATCAAAAAACGTGATTTTTGAGTTAATGCTGCAGAATTGTTCGTTATATCATACTTCATGTTGAGTGAAAAATTCATATGAATACCTCTTATATGCTCCGCTTGAGAAGAGAATATATTTCCTGTTTTCCGTGTAAGGTTGCAGTCAGTTGAAAACTTTTAACGCGTTTTCTGGCAAATCGATTTTTTTGACTTATGCCGGTCTTGCAGCAAATGAGCGATATGTATACACTTATGGGATTATTACTTCCAGTTTTGGCCTTTTGCCTTATATTTTTATAAGTTTATTTATTTATTTACTGATATGAATATAATTTGGTAATTTGTATGAATGCAGGCAAAGTAATCAATAAGAGTCAGCAATAGTCAATTTGGACATAATATACTTTACTAATAAATGAGTAAAAACACGTCAAGTGGACCCCCCATTTTCCACTTGGTCATCGAATTTGAATGTGAGTATTTTTTCATAAAGTAGTCACCATAAACAAATAATCCCCCTCCCAGTTTTTTTTAAATTTTAATTTTAACTACCTTTTTTTTTAATTGAAAATTTTTACTACTTTTTTTTAAAAAATTAAATAATTAAAAAACTATTGGTGCTTTTTTGATAAAATTTTCAGGAGTTATAGTTCAATACTTGTACTTTCAGAAAATATATATGAATTTTAATTATTTTTATTTTTTCATATTGTTTATTAACTTTTAAATTAACAAATGAACATTTTAATGACTTCTCCCTCAAAATATAAAAAAAGTTTTTTTCAGTATTTTGCAATAAATATTCAAGTAACGAAATCCGCGAAAAAATTTGACTGATCGCAATTAGATTAAGCAAAAAAAAATTTTTTAAGACGGGCGGTCAGCGCTGCCGGTATAGCGCTCTGTCCCGTATCATTGACTTACCTTTAGATTTACTCCGTAATTATAGGTAAGGAATAATAGTTAATGTTTTAATTAAAAATATCGTTATTTTATGTTTAATTTTATTCAAACAAATGACAGATATAATAAATCATATATTTTTTTTATAAATAAAAAACAAAGAAGTTAAATAATTTTTAAATTAATTTTATAACTCATACTTATTGCTTTATTTCTTTTTTTTAAAACTTTATTGGTAACGATTTTAAGGGCTTTGGAGAAAACTTTGCACTCGAGTGATGTATTATTAACAGCTCTGTAATGGTGATATTGGCGTGTATTTTTTATAGTTACACATTGGTCATGACGAGATTTGAACTTTTTCTCATGGAAGTCGTGATCTTCTTGGGAGCAAAAACCAAAGTTAATTTTTTTAAATGCATTCTTACTCCATTCAAATAATGAAGGTGCATTGGTTATATGATTATCGCTTTCCCGTTGAAGACTTGCACGAAGAGCTTGTCTTTTAAAACTTCCTGCCAAACCATCACATGCCCCTTTTCCGTGAGAAGTCGCAAAAAATTCCACTCCGCATTCACATTAAAGTCCTTTTTATGATTTATTAAATTCACGAAATTATATTTATTTTTGTACTGAGAAGCAGCTCCGTCCGAAAAGTAGGCTATTTTTTTATCTTATCTGCTCCAAACTTATTTTTTAGAAATTCAATAAGTTTAAAATTAAAAAAGGTGAACAGAGCTCGCGTCGTGACTAACTTTTTCCGAAATAACGACGTAGTTTATATGTTTCATTTCTCCATTATCTCTAAAATACACAACGTAAGGATGAATTGTAGCCTGACTGTTATTCCAATGATGAGATTGGATGGCATTTTGAACAGAAAATGTATAATTTTCAGAAAAATCAAGGCAAACGATAAATTCTCCATCCTCAACAGATTTCTTCTTGTCAGTAAAATATGACGCTTGAGATCGTGCAAGAAAATCATGTCTTAATAATTCAGGCCATTTTTGTCTTAAATCAATAAAAAAATCTTCTTTTGTCTTTGTTTCTTCAATGATTTCAGTTCTAAAAATTAAAAATGAATTTTAAAAGAAAAGAACATTTGACTGAAAATTTTTTTACCTATCAGTACTTTTCCATTGGCTGTATGTAATTTCATTTACTTCATGGTCGTTGAGCAATAGTTCCAATTTATTTATAATATTCTCAGCTCCTGGACACTTAGTACACTCAGAAAAGTAACACAATGATGCAGACTCTTGGCAAACAGAGCATTTAATTAAGTCATGTGAGCTTTCTGAAAAAATTATCCCCTTTTTTTTAATTCATTTTTAAATCCAGTTAATTGCAATTTAACATTTTGATGGATTTTACACACACACACATTATGAGTCCCACTTTTGCCGGCAGATATACATTCTCGAGGTCGGATTTGTTGAAATTTTGATAGTCCAATTTTTTTCGTCAGGATAAGCGTCAGTAAATTTTTTGTGTATTTCTATGAACATTATATAATAATAATCGTTTTTGTTTCTGGATTTTCTTCCCATTCTCAATTACCGAAACATAATCCTTCATACCAGGCATTACGCGGCTGACGTCATCTGATAGATAGAAAGCTTCAATACGATCGAGGGTTTCAGTGTTTATAGATTTTCCTTTTTTACTTTTAGGCAGCGATGCGAACCCTCGTTCTTGTCTTATTTTTTTGCTGTTATCACCATGCGTTTGGAAACTTTAAACTCTCTTCTTATCATTTTCATCGACCAATCTGTAGGAAGCGTAGTCAAAACCTGAATTTTATCTGCTCTACTAGTTTTATCATTAAAAGCTGATTTAAAGTTATTAAGCAAAAGCTCTTTTGGATTTATTTCATTATTTATATTGTTAATATTATCTGTAAATTTCCTCACAACGTTTGTTAAAACTTTTTGACATTCTTTCTCACTCGAGACTCTCTTGATTTTGATTGGAGGTTCACCAATTTCCGTTAATAATTTATTAACCTTATCAATTTTTAATTTGCCATCTACCGGTTTGCATTGAAAAGTAGGATCATTTTCTTCACCATCTTCGATCACATCATTCGACTCTTCAGGATTGTTGACTTCGGGACATGCATTCACCGATAATTCACCAAAAATTTCAGGTTTTCGACCAAAATAAATTGTCCGTTCACATGAATTGCACATATAATTGCCAATAAAATCTTTGAAAACATGTGCGCGATTTTTTGTTATTAAAACTAATTTTTTTATGACTTTTTTATGATTTTTTTTGTTAAATGGATTGCAGCATTTATTTACCCGGGTCATCTTTAACACGTGTTCGTATACAGCGCGTGCACGATAATCCAAGTTGTTCGTTCAACGGAACTCTTCTATTGCGCAATATGCACGCAAAGCCAACTTGTTCGTTCGCGGAATTATGTGTCTCTTTCAAGTATGGTTTTTGAATTAAAAGTATAAACATTTTGGTTTTTTTTTAAATTGACAATATACATAAGAAAACTAATATAATTACGACTCGTAAAGTTTTTTTAAAAACAATAAATAAAATAAATAGCAAAATACTGCTAGAATTTACTACATTGTTTTTTATTTAAAAAAAATATATGATTTATTATCTCTGTCATTTGTTTGAATAAAATTAAACATAAAATAACGATATTTTTAATTAAAACATTAACTATTATTCCTTACCTATAATTACGGAGTAAATCTAAAGGTAAGTCAATGATACGGGGCAGAGCGCTATACCGGCAGCGCTGACCGCCCGTCTTAAAAAATTTTTTTTTTGCTTAATCTAATTGCGATCAGTCAAATTTTTCGCGGATTTCGTTACTTGAATATTTATTGCAAAATACTGAAAAAAACTTTTTTTTATATTTTGAGGGAGAAGTCATTAAAATGTTCATTTGTTAATTTAAAAGTTAATAAACAATATGAAAAAAATAAAAATAATTAAAATTCATATATATTTTCTGAAAGTACAAGTATTGAACTATAACTCCTGAAAATTTTATCAAAAAAGCACCAATAGTTTTTTAATTATTAATTTTTTAAAAAAAAGTAGTAAAAATTTTCAATTAAAAAAAAAAGGTAGTTAAAATTAAAATTTAAAAAAACTGGGAGGGGGATTATTTGTTTATGGTGACTACTTTATGAAAAAATACTCACATTCAAATTCGATGACCAAGTGGAAAATGGGGGGTCCACTTGACGTGTTTTTACTCAAATATATTTGTATTATATTGCTTACTGATAGAAATTAAATTTACACAAATTTATATACATACATCTTCTATCATATTAATCTTATTATCTTATGTAGTTTTACAGATTTCCTTCTGATAAAATCAAAACAATATTAACATTTTACTGGGTGAATCCATGGTTGTGAGAATAATTCTCCAGTTAAAATTTTACAAGTGTTCTCTGTTGAACTTACACCTTCTCATTGCCTTATGTTCTATGCCTGAATGGGGTAAAATAAGTTTGCCACGAATTTTTTAACATCCAGAAAAAAACATCGGAGCCCGTATAAAATGTATATATGTATGTATGATCATCAGGACGAACTAGCAACTACGAAACAGTATCTGAATAAATTTTTCAGATCGGACACCTATAGCATGGAGAAGCCATACAATCAGCAATAAGTTTTTGAATGAAAAACTTTTTATTCCAAAAGATATCTTCACAATATTTGGCATGAATTTCACTGGTATGGAGCGATTTTGTTGCTGTATAAAATTATTGGTCGATTGATATAAGATTGATTCTGGATATATTTATATCCACGGTTCATGAATATAGTAAGATTTCCATTTAAAAATTAGAAAACATGAAACAAAACAACAGATATAAAGCCAGTTTTTTTAAGGAATTATTGAAATAAACCAAGAGATAAATGTCCAAAACATGTGTCACATTTCAATTGAATGCCTTTTATGATAATTTTATGCTATTGACAATGCTGCTACAGCATATAATAGTTTTGTTTACATACCAGCTGTATACATATATCACGTAAACCTAATGGAGATTTACTATATATACTTATATATAAATGATGAGGATGACGAGTTGAGTTCAAGCCCGGGTGACTATCTGTCAATCTGTAACTTGAGTAAAAATTTAGATATCTTGATAAAAATCGCAGACGTGTTCCTAGTAAAAAAATATAAGACGTGTTCGTAGATGAGCATAATCAGACCACTGCCACGCCCACAAAACGTTATTTATCGAAAACGTACAAATTGCCATAATGAAGAACCAAATTAAGATATAGAACTAATATTTCGCACTGTAGATCGTAAGAGCAAGGGGCACCAGCGGAATAAGATAAAAAAAAATGGGCTTGGCACCGCCTTCTAATTGGTTGAATGGACATGTCTCCTAAACTGCTTAAGCTACAATAACTTACTTCGCTCAGGACAAATTTCTTTAGAACCCTTATAGATGCTGTAAAAATTAAAGAAAAGGGAAGATAACCCCGTCTTCGCTCCATATAACGGTATTGTTTAAAACAAATAAAAGTGCGCAAATCAATAACTTAAAATTCCAGAGCATAAAATTTTACATACAAATGATATGACTGCGCGATTGGGTGTAGCATCGTCGGAGCTCTGACTCTTGTTAGAGTTGTATTGGTAAAGGAAATGTGATGCCTTTTCTTTCAAGTTCATTAGTTTGCAGTTACGTGAGATTTCACTCTGGTCTGGGACCCATACTAATTTTATCACGAAGTGACTCGATGTCATGCTCAAGGCTATCATCCAAATATATGCTAATTTCTCTGAATGAGGATATACTAAGAAACAGTAAATCTACCGCTACACATGTTTGAAATTCAGTACCTCTTAGGGGCGTTTTCACAATTTCTGGTTAATATTATTTTTGACCGCAGGTCGCTTAACTGAAAGATGGCTCTATCTGACTGGTGTATATGGTAGCAGACCATTTGACAAAAAATAAATAGAATCGGGTCAATATGTCTCCTATATACCCAAAATAAGATCTTCAAACTTTCGTTAAAAATAGCTGAACGTTTATTATTGGATATATTATGATTTAGTGCGAAAAATAAAAATTTTGATATAGTACTACACATACTTGCTTTCATTATCTAACAACTTTATGCGGACAGTGTATGTCTTATATATATGTATATTACAATTTCCGAACCTTAAGTTGACGTTTTTCACCTTAAGGTATTGCCCCGATACATGAGTATGAAATGATCGGTTACTCCTGAACATTGCCCTTTCTTACTTGTTTTCTATAAGTTTTTACAAATTTTAAGTAAAATCCATCCAGCTTTTCTATAATATAATCATATTTTATGAGCTTGCGAAGAAGCTTAGAAGCCAGTGGCATTATTCTCTATGAATTAATATTTGTCTCTCTTTTGGCATGAGGTATATCCATAAGAGTTGCTCTCAAATAACATTGGTATAATAAATTGTTGAAAAGTCCACTTTACTTACCATTTGCAATGAAATGACGCATTTTTCGTGAGAATACGAATGCTTGCTTTAATTACCCATGAAATTCTGCAACTTTGCCAATATGTTGCTACAAAGTGACCTTAAATGTAATGTCAACACGTTGAATAAATACAACAGCAAGAGCCTTACACACGCGAGCCAATCATTTATCATACTTAATGATGCTATTGGTGATGAGTTCTAAATGTCAATTTAATGATATCCACAGAGGATTTATATGTATATAATATGTGTATGTGTATAAACATATGCACAGACTAACGCCTGCTAGGTAAGTGCGGGAGTTGTGACAAAATTGCCTTTCTGCATTGTCCGACAAAAATAATCGGTGCGCACACCTCACACACAGATGATAAATGACAGTGGACGGAGCCTCATCAAATATTTACCGAGAGTAACACACTTTGCTTTATAATATTTATTTGTCATAAATCAACATAGTTTGAATTGAGCTGTTAAAATTCGATTAGTACTTCAAAAACAAATCAAGCGAGTAAAGCACTATATCTCGTAGTTTCTTACACTTGTTAGCTAATTAAAAAAAAAAAGTAGTTAAATTATGCAGCCTTAGGGAAGTTCTTTGTCTTTGTATTGCGCACACTCCGTTGATACTTCGGTAAAGAGTATTTATTAAAGCGTCGTATAATATTGATGAATAAATAGTTAATTGATTAGAAATGTATATATTTAAAATTGTGCTATATAGGAAGTTTGCTTTGTTGTAGTCCGATTTCTTCCATTTTCACAGTACTAAATTTTGTCGAAATCCGTTGGGCGCGTCCCTAGATACGGGATTTCACCAAAAACAGGGCGGTGCCAAGCCCATCGTCCAAAATTTACCACGGTCCATATAAAGCCTAGCAATTCTATTTCAGCAACAAATTTTTACGTTTCTGGCTCATTTAGTTATTGATTTATCGCGCTTTAAGTTGTTTTGAACAGTACCGTTATTATTCATTTCATCCGATTTCTTTTTCACATTGTCGGCAGAAGTTCTTATAAGATTTGTCCTCAGCAAATTTGGTTGTTGTAGCTTAAATGGTTTAGGAGATATGCGTATTAAATATATTGGGGGCCGGAACCTCGCCCACTTTTTCAAAATGATTTACCAACAGGTGCTCCTTGCTAATAGGATCCTCTGTGGCAAATTACAGTTTTATAACTTGATTAAGTGCTTAGTTATGGCAATTTATAGTAGTCCAATTACGCCCACTTAGGAACGCGATTTTTTTTTTTGGACTAAGGAGATATCTCGATTTTTACTCAAGTTACAAGTAAGTGAGGCCAAGTTCGTAGGACCGATCTTAATTATTATACCTAATATGAGAGCAATTTGTAAACCAGTTTGTTCACGGAAGCAACTTAAGTCGGTACACTTAAGTAGTACGTTCCGATTTTTACAATGGATAAAAATATCGAACAAAGAATTGGTTTCAACTTTGGCTTTCTAATCAAATTTCGTGTGCGGAATTGGTTCGAATGCGGAAAAATGCTTACGGTGATTCAGTTTTACCAAAAACACCGGTCTGTGAGTGGTACAAAGCCTGCACAGACGGTCGAGAGATCGCCGAAGACATGCCATGTTCCCGACGACTTTCCATCTCTTCAATAGATTAAAAAAGTGAAGGATATGTTGCTTGAAAATCTTTAGGCAAGTGATAGAGAGATGGCAGAGTACTCGGCGTCTCTCTCGAGTCCGTTCGAATGATTTTAGTGAATATTCTGGGTATGAAACGCGTTCTTGCTCGACTTGTCTCGAGAATGCCGAAGTTTTTTTTTCAAAAACAGAACCGTAAAAAGGTCTTTTTGGACATGTTTGATTATGTGAATTTCGATCCCACATTCATGTAGAGCATTATAACTACCGAATTTATGAGTTTGACATGCACACAAGTCAACAATCATCGCAATGGGATCTGTTTTTAGTTGATAGAAGATATAAAACAAACACCGAATTTTATTGCATATATATATTATTAAGCATTGTTATTATAAAAACACATTTTTTCAGTTTCATTAAGATAATTCATCAATATTGGTGATATAAGTGACCCGGAGGATCGAAATTCTGAAATTGTTGGTAGAAAATATTTTAAAATTTGCCATTGCTACGCCATTTCCGGTGACTCCACGGGCAGGATAACTCCCGTATAGGATCATCTAAAAAGACAAAAATACGTATTTTAGTTAAAACCTTATTTTAGAACTTGAACAAAAGAAAAAAATTTGAAAATTGGATTTTTGGCAGACATTTTTAGAAAAAAATGAAGATTTCCGTGAATTTTTTTTTAAATTGTTGTAACTTTTTGTGTGCCTTTCAATTGAATACCTTATTTTTATACTGCTTTGAGGTTACTGAATAGGAAAACAAGAATATGTTTTTTGAATTAGCTCTTATTTTGGAAATATACCTAATACACAAAATTTGGCTTTTAGTAATTAACATGTTACAAAACATTTTATAAAAAAAACTATAATAATTATTATTTTTTATTGTTATTTTTTGCTTTTTACTTATATAAAATTGAATATATTACAATTTAAAAAAAAAATAATAACGTATTTGATTAAGATTTTCTCTTCTTTTTCGTTTGTCTTTTGTAATCACTGTTAGGGGCATCTGTTTTCAAATCCAGCAGTAGTCCGCTAACATTGACGCATCCCATCGGCCCTGGTATCTCTTTTCCATTGTCGAGATATCTTGGCGGAATCGTTCACCATGTTCATCACTTACATCACCGCAGTTAGAAGGGAAAAAATCAAGATGAGAGTGAAGAAAATGAATTTTTAGGGACATATTGCAACCCAGCTGTTGATACTTTTGAAGGAGATTGTTCACAAGTTCAACATAATTTTCATTTCCCTTATTGCCCAAAAAACCATGAACGACTGCTCTAAAAGATTCCCTTGCTTCTTTTTCAAAGCCCTGTAAAACTGAATCAAAGTTTTGGTCCTTTAGAATCTCTCTTATTTGAGGTCCGATAAAGATTCCCTCTTTAATTTTGGCGTCGCTTATACGTGGAAATTTACTTCGCAGGTATTTGAATGCTGGTCCATCCTTGTTGAGAGCCTTCACAAAGTTTTTCATTAGTCCCAATTTGATATGTAAAGGTGATAGAAGAATTTTTTGGAAACTAACTGGAGGAAGGTGCTGGACGTTCTTTTCTCCAGGATTCAGGCTTACTCTAGCATTCCAATCCTTTTTTATGTAATGTAAAGATCTAGCCCGACTATCCCACTCGCACAAAAAATAACAGTACTTGGTATAGCCCATTTGTAAACCCAACACCATTGCTATGACTTTTAGATCACCACAAATCTGCCATTCGTGCATCTAAAATTAATTTCATATTTTCGTATGTTTCTTTAGTATGCACAGCGTGGCAAAACGGAATCGATGGTTGTGTGTTACCATTATGGAGAAGAACAGCTTTTAAATTTAATTTTGAGGAGTCTATGAACAGCCGCCATTCCTGTGGATGGTATTCAATGTTCAAAGCGTTCATCAAGCCATTTACGTTATTACAGAATGCAAGCTGGTTTTCGGATTTGAAATAGGGCATTAAGTTCTTCTGACGATATCTGTATAAACTGATTTTGACATCCGGTTGAAGCAAATTCCATTGCTTAAGTCCCGATCCTGGTAATTCCGCTTTATCTTTTGGCAAATTTAAATCTCGTATAAGGTCGCTGAGTTCATCTTGCGAAATTCTATGAGGTTCGTCACAAAAAATATTGTCACCAACAAACTGCGGCGATTGTGAGGTTGTAGGCTCATTGTAGGCAGCTTACATTGAATTAATTGCCTCTTCAGAATCTTGCTGGTATTCTTCGGGAGGTCGAGGAACAGGTAAATCGATTACATGTAGTACAGGTCGCGATACAGAAGCTACGTCAGGGTATACTACGCTTCGTTTCTTTTTTCGTGATATACCGTGCTGGATGGGTCGAGTCAAGCAAAAGTAACAGTCATTCGCATGATTGGTAGGTTCCCTCCACATCATTGGTACACCAAAAGGCAATGAACATTTCTTTTTGTTCAGCCAATTAATCAGATTTGTGGAGCAAGTTGTGCAACTAAAATGTGGTACCCACGATTTGTCTTGGTTTTTAATTTTAATTCCAAAATAATGGAAGTAAGCAGTTTCTAAACGTTGTGTTATTGAGCATCTTTGGTTAGTAAGGGTCACCTTACCACAAATGTAGCAAAAATTGTCTGCGCTATTAACACATTTACGCGACATAACGAAAACTGTAGATTTTTCACTAAAAATTACAAAAAAAAGGTAACAATTTCACGTTTTAACTGTTGAACAAAACACAGTCAACGTTAAACACAACAAAAAAATGTGAAATAATAAAATTTCCGCGGGTAATCACTAAATATTTTGAGTTATCATCATTAATGTGATAAATCTGTCGCGCTACCCTCTACTATATTTATAAGGCATAAATGCACAATAAGAGCTAATTATCAATTTTTAATTGTATATTTATGTTCAACGAGTGAAATACAATCAATATAGTATGTTTTCATGTAGAAGGCAATTTTGATGTAGACCAGTGTAATCGGTTGAGTAGCTCTCGAGAAAACTAGCCAACCGACTTCAAAAACACAGTTTCGAGAATAACGCGTTTAAAGGCGGCGCACTTAGCCTACTTGAAAATTTATGAAAATATTCTAAAGGTTTTGTTTAATTTAATAAGATCGTGAAAATAGACTGAGATTGGCCTCTGTGCAAAGATTTTATCTCGTATATACACGTTTACGGGCTGGGACAAAATATGGATCAATTTTACTAGTTGCTGATATAGTTAAACAAGTTTGTGATGCCCGACAAGTACTAAATAATAATTTAATTTTGTTCTGTTTGAGATAGAACAGAGAGTATTTTTCAAGTTTGTTCATTCACATTATATTTTTTTAAATACAACATCCCTTTCATACATTTAAAGTACCAAATTAAATGATAGTAATTGCAATATATTAGCCCATCGATGCTACCGAATTATTTGGTGTTGCTGGGCACTAAAATTCTAATTGTTAATGAGTAGCAATTAATAATGTATAAAGAAATTTTGGAGTCTCATAATTGTAATGGAATATTTAATTCCAAAAACTCGACACAAGTCATATTAACTAATGGGCTCATACGCTAATTGCTGCTCACCCTAACCGTTATGTGTAAAAACATCAATTAAAATAATTTCATGGAAATTTAAATGAGAAGCAACTATAATTGCGCTTTTTATGCTAATTATGCTAATATATTATTATTGTATGAAAATCGTAAAGTTTTCATTGAAATGTTTTATTCCACTTGTATAAACATCAAATAACAGTCTAACTAATTATATTTAAGTATCTTTAATGACTTCAAAATAATATTATATTTATAGAATGTATCAAAACGCATTACTTGTTAACATAATTACTTGTTACTAAGTGACAGAAATGGATTTTTATGTAATAACAAATATATGCCAACAAAGCAAAAAATAATTTAAATAGCTAACTTATAATTCTGTTATTGCCAGCCGAAAACTATAATAATTGTCAATATTGACCTGGAAGCATATTTTTATTATTTCAAACGTGTATTTTATAAATATTATTAAATATTTCAATATGTTGCTACAGAACATAATAGCTTTGTTCACCTATCGATTGTATGTATCACCTAAATCTAGTCAAGATAGAGATAGGGTTATATATGTACATATATAAATAATCAGGCTGACAAAACAAGTCTCCGTCTGTCTGTCTATCCGTCTGTGTAAGCTATAACTTGTGTAAAAATAAAGATATCTTAATGAAATTTGATATGCGTGTTCCTTGGCAAAAACGTAGGGCTAAGTTCGTAGTTGCAAAACGCCATTAACCGGAAACGTATAAAGTACCATAACTAAACACTAAATTAAGATATAGAATTCTAGTATAGATAGTAGTAGCAGAGATACATGTGGCCAAAAAAATTTACAAAAAGTTTGCTTAGCCCCGCCATCCAAGCCAAAATAACCAAATAGCAAAACTATGATAAAGCCTCTAAAAAGCCCTGCCGAAAAATTGAAAATGAATGACATCGGAACAACATTCCGCTTACCCATATAACGGTATTGCTAAAGCTACTAAAGGAGGGAGAAATCAATAACGAAAAACTCCAGAGATATTAAATTTTATCACTAACATGGTATTAGGCAGCTTTATCAGAACCAGTGTTGCTTTTAAGTAAAATCCCATATCTCGAGATGAGCTCTGGCGATTTTAATCAACTTCGTTATATGATATTATTTTTACATTTCTCTGTAATATAGCGAGGTCGTATTCGAAAGGAGCAATTAATACAACGAGATACACTTTGCATGTATAGTTTATTCGAAGTGTGCCATTTTGTGACCATAAATTGTCCGAATTGAACCAAAACCCGAGTACCTACATTTGACTTTTTACCGGATATATCCACATGCTTCACTTAATCTATTTATAACCTATTTTATTTTACGAACTTCCAGGTGGCTTATACCGCTTATACGAGTATCGGAGTTATCTCGGTGAAAATGAGAGAGCATATTTTACTGATATCAGTACATTTTTATGCCTAAAGAGGATAAAATTGGGTGGAACTTAACCAAGTCCCCATACAACAAACATTTAGCATATTTATCCAACATTTTTTTAATATGTGGCATGTTAGTGGTATATTGTATTGTTAAAAATAGAAAAAACGCTTCGATACTACCGCAAGCTTTCCTACCAGTATACTACATATGTGTAATGATTATATATGTGTATACATATTTACATAACATAATTGCTTGTTTCCGATCCTCTGGTTAACGTTTTGGTCTGGCTTTGATTCTTTCGAGTTGCAAGACTTGTTCACTTGTAAAATGAAAACATTTGATATAGTTATAGATTTGATAGTTATAGAGTCCGGTTCACTTGATTAGACTCAATAAATGTTCTGAAAGAAAAAGCTTATATTAAAATCTCTAGTTTGGTTACAAAAACTTTTGCAAAAGAATTCAACATTCCTTATTTAACAAAACTCTGAATGAATTGTAATATCTTCTAATAATTTTTTGCAGCATTTTCTCGATTACTTTTACTATTTAAATATATAATTATCAATATTCGGGTCATATTGAAATTATGTGACTCATTAAGTATTCGCATTTTACATACAATTCTTATATATATGAAAATTTTGAAATATGAAATAAACTATGAACAGGTGGGATTAAGAACAAATAATTGTAAATCAATTAATTAAACAAAGTTTAAATATTTTTTTTTGTTACTTTTGGAAATACAAAATACGTAATGAAAGTGAACTTTTTATATTTTTTTAGTTCACTATTTTAAATAAATTTTCAAGAAAATTTTAAAAACATTTAGCTCAGCAGTTTGGAAATCAAGTAAGTACCAAAGTGTGCCAGGGAAAAGTGCACAGTTTAATATTACGTATACGCCACATAGTACCTTGTTGGATAATTGTGATACTGATATTACTGGTGTTACATCGTGAGACATTGATACCACGTATACCACGTATAGTTGCTGGCAGGTGTTGGTGACCCATTCGTTGATTGATTCTAATTACTTTTCTTAATCAGTGGGTGTTGTAAATAAAAATGAATTTGAATGATTAACGCAGGTAACATGAAACAACTTTTTTAAGATCCAAATGAAATTTAATTCACCAGAGGGAGAATTGCATTTTAATGATAATTTCTTGTTGTAAAAATCACATCATATTAGAAAAGGATGGTCTAAACC
>JBAWJQ010005289.1:0-28900 GCA_037783105.1 Bactrocera zonata | reverse complement strand
GATTCATTAATGCATGTGGTCTATTGTGCTCTCGCCTGCTATCACTACACATTATCTAACCCAGTTGAACCATATACTAAATTTCCTGGGAAAATGGTTATGCTGTGTAGCCTTACACTATCTTCTTGCTATTTTAGTATAATCAAGGGATATGTACCTGCCCTTAAAAGATAGAAATGATACATATACGACCTTTATTTACCTCTGCTAATGGTAGTCACCTTGTCGCGGTGCAGAGGCTTAGTCGCAAGGCATACTCGGCGCCCCCCAACCGGTGTGGACGGTGCTGAATGGCGCCATCCAGGCGGGTTGTCGGGCGCCGCATGCGGGCGGCGACCAAGGACTACCACCTCCTAATCCAGGGTGTCATGCGACCCGTGCCCATTGGATGATTTGCAGCCAGGAGGAAAATTCGGCTGTATTCTAACGGAGCCTCCCCAACACCGGGCCGAATTGGGGTGTAACGGTGGCCTTACCGCGCCAAGGGGCTCTGGCGTGGCGGACTCCCTAGTTCCCCATTTAACAAGAAGACCCGACAGCTCACCTCGTTGAGCTAAGGGTCGTACGAACAAGATGGATATTAACACAAAAACAAAAACAACAACAACAACGAATAAGGAGGAATCGACAACGCAACGAAATAGGACTACGGATATTGAATACGACAGGGAGAAGGCAAGAACAGGAGGAGCAGCTGGAAGCCGGGGAGGTCAAGGAGCTAAACGGAAGGTTAACTACCTTGATGCTCTCTCGCCAGAGGCGCGGGCGCTGTTCGAGGAGCATGCCAGAGAAGACGATGACGACATGCCCTCTAGCAGCGGCGCCCGCCGCTCAACAGACGTCAGGACAGCGGATGCAGCCCAAAGCACCACCAGGGCCCACCGAGACAGGCCAAGCCACTCTGACTCGGGAGAGTCGCATCGGGCAGAGGCCGGTGGCGCACGCAGAAGGAGAAGGAGGCGCAGGAGAGGAGGGCAGAGATCTTTCCCAACGGTGGATAGACCCGGAGGGTACGATGACCCCCGGAAGAAGGCCATGAGCGGTGCCTGCCTCAAGTGGTATCTGCGGTACCTCCGGGATGGGAGGACCCCCGAAGCGGCGGAATCCCTAGCCAAGCGACGGTACGCGGATACTGCGATATCCCCAACAAGGGAACGAGGCGAGGCAGTATCGGAAAGTGCGCGAGGCAGCCGGTCCATAGACCGTGGCCAGGTTAGTGTACCACTGACCGAAACGCGCGGTGACGGGAAGGCGGTCACCTTTGCAGAGGCCGTGAAGAGAAAGAGCGGTCAACTTACACCACAGGCGCCCCCCAGCTCGAAAAAGCAAAGGGACAGCAGCAGGAGAACCGAAGGTCAATCATCAGCACCGGCTCCCCCCCGGGTGGAGGAGGGGCGGCGCAGGTATGTGGACGCTGTCAAAAGCATCCGCATGGCTGTACTGCCTCAAGACTACCCGGCGGTGTCGTTGGAGTCGGAGCAACTCACGGTGCTCCAAAACCTCCTCCTAGAAGAGGTAGCTGGCGGAGCTGAATACGCGGCATCCTTCCTCGGGGTTGAATTCAGAGGGGGAATGCTACAGGTGGACTGCAACGACCAGGAGTCTGCCGACTGGCTGCGGGAATTTACCCCAAAGCTAAGTGGCTGGACCGGTCCAGTCCTTTGTGCGAAAAGGGCGGAGGACCTGCCAGTTATGCACAGGATGACGGTGTTCCTCCCCCGGAGCGACGACAAGCCGTACCAGTTTGCCCTAAACTTAATAAAAACCAAAACCGGGGCCTTAGCATCGCGGCCTGGCGAATTGTCAGTAGCCAGCTGGAGGACAAAGGAGAGCTACGAGGTTGGAGACTGTACCTGTACATAGACGACGAGTCGTACAGGTACATACGTGCAGCAAGCTTCCGCCTATTTTATAGGTTCAGTATGGTGGTCATGAGGCCGCATAAACCAGTGACTGCAGGAAGCAAGGAGGACGGGAAGACTGCCACCCAGCCGAGTGGTAGCGCGTCAACACGAGCAGAAACGATGATGAGCAAGGCGATGGAGAAGATGCAGGTGGACGCCGTGGCAAAGCAACCGGGCGTGAGCAGGGTTGAGCAGACCACGAAGGTCGCTACCGCTGACGCCCTGGATGCCCACGAAACCGAGCTACCCTCCACCCAGGAGCTCCTCGAGGGACTAGAGGACCCAGTGGACAGCAGCGCGAACGACGGAGGGGATGTGGACATGCTCCCCCTCGAGCCACTACCTTAATGGCCGTCGACGTGGAGGTTGCCCAAGTGAACCTGCATCACGCGGCGGGGGCCTCAGCAGTGATTGCGAGCAGGTTCACAGCGGATAAATTGGGCGTTCTGTTGATCCAAGAACCATGGGTCTACAAAGAAGAGGTCAAAGGCCTCAAGACGGAACAAACCAAGGTAATCTGGGACATCTCCAGCGAGAGGCCTAGATCGTGCATAGTGGTCAGGAATAATGTCAATTTCTTCTGCATTTCAGAGTTCCTGACGCAGGACTTGGTAGCAGTACAGGCCAGAGACTGGGAGGGCAAAAGCTTCGTCCTGGCATCAGCCTACTTCCCAGGGGAGACAGCAGCAGCACCCCCTGAGGGAGTGATTAGGCTCGTGGAGTACTGCAGGAGGTACAGGCTGCCCCTCATCATAGGATGTGACGCGAATGCTCACCACGTGGAATGGGGGAGCACGGATTGTAACGCAAGGGGTGAGTCTTTACTAGAAAATGTATTAGGTAGTAGTTTAGCAATCGAGAACGTGGGTTGTGAACCCACCTTTATAACTATAAGCAGGAGGGAGGTGCTGGACATCACCTTCATCAGCGAGCACGCTAATGGTTGGGTCTCCGGGTGGAGGGTTTCAACGGAGCCCTCCCTGTCAGACCACAGAATAATAAGGTTCGCACTGAAGGTAGAGGTCAGGCAACTCCCCCCGAGACGCAACCCCCGCAGAACAAACTGGGGTGTTTTCAGGGAAAAACTAAAGGACGGTTTACAAAGGCAGTACCAGATCGACGATAGCGTCACGGGCCTGGGGATAGAGAGCAGGGTGTTGGCACTAAACGAGTCAATCACCAAAGCCTACAATGAGAGTTGTCCCCAAATAGCGCCCACAGACAGACGTAACTGTCCCTGGTGGACAAGAAAGCTCGCAGACCTCAGGAAGAAGGTATGCAGCCTATTTAACAAGGCGAAGCGTACAGGGGTCTGGGAGGAGTACAGGTGCTACCTAACTCTATACAATAAAGAGATTAGGTCAGCAAAACAAAACAGTTTCAGGAGCTTCTGTGAAAAAGTCTCCTCCACACCAGAAGCGGCGCGGCTACACAAAGCTCTGGCCAGTGGAAAGACAAGCACGGAACTGGCCATTAAGAGGAGCGACGGGACGTTTACGGCCAACGCCGAGGAAAGGGCGTCAGAGCTCCTGCGTGCTCACTTCCCGGAGACTATCCCGGTGGACCAAAGGCCACCTGTGAGCGAACATAGGCCAACCCGCTTGGATTGGGCAACCGCCAAACAGCTAGTTACTGCGGACTCGATCAAGTGGGCTATGGCCACGTTCGAAAAATTCAAGTCTCCGGGGGTGGATGGCATCTTCCCGGCGTTTTTGCAACAGGGCGAGCAGCTGTTGCTACCTCACCTTGTTCGGCTGCTAAGGGAGAGCCTTGCACTGGCGTACATCCCGGACCCATGGAGGACGGCAGAGGTGATCTTCATACCGAAAGCGGGTAGGAGGGACTACTCCTTGCCCAAATCCCACAGGCCGATCAGTCTAACCTCCTTCCTGCTGAAGACGATGGAAAAGATCATTGACAACAATATTAGGTCGACGGTGCTGAAAACTGCTCCCCTGCATGCTACTCAGCATGCATACAGAGCGGGAAGATCAACCAGTACGGCTCTGTACCAGTTGACCTCAGAGATCGAGAGTTCAATCGAAGAAGGGGAGGTGATTATATGCGCCTTTCTAGATATCGAAGGTGCCTTTGACAACACGTCTCACAGGAGTGTAGCCAGGGCACTGGAGAGAAGGAAGGTGGCTACACCGGTGCGCAGATGGATTGACGCTGT
Organism: Bactrocera zonata; assembly: GCA_037783105.1. Taxonomy (NCBI): domain Eukaryota; kingdom Metazoa; phylum Arthropoda; class Insecta; order Diptera; family Tephritidae; genus Bactrocera; species Bactrocera zonata. The sequence continues at coordinate 24,820 of JBAWJQ010005289.1, read as the reverse complement.
GCTGCGCACCAGAATAGCTGAGACCAAAGTTGGCGATACAACAATTCGTCTAGGGGTGACAAGAGGGTGCCCACAGGGAGGTGTGCTATCACCTCTACTGTGGAGCCTTGTCGTGGATGAGCTACTAGAATTGCTAACTGACAACGGGATCCGCTGCCAAGGGTACGCGGACGATATTGTGATATTAGCAAGAGGTAAATTTGAGGATACTCTCTGTGACCTAGTACAACGCGGTCTGAATCTGGCAAAGGGGTGGTGCAGGGGGGTTGAATTAAACATCAACCCCTCGAAGACAACCATCGTCCCATTTATAAGGCGCAGGTCCCTACCCGGCCTGAGGAACCTCACACTTGGGGGCAGAGAGATTGAAATGACTAACAAGGTTAAATACCTAGGTCTCACTCTGGATTCTACCTTACGATGGAAGCAGCACGTGAACCAAACGGTAGCCAAGGCAACAAAGGCACTGATGGTATGCAAACGGCTGGCGGGTAGATCCTGGGGATGTAAGCCAAAAATCATTAGGTGGTTATACACCATGATTGTCCGACCGATTATTACATACGGGGCGGTGTCCTGGGCCTCCGTGGCGGCACAGGCTTCGGTGGGAACCCAACTGGCCAAACTACAGCGGCTGGCATGCTTGTGCATGACGGGAGCCATGCGGACCTGCCCTACGGCGGCTCTGGAGGTCCTGCTGGAGCTCACACCGCTCCATATAATAATAGGTCAAGTAGCCAAGAACTCACTTCTGCAGATAACAGCGGAGGGTGGTGGCAAAGGCAAGATAATTTCGTCCCAGAGGATGGAGAGAATAAGTGGTGATATTCCTATTGCCCTCCTCCCAAGGGACGGCATCAGCAAAACGACCCACTTAACAAGGAAGTTTAAGGTTACCCTTGGTAGTAAGAGTGAGTGGAACGACACCACTCTTGAGCAAATGCTAAGGGATAGCACACTGAGGTGGTACACCGATGGCTCGAAGACATCGGAAGGAATAGGTGCGGGTATCGCGGGTCCGCGTACCAAGCTCGCCATTCCGATGGGAAACTTTCCGAGCATTTTCCAAGCCGAAGTTCTGGCCATAAGCCGGTGTATTGAGATAAACCTTCACCGAAACTATCGCAACGAGCGAATAGCTATAATCAGTGATAGTCAGGCGGCACTAAAAGCGATTTCCTCTTACGAAATCAAATCGCTGCTAGTGCAAGAGTGTAGAAACAGGCTTGACAACCTAGCCGAAAAGAACCAGGTACACCTTATCTGGGTGCCTGGTCACAGGGGAATAGCCGGCAATGAGCTGGCTGACGAGCTTGCCCGCTCCGCAGCCTCCACTGCTATGGTGGGGCCAGAACCATTCACTGGAGTGGGTCCCCATACGGTGAAGGAACTGCTCCGCAAAGAGGAAAGAGCGTGCAGGGAGGCACACTGGCAGCGAGCGCACGGGATGCGTCATGCCAAACTGTTAGTGGGGGGGTATAACCAAAAGAGGTTCGAGACTATAATCAACCTCCCAAGAAACAAACTCAGGCTTCTGGTCGCATTCTACACCGGCCACTGCAAGCTAAGAAGGCATTTATCTAACATGGGCCTCTCAGCTTGCGCAAACTGCCGGTTCTGCGACAGTGAGCCTGAAACCCCGGAGTACCTGCTACTCGACTGCAACGCAGACTGTAGGCGCAGGTCAAAGGCCCTCGGATCCATGTTTCCGGATAGGGATCACACTGCCTCGCTAGCACCCGGTAGGATACTGGACTTCATCAATATGCTGGGGCTAAGCGAGTCTTTGTGAGCTAGGTGAGGGCACAATAGACCCGTGGTCGCAGTGCATGCCTCAATCAACAATCTATCTATCTAACTATATACGAAGGACAGTGACCCAAACTGTTCAGAAACTAATTTGTTATTTCATCGGCTCCTCCCGTAATATGTGGTGACAGACAGTGAAAACAGCGGGATGGTATTAATATTTTTAGGGGTTTAAGTTTAAGACACGCAACATGAAAATTGTTTTAATCCGAAATATTGCATAAAGAGTTCAATGATATCAAAAGTGTTGTAGTATTGTGTTTAGTGTGGCCAGATAAGCCCTTACTTTTTTTTCATTCGGTAATTTTTATAATTGGTAGTGGACAAGGGCAATCCCATATACTCTTAGAATACGAAAGATCTGGATATGAAGGCAATATTAAGATTCTTTTGGCGCCGCGATTTGATGGTACGGATGGATAGTGGAGGTCCTCAGGACTCATAGTTTTCGAGATATTTCTGTTTAAAATTCAAAAATTTGCAAAAACATTGCTCGTTATTTCACTATGTTTAACCCACTTTTCACACACTTTTTAATTAATATATATTTAATTACACTGTACACATACGAATATATCAACAAATTTTATTAATTGTGTATTTTTTAAGAAAATAAATATACTTTAAAAACTATTTTGCACATTCAAACTTTCAAGAGATTTGTGTGTTTACGTTTATGACAAATAGCAGTGTTGCCATACTTTGTGTCCTGAAAATATAATCAAAAATCTGTTTCATCTTTAGAGATATAAATTATTCAAAATGAAATATTGATTCATATATTTATATGGATTATATACCATAATAAATAGAAAAAACTTATTATATACTATATAATTTTTTTGAAGCGCGGCCGAAGGCCGCCAGTGCTGAAAGTAGTTTGACACAAAAGAACTATGAACACCCGGTGTTGGACCGACCATGGTTATTTTTTTATCTTTATACAAAAATCATTTGTACTATTTTCTCTATGTAAGTTAAACAGAAAATTTTTTGATAATTCTTTCAAAACACAATATGTGGCGAAACTGGTATTTGTCATGTCGTGTAAATAAAAAAAAGAATGAGAGTGAATTGCATATAAAATTGTCGAACTTTAAAAACAAATATCTCGTAAACTATAAGGCTGAGAAGAGTATATGTGTATACATTTTTTAATCCAGAGATCATCCTCTTTCAGATTATACCCTCAAATGGTGGCGCCAAAAGAATCGTAATCGTTCAGATTCAACCCATTTTTGACATACAGACATACCATTATAAGAGAAGGAGTATCCAATCATTTCAGTTATGTATATCACACATTGAATGACATTTTCGATCTTAAGTACCGGGGTATAAATACTTGTATGTGGTACTTAGCGGCTTGAACAGTTTTTGTTGGATTTGAACAATTTTCGGTCATAAGGCTTCTTGGTTTGTGTACTGGAAAGAAAAAGAATCAAGTGGAATTTAAAATTATGTTATATGGGAAGTGGGCATGGTTATTGTCAGGTTTCGCTCATTTTCACACTGTGACGTGGAACAATAAAAAAATACCACATACCAAATTTTGTCGAAATCAATAAGTCGGGTACCGAGATATGGTATTTCACCATTGCCCATTTTTTACCACGGTCACTATAAAGCCTTGTCTTACCATCCCGGTAGCAAATTTTATTATTTTAAATTTTTTCCCACAGGGCCCTGGCTACTGTGATCCCCTGTGCCAAATATGAATTTTGTATCTTAATTTGGTGCTTAGCACTTGGCACTTTATATGTTTTCGGTTAAATCATTGATTCTCAAGCACTAATTTCTTTAGTTTGTTGAAGTGTTAATCATCAGTTGATGTTGATGGCCATCCTGGACGTGGTTCGTCGTCAACGCTTTCTCAACCTTTTTTGAATAATTAGTTTCAATCAAAAACACTCGATTACGACAAACAATTATCACCGAAGGCTTTTTCCAACGTTCAGAAATTTGATTCCGCTCACAAAATTTAATGGAACTTTGTTGAATAATTTCACTCATCGTAAAAATGGCCGAATGCACTTTATGTACTTCAAAAAGCAAGCGTGTACTAAAACGAATGACTACTTTGCTATGACATTGGCACAGATGTCACTGACAGTTATACCAACTTAAAAAAATATTTCGACGAATTGACTTTATAAAGTATTATAAAGTCTTACTACTTTTTGCCCATTGTAGTCTTCATTGATTACTGAGCAGCTATAAATTGCAATTTTAGTTGTGTATGTACATACATAGCATGTATAAATGTACTTGCGTCAGTGCAGCAGCAACATCTTTTTGCGCTGGTTGCTTGCTTTTGGTTTAACACAAGATATTCACAAACTTGTGTTCGGAAAAGTTTAACTCAATGCACAAACAAATCCGTATGGCTTAATTGTTAGACTTTTGTAGATGACCCAATCAGCATTTGGAAGACTGTTTCTTCTACATTAGAGCCGAGTTGAGTTCAAATTGTTTATTATTATTATCATAATGTTAGAGAAATATATCACTTATGTATTAAAAGATGAAATTATTCAGATATAGCATAAAGTTGCCAAAAAAACTGAATAATCGGAATAAAGTACGTGTAGGGAAAATTTTTCCATTAGACGAGATATTTTGACGAAATTTTGCACTGGTTACAGGAAAATTTATTTCAAGTGATGTGCCCACAGCTACCTACGAAAGGAGAAATGTAAACTTAGCGTTCATTTACATTCTTATTCGCACATATTGTTTTATGTCTTCAGAAAGTCAAACTGAAATAATTAACTGGTTCGATTAGGACTACAAGCAGTGGAAAAGAGAACAATGATTTTCTCTACTATTAAATTGCAACAAACACATTATAAAGAAAGAAGTTCACGCAAGTGAGGAAAGTTCTCTGATCGCCATTCACTTGGGAGTGGCCAGAAACGATTCTTTTACATATGACTCAAGCAGCTCACGACTTCCGGTCTCTGACCAAGTATCCTCTGGGTAGCCTAAGAACATCCGTTTGAAGGCGAGCTAAAGTGAGAAGGCGAAATATCCCCTACTTAGGGTTGTGCGCTGGGTTTGGGACCCGCCACGTAAAAAAACGCACCAATGAAAACAACCAAACAGCCTCGGATGAGAGACCCCCCTTTTGATGACGACCATGGCAAGCGAAATAAGGACTACGATTTGAGGGCATGCACCTGGAATGTCCGGTCCCTTAATTGGGAAGGTGCCGCTGCCCAGCTGGTTGATGTCCTCGTGAAAATAAAGGCTGACATCACCGCCGTCCAAGAAATGCGATGGACGGGACAAGGACAGAGACGAGTAGGTCCTTGTGACATCTACTACAGTGGCCATATAAAGGAGCGCAAGTTTGGTGTTGGATTCGTGGTGGGAGAGAGACTCCGTCGCCGAGTACTATCATTCACTCCGGTGAATGAACGTCTAGCCACAATCCGCATCAAAGCGAGGTTCTTCAACATATCGCTGATTTGCGCCCACGCCCCGACGGAAGAGAAGGACGATGTGACCAAAGATGCCTTTTATGCGTGCTTGGAGCGCACTTATGAGAGATGCCCCCGCCACGATGTCAAAATCGTGCTTGGCGACTTCAACGCCAGGGTGGGCAAAGAAGGTATCTTTGGCACTACGGTCGGTAATTTCAGCCTCCACGAGGAAACATCCCCAAATGGGTTGAGGCTGATCGACTTCGCCGGGGCCCGAAATATGGTTATCTGTAGTACTAGATTCCAGCATAAGAAGATACATCAAGCTACCTGGCTGTCTCCGGATCGAAAAACCACCAACCAGATCGATCATGTTGTGATAGACGGAAGACACGTCTCCAGTGTTTTAGATGTGCGTGCGCTCCGAGGTCCTAACATCGACTCGGACCACTATATTGTTGCAGCCAAAATTCGCACCCGCCTCTGTGCAGCAAAAAACGCACACCAACAAACACAAGGAAGGTTCGACGTCGAGAAGCTGCAATCACAACAGACAGCCGAACGTTTTTCTACTCGGCTTGCACTCCTGCTCTCTGAGAGCACTCGTCAACAACTCGGTATAAGGGAACTGTGGGACGGCATTTCAAACTCCTTACGTACAGCTGCAACCGAAACCATTGGTTTTCGGAAAGCGCAAAAGAACAGCTGGTACGACGAGGAGTGCCGTGCCGCAGCGGAGAGAAAACAGGCTGCCTACCTCGCAACGTTACGATCGACCACAACACGTGCGGGATGGGATAGATACCGAGAGTTGAAGAGGGAAGCAAGACGCATTTGTAGACAGAAAAAGAAAGAGGCCGAAATGTGTGAGTACGAAGAGCTTGATAAGCTGGCCGACAGGGGTAATGCTCGAAAATTCTACGAAAAGATGCGGCGGCTTACAGAAGGTTTCAAGACCGGAGCATACTCTTGTAGAACCCCCGAAGGTGATCTAGTCACTGATGCCCAAAGCATACTTAAATTATGGAGGGAACACTTCTCCAGCCTGCTGAATGGCAGTGAACACATAACACCAGGAGAAGGCGAACCCGATTCCCCAATCGATGACGATGGAGCAGACGTTCCATTGCCCGACCATGAAGAAGTTCGAATAGCAATTGCCCGCCTGAAAAACAACAAAGCGGCAGGGGCCGATGGATTGCCGGCCGAGCTATTCAAACACGGCGGCGAAGAACTGGTAAGGAGCATGCATCAGCTTCTTTGTAAAATATGGTCGGACGAAAGCATGCCCAACGATTGGAATTTAAGTGTGCTATGCCCAATCCATAAAAAAGGAGACCCCACAATCTGCGCCAACTACCGTGGGATTAGCCTCCTCAACATCGCATATAAGGTTCTGTCGAGCGTATTGTGTGAAAGATTAAAGCCCACCGTCAACAAACTGATTGGACCTTATCAGTGTGGCTTTAGACCTGGTAAATCAACCACCGACCAGATATTCACCATGCGCCAAATCTTGGAAAAGACCCGTGAAAGGAGAATCGACACACACCACCTCTTCGTCGATTTCAAAGCTGCTTTCGACAGCACGAAAAGGAGCTGCCTCTATGCCGCGATGTCTGAATTTGGTATCCCCGCAAAACTAATACGGCTGTGTAAACTGACGCTGAACAATACTCAAAGCTCCGTCAGGATCGGGAAGGACCTCTCCGAGCCGTTCGATACCAAACGAGGTTTCAGACAAGGCGACTCCCTATCGTGCGACTTTTTCAACCTGCTTCTGGAGAAAATAATTCGAGCTGCAGAACTCAACAGAGAAGGTACCATCTTCTATAAGAGTGTGCAACTGCTGGCGTATGCCGATGATATCAATATCATCGGCCTCAACACCCGCGCCGTTAGTTCTGCTTTCTCCAGACTGGATAAGGAAGCAAAAGAAATGGGTCTGGCAGTGAACGAGGGCAAGACGAAATATCTCCTGTCATCAAACAAACAGTCGTCGCACTCGCGACTTGGCACTCACGTCACTGTTGACAGTCATAACTTTGAAGTTGTAGATAATTTCGTCTATCTTGGAACCAGCGTAAGCACCACCAACAATGTCAGCCTGGAAATCCAACGCAGGATTACTCTTGCCAACAGGTGCTACTTTGGACTGAGTAGGCAATTGAAAAGTAAAGTCCTCTCTCGACGAACAAAAGCCAAACTCTATAAGTCGCTCATAATTCCCGTCCTGCTATACGGTGCAGAGGCTTGGACGATGACAACAACCGATGAGTCGACCTTAAGAGTTTTCGAGTTCTGCGAAAGATTTATGGTCCTTTGCGCGTTGGCCACGGCGAATATCGCATTCGATGGAACGATGAGCTGTACGAGATATACGACGACATTGACATAGTTCAGGGAATTAAAAGACAGCGGCTACGCTGGCTAGGTCATGTTGTCCGGATGGATGAAAACACTCCAGCTCTGAAGGTATTCGACGCAGTACCTGCCGCGGGAAGCAGAGGAAGAGGAAGACCTCCACTCCGTTGGAAGGACCAAGTGGAGAAGGACCTGGCTTCGCTTGGAATATCCAATTGGCGCCAAGTAGCGAAGAGAAGAAGTGACTGGCGTGCTGTTGTTGACTCGGCTATAATCGCGTAAGCGGTGCCTACGCCAGTAAAGAAGAAGAAGAAGAAGATATGTTAAGGTAGAAAGAAAATGTTCGAAAAATCAATTCAAATCTAGATAAACTATTTCCTTATAAATTCAGTCATAAATCTGTAGTAAACAAAGGAAACAGTGTCAAACCATATCAAGTGGTCCACGAAAATTTCGAAAAATCTTCGAGCACGACCATTTTTTTTTTTACTTCACAAAATTTTATTGATTTATCTACTAGAGATGAGCAAACAATTTTACAATTTTATCATGCTCTAAATTTAAACATTCAATAACTTTACCAAAAAAAAAAAAGAATTTTGACGAAATATTTATATCACGGGGTATGCGCCTGGTCCCCTTCCTAATGAACTACCGGGTCTTTAAAGGGTTACATGGGTTTCAAAAAATCGTTTTTTTTATTTAATTCTAAAAAACCTATAGAATATTGTCCTAAAGTTGATCCAAGTAATAGTTTCGGAGAAACAGCCTTGAGAACTTGTGCGCCAAAAGCTTGGCTAAGTGCGCCGCCTTTAAACGCATTTTATGGTACTCGAAACTGTGTTTTTGAAGTTGGTTGGCAAGATTTATCGAGAACTACTAAACCGATCTTCATGGAATTTTACACAGGTCTTTGAGATACAATTCTTAAAAAGTAAACGAAGGATTTTGTTTCGATTATAACTATTTAAAAAAAAAACTCCCGAAACTTTGACTGAAATTTAATTTTTTTTAATTTCTGCCAAAATTCCAATTTTCAGATTTTTTTCCTTTGTCCAAGTTCTATGTTAATGTTTTAACTAAAACACGTATTTTTTGCACTTTAGATGATCCTATATATAAAGAGTTATCCTGACTGGCGCAACTTTTTCCGATTGGTCACCGGAAATAGTGTCGCAATAGCCGAATTTAAAATATTTTTTTTTCCAAAAATTTCAGAATTTCTTTGATAATTTGAACGTTTTTAACAATAAAAAATTCTAATAAAATATTTCATTATTTATATGAAAAAAATTATTGAAAAATTATGTTTTTTAGCCAACGAAATTCATGTATCCCTTTAATTATTCACTAAATTTTTTGGAAAAAATGAGCCTTCCTTTATTTTTAATTCAGTTTACATGCGCTACTTCTCTTGACCAGTCCGAGTCAATATTGATCAAATGGTATATTGTTGACATATATGCTTTTTATATTTACCAAATATTTTTAAATTGAAATAAATTTTACTCCATTTCTGGTCTTCACTAATATTATAAAATTAAAAGAAATTATTAATATTTTTAGTAGGTATTTTATTTATATTAATTATGGTCTGTCAAAACATTATTGATCAGGAATAATATTTTTATGATTATCAAAGATAACAAAAGGAATTTAGTTACTGAGGTAATATTTTATATTGTGTATACATATCTGAATATCTACAAAAATAATTAGCGTGTTTGAACTTTAAACTTAATTTGAATCAAAAAGCTAATATCTCTGGGCTAAAAAAACAAAAGAAACGTGAAACGTTGCTTTTAAACTGTGTGCTTATACATATGTATATATATTTACTATATACGGTTGAAGTTTCATAACTCGTACTTCTATAACTTGAAATTCTCCATAACTCGAACTCTTGGATTGCCAATAGAAGTCAAATTTCATACAAATTTCATTCCATAACTCGAAGTTCTATTGTGGATTATGGCGATTCGAATAAAGGAACATCAACTGTATAATATATATATGTATGTACATATGGTATATGAAAACTTCCTTAACCCTTTCATGTCATAATTAAACTGGGCCTATTTAAAAATATTTTGAGTATATGGGGATACTATTTGAGCCTTGAATATGAAACGATATCAATTTCAAACCTATATCTCTTCTGGTTTTTGAGTTATAAGATGTTGCTTATAAGCAAGATTGAGCCATGGTAGTATACAATCAAACACATTCAAATATTGATAGTTTTCATTTTTTTTTATTACTTTTCATACATTTCATGTTATGAGACAAAACAGTTTTTCTGTGGGTTACAGCATAAGTGCACCTTACATTTTGAGCATTTAGATTTTGGAATACTAGTCTGGCATAATCTACACCTTCCTTTTCCTTCCCATTCAACCCAATCAGGCAGGTTCTGGCATTCACTTCCGAGTGAATATCTAGCAAATTCGTTTTCAATCCGACATTTGGTGTTCTGTGTTTCACTTTCACAATTTCAATTCCACATTTTTTCTAAAATGAATTCCGAGTGAATACGCATGTTCTGCAAAACGAATTCACAATAAAAATGTCGGTTAGCATTCACTTCAGTTCGAAATTGTGAATTTGGTGCGAGCAAATATGTAAGTAAATAAAAACGCTTGATTATTGGAATAAATAGAGATTTAAATATTTTGTTTTAAAACTGTAACAAGCAATTAAAGTTAAATATTATTTTTATAGGGGTAAACATAAGAATACGGAGCAGGAAGCGATCCTTGTCCACTTCATGGAGTCGCATAAAGACATCGCTCGAGGCTTTGTTAAGGGTGACAAAGTAAAAGTTGATGCCCTATGGAAAGAGGTGGTGACAGAATTAAATCTGCATGGCCCACCACAGAAAGATATTTCTGGTTGGAAAAAGGTAAGCAAATAATTTTTTTTTATATTTTATCTAATTTTTCTTAATTTGAAATAATATTTCAATAGGTTTGGATGGATTGGAAGGCCTTCATAAGGAAAAAAGTTGCACACAACAACTTAGAAGCGAGGGCAACAGGAGGAGGGCCATTCAACAAGCACATCCTCACTCCAACTGAAGACACAATAGCCCAATTATGTGGTATATATACCGTGGTGGAAGGTATTCCCAGCACAGCAGACTTTGGTGTCCCTTCTGAAAATTGCGATGTGCCTCCAGAGATTTCCAGCGATGATGACAACCTCCCATCTACAAGCAGTTCTGCTCGATTCCGAAGACGTGAGCCTATGGTAACCGACCACTTAAAGAATAATATCGGTGAGCAGACAGGTGCCTTGAAAAGTATTGTAGATGGGTTGCAAGAAAATATTGAGGCCACAAAGGAAATTAACACTAGCATTCAATGCCTTTGTGAAAGAGTAAAAGACTTGACTGAGGAGAACAAAAGACACCATTTCGAAATGGAGCGGCTGCGACAAGAAGAAAATGAAATGAAATATAAAGAGTATGAATTGGCTGAGCTGAAAATGTATTCTAAATACCAGTGCAAACCAAACAGTAATTAACTCCATAATTTCTTTTTTTATAGTTTTTTAAAAAGTATAAACACTGCGATGTTTTTTACAATAATAACTTACCTTATGACCGTACCTGTATTTAATTCATTCATGTACAATTTTGAAATAATTGTTTTGAGTTTTTTGAAATTAGTGAATTTATAATTATTTTAATTTTAGCTTTAATATTGATATTAAAATTAATGACATTTTAAAAGTGTCTTTAAATGTGAGTTTGTTTTATTTACTTCGGTGCTTTAAACTTTCAGGAAATTGTATGAAGATGAGTGGCTATATTCTCTCTTAATGTTACGGCTTCAGTATCCAGTGTGGCATCATTTAATACTCCCTCAGCAACTGCAGGTTCCATTCTCTCGACTTCAGTGTCAACAGAAAATAACTCCTGTACTTTGTAGTGTTTGCAAACATTATGTAACGCGCAGCAAACATTTGTTATTTGTACCACCTTTTTTGGTTGGTATTGAAGAGGGCGTGCTAAGCATCTAAACCTGCTTTTTAGCACCCCTATTGTTCTCTCAACGACATTGCGTGCCGAAGAATGCTTTTGGTTAAACGTATGCTGCGCTGTGCCAACAAGTGGATCTCTAAAAGGCGTTAGCAAAAAAGGCTGAAGTGCATATCCAGCATCGCCTAGAAGCCATGATCCACGTTCTCCGTTATCGTAGCACCGTTGGTAATAGTCATGAGCTCTACTCATACTCCATATTAAAGAGTCATGACTTGATCCAGGGCGACGGGCATCAACTGCCTTTATAACCATATTATGGTCGCATATCTGCAAAAAAATGTTTAACTGATAAAGCTTGTTTTATAATAAATTTGATTAAATGGCTTACAATCATTGCGTTAATGCTAAAGTATCCTTTCCGATTGTAAAAAAGGCTATGATCTTTATGCGGCTTACATAATTGTATATGCGTTCCGTCTACACAACCAATTACTCCAGGTATACCAAAACTTCGTTGAAAATGCTGTTTCGATTTAGTCAGCTCACTTTCGGTCATACTTAACTGAATCCACTGCGGGCATAAGTACCTTTCCAAAATTTCCAATACCCTTGCTGTAACTTTTGCTACCGTGCTGCGCCCCATTGAAATGCAACTATCCTTGCCAACAGCCTTTTGGAAACCACCTTCTGCTAAGAATCTTAGTGTTGCCGCGAGGTGTAATTGCACTGGAATTGACGTGTGCTTTATGTATTTGTCCACAACGTTTAGCAGCATTAGGAAAACGTCTTTGTTGACCCTGTAGTTGGACACAAAGCTATGGAATATTTGATTATAATTGGACTAAATACAAATAAATACGTACTTACGCCAACTCGGTCACATCAAATGGATTTGAATGGTCTCGCAGTATCCTTCTATTAAGAGCTGCTTCTGCATGATCCGACATTTCCGTATAAATAGTGGCAAACACAGTTAAAGCACTCATTTTGCGATTTTTCTTCAAAAATTTATTATTTATTTTGGGTAAATTGACAGCTGTCAGCTGTTAAGTTCATTTTTGCGGTGAATGAAAAACGAGTTCTAAAATGAACAAAAAGTTCGGATTTCAGAACACCAAATCCAAATTCACTCGGATTTAGGTTTATTTTCATATTCACTTTCACTCGGATTCCAGAACCTGCCTGAATGACCGGTTTCATCAAGACGCATCGACTTCGGAGGTTCACTTATGTATGATCGCTTTGACGACGAAGAGCTCATTGAAATTTCTGACACGTTAGATGGTACCGGCGACGCTGGTGAAGATGAACCTGGTTCCATTCTTTCAGGTATTGTCGATGGACGACCTCTTTGGTCTAGGTTTATTGACGTAATGTTAGACGCGTGAAGAAGCTTGTTTGCTATGGATAATTGAAAATCCATCAATGTCATATATTTCGTTCGTGTGACTTGATTTTTTAGGTCTCGTCTAAACAGCAACCAGCTATTGGCTACCACTGTGCTGATGCACCAGTAAACTATGCGCATTTACCATTTCTTAGAACGGTGGTTGATTTTATATAAGTCTAACAACATGTCAACCAAGTCTACACCTCCCATGTGCTTGTTATAATATTCAACAACAGCCGGTCTACGTACATCTATGTACTTTTTTTGTTTACGACACCAGCGTCTGCATTGTGAAACGGGATTTTCAGCTATATAATTTGACAAAAGTTGCACACCTTTGTTATCGTACCAGCGACAGGCAGCTAAATTATGTACAGTTTCATACTCGAAGTCGTATGATCCCCGACCTTTTTTTATGAGGTCATTTTCATTCATAAGGCTACAGTTTTTAATCCGATTGCCTCGCATTGTTGCTGCTGCTAAAATACCTCGTTCTTTGAGTGCAATCATCAGGCTTATGGAAGAAAACCAATTATCGAAAAATAACTTATAATTTTTGTCTCTAGGCAAATTACAAGCCAAATACAACACAATATCTGACGAAATACCCAATCCAAAAGATGGACATGTTCCGTCTCCAACATAGAGAGCAAAATCGTATACGACGCTTGAAACTCCAGCTCTTGTAAACATTTTAAAACCCCATTTATTGGGTTTCATGGGTAAGTATTGCTTTAGACTGTGACGTCCCTTAAATTTTATCATCTGTTCATCTATGCTCTGATGTTCTTCCTGCTGTAAATTGTTGCATTTCTCCTTCAGTTTGGCCAATAATGGACGTATTTTATATAGCTTGTCGTAATCGGGTGATCCTGGTTGCGGCTGTTTTGTGCTATCATTTAGGTGAAAGGCTCCTTTGATTTTCTCAAAGTGTGTTCTGGATAAAGAATCCGCAACAGCTGATAATTTGAAGTTTGGCGTCCAAGCTATTCGCATATTTGGAACTTGTATCACGCCCAAATAAAGAAGTACGCCAATAAATCGTCTGATTTCGAAAGGTGCACAATGAAGCTCTACGCCATTCGTTTGCATAGAATAAAGATTTGTTTCGGTACAAATCTTCGTTATGATTTCATCATCGAAGAAACCATTGAAGTAGTTTATAGGACCTTTGACTTCTTGACAAATTGTTTCAGGCATGCTGACCTCCATCTCAAACTATCCAGGTTTATTTTCTCATACGTTTCACTGACAATTTTTTCTGTGAGCACTTCATTTTCAACTTCATCAGCATTTCCACCGCCTTCAATGATTTCATTTATCAAATTCATTTCCACGTTTTCTCCCTTTTTTCTTACCTCTTCAATTGTTTCTTCAATGATTCTCTTCTCTTCTCTTCCTCTTCTTCTTCTTCATTCTCATCTTCAGAATTATTCCTGTCAAAATTGATAATTTTATTTATTTCTGATTCTGTAAGACCTCTGGGACGCATATCTAAAAGAACAAAAAAAAATTGTTACTTTGGACAAATGTTGCTTATAAGCAATATTCTTCTTCTTCTTCTTCTTTACTGGCGTAGGCACCGCTTACGCGATTATAGCCGAGTCAACAACAGCGCGCCAGTCGTTTCTTCTCTTCGCTACTTGGCGCCAATTGGATATTCCAAGCGAAGCCAGGTCCTTCTCCACTTGGTCCTTCCAACGGAGTGGAGGTCTTCCTCTTCCTCTGCTTCCCGCGGCGGGTACTGCGTCGAATACTTTCAGAGCTGGAGTGTTTTCATCCATCCGGACAACATGACCTAGCCAGCGTAGCCGCTGTCTTTTAATTCGCTGAACTATGTCAATGTCGTCGTATATCTCGTACAGCTCATCGTTCCATCGAATGCGATATTCGCCGTGGCCAACGCGCAAAGGACCATAAATCTTTCGCAGAACTCGAAAACTCTTAAGGTCGACTCATCGGTTGTTGTCATCGTCCAAGCCTCTGCACCGTATAGCAGGACGGGAATTATGAGCGACTTATAGAGTTTGGCTTTTGTTCGTCGAGAGAGGACTTTACTTTTCAATTGCCTACTCAGTCCAAAGTAGCACCTGTTGGCAAGAGTAATCCTGCGTTGGATTTCCAGGCTGACATTGTTGGTGGTGTTTACGCTGGTTCCAAGATAGACGAAATTATCTACAACTTCAAAGTTATGACTTTCAACAGTGACGTGAGTGCCAAGTCGCGAGTGCGACGACTGTTTGTTTGATGACAGGAGATATTTCGTCTTGCCCTCGTTCACTGCCAGACCCATTTCTTTTGCTTCCTTATCCAGTCTGGAGAAAGCAGAACTAACGGCGCGGGTGTTGAGGCCGATGATATCAATATCATCGGCATACGCCAGCAGTTGTACACTCTTATAGAAGATGGTACCTTCTCTGTTGAGTTCTGCAGCTCGAACTATTTTCTCCAGAAGCAGGTTGAAAAAGTCGCACGATAGGGAGTCGCCTTGTCTGAAACCTCGTTTGGTATCGAACGGCTCGGAGAGGTCCTTCCCGATCCTGACGGAGCTTTGTGTGTTGCTCAGCGTCAGTTTACACAGCCGTATTAGTTTTGCGGGGATACCAAATTCAGAAATCGCGGCATAGAGGCAGCTCCTTTTCGTGCTGTCGAAAGCAGCTTTGAAATCGACGAAGAGGTGGTGTGTGTCGATTCTCCTTTCACGGGTCTTTTCCAAGATTTGGCGCATGGTGAATATCTGGTCGGTGGTTGATTTACCAGGTCTAAAGCCACACTGATAAGGCCCAATCAGTTTGTTGACGGTGGGCTTTAATCTTTCACACAATACGCTCGACAGAACCTTATATGCGATGTTGAGGAGGCTAATCCCACGGTAGTTGGCGCAGATTGTGGGGTCTCCTTTTTTATGGATTGGGCATAGCACACTTAAATTCCAATCGTTGGGCATGCTTTCGTCCGACCATATTTTACAAAGAAGCTGATGCATGCTCCTTACCAGTTCTTCGCCGCCGTGTTTGAATAGCTCGGCCGGCAATCCGTCGGCCCCTGCCGCTTTGTTGTTCTTCAGGCGGGCAATTGCTATTCGAACTTCTTCATGGTCGGGCAATGGAACGTCTGCTCCATCGTCATCGATTGGGGAATCGGGTTCGCCTTCTCCTGGCGTTGTACGTTCACTGCCATTCAGCAGGCTGGAGAAGTGTTCCCTCCATAATTTAAGTATGCTTTGGGCATCGGTGACTAGATCACCTTTGGGGGTTCTACAAGAGTATGCTCCGGTCTTGAAACCTTCTGTAAGCCGCCGCATCTTTTCGTAGAATTTTCGAGCATTACCCCTGTCGGCCAGCTTATCAAGCTCTTCGTACTCACGCATTTCGGCCTCTTTCTTTTTTGTCTACAAATGCGTCTTGCTTCCCTCTTCAACTCTCGGTATCTATCCCATCCCGCACGTGTTGTGGTCGATCGTAACGTTGCGAGGTAGGCAGCCTGTTTTCTCTCCGCTGCGACACGGCACTCCTCGTCGTACCAGCTGTTCTTTTGCACTTTCCGAAAACCAATGGTTTCGGTAGAAGCTGTACGTAAGGAGTTTGAGATGCCGTCCCACAGTTCCCTTATACCGAGTTGTTGACGAGTGCTCTCAGAGAGCAGGAGTGCAAGCCGAGTAGAAAAACGTTCGGCTGTCTGTTGTGATTGCAGCTCTCGACGTCGAACCTTCCTTGTGTTTGTTGGCGTGCGTTTTTGCTGCACAGAGGCGGGTGCGAATTTTGGCTGCAACAATATAGTGGTCCGAGTCGATGTTAGGACCTCGGAGCGGACGCACATCTAAAACACTGGAGACGTGTCTTCCGTCTATCACAACATGATCGATCTGGTTGGTGGTTTTTCGATCCGGAGACAGCCAGGTAGCTTGATGTATCTTCTTATGCTGGAATCTAGTACTACAGATAACCATATTTCGGGCCCCGGCGAAGTCGATCAGCCTCAACCCATTTGGGGATGTTTCCTCGTGGAGGCTGAATTTACCGACCGTAGTGCCAAAGATACCTTCTTTGCCCACCCTGGCGTTGAAGTCGCCAAGCACGATTTTGACATCGTGGCGGGGGCATCTCTCATAAGTGCGCTCCAAGCACTCATAAAAGGCATCTTTGGTCACATCGTTCTTCTCTTCCGTCGGGGCGTGGGCGCAAATCAGCGATATGTTGAAGAACCTCGCTTTGATGCGGATTGTGGCTAGACGTTCATTCTCCGGAGTGAATGATAGTACTCGGCGACGGAGTCTCTCTCCCACCACGAATCCAACACCAAACTTGCGCTCCTTTATATGGCCACTGTAGTAGATGTCACAAGGACCTACTCGTCTCTGTCCTTGTCCCGTCCATCGCATTTCTTGGACGGCGGTGATGTCAGCCTTTATTTTTACGAGGACATCAACCAGCTGGGCAGCGGCACCTTCCCAATTAAGGGACCGGACATTCCAGGTGCATGCCCTCAATTCGTAGTCCTTATTTCGCTTGCCATGGTCGTCATCAAAAGGGGGGGCTCTAATCCGAGGCTGATTGTTGGTTTTCATTGGTGCGGTTTTTTACGTGGCGGGTCCCAAACCCAGCGCACAACCCTAAGTAGGGGATTTTTCGCCTTCTCACTTTAGCTCGCCTTCAAACGGATGTTCTTAGGCTACCCAGAGGATACTTGGTCAGAGACCGGAAGTCGTGAGCTGCTTGAGTCATATGTAAAAGAATCGTTTCTGGCCACTCCCAAGTGAATGGCGATCAGAGAACTTTCCTCACTTGCGTGAACTTCTACACATGACTCCATCCTAAGCAATATTGTGTTTATAAAATTCCTGGAATCACAATATTACACACAATTTTGTTCTGTAAATTTTATTTCATTTTGTTACTTGTTATTTATAAAATAAACCACTTTGTATAAAGAAATGGCAGTCAGATTACTTTTTATTTATCGTTTTCAAAGCTTATTTTTGTCACTTTCTTTTTCACAAGTTTTTACGCAACTTTAGCTAGTTATCAAATGAACACCTGTTAAGCTATCGTCATGAAACTTCACAAACTAGTGCTCGCAGATATCCGTTAGAGACGAAAAAAAACGATATTTCGAGGAGTTATCGACAGAAATATGCAATGTTGCCTATAAGCAACAAATGACATGATAGGGTTAATTATTTCATTATGATGTTGTTATCATCGTAAACATAAACACAACATCAAACACTGCCGGCTTAATTATACAACAACAGCTAACTGTCAAACAGGTTGCGATGCCGACTATGTTATGTTGAATAGCATAACAGTGTAAGAACGTTAACATGAAAGTGGGCTGGACATGTGTTATTGCACGCCAAGCCAATTAAGGGGTTATATACTGTTAGGAGGTCGAAAAGAGGCATTTTTCAAGAATTTTTTCTAAGCAAACTATTTGGTTTATTGATTTGAAACTTGGCAGGTATATTATGTCAACCTTAAACTATATTCACATATTTTTTATTGCCAAAAATAATTATCGGGAACGTTGATATTGCCAATTTTGCAGAGGTCCGCAAAAAAAGGCCTCTTGCGGTGAGCACGATATCTCTGGACTGGATCATCTAAATGCA
This sequence comes from Bactrocera zonata, assembly GCA_037783105.1. Classification (NCBI taxonomy): domain Eukaryota; kingdom Metazoa; phylum Arthropoda; class Insecta; order Diptera; family Tephritidae; genus Bactrocera; species Bactrocera zonata. The sequence continues at coordinate 6,236 of JBAWJQ010005289.1, read as the reverse complement.
AAACCCGAATAAATTTCATTAATATAATAAATAATCTAGTGATTGATCGAAATATTTTGATAAATACTAAATTATGAAAATAATGAAAGATTTATCTGAATATCAAAAAAAAATAAATAAATCCAATATTTAAAAGTATTTATTTGGTTAAATTAATGCTTAGTAAAAATTTTGAATTTAACTATGTTTCTTCGCGTTGAACTTTTTCTAACAGAAAGCTCTGCATCAGCAAATGCTTGTAGCAAATACCTTCAGAATACAAAAGCAAGAAATTTAAATTTCAGTTGTCTCATCGTTTTGCTGTTGAGCGTTACAGAATGCATGTGGAAATGTCGGTTAAGCATACGCACTGGCGGTTAGTCATTTGAAGTGTAGTAATTTATGACAAATTGGCTGATAAATTTGAAAATATCACTGAATTTTTGGCGATATTAATTAAAAATAATGTTTTACCACGTTTATTTGAAAGAATATAAAGAATAGTGAAATGAAAATAAAAGTGCTTGAGACAAAAAATTTAGTAGAAAATTTGTGTGGCCATTAAACAAAAAAATAATAATAAAAATAATATTAAAGTTATACACAAAAAGTGTTTTAAAGTCCTGTTTATGTATTAAATTACTAAAGTGGCAATGGCAACATTGTCGGTCGCAAATTTGTTCCGCGTAAAACGTAAAACAACAAGCACAATCTAACGTTGGCACTGAAAGAACAATTTGGGTTGTGAAAATTTAAAAATTTTTGTGCAAATATTATGCGAATATAAGTGGCTCCACCAACCATTTAACGTCTAGGAAAGGCGGTAGGTGATCTGCGTTTGGTTACTCAACAGGAAGAGGTGAGAGGGCAAAAGCAATGCAAAGACGTTGTTGCTTACCGTGTTGCTGTAGGTCCACCTTAGCTCAAAGCTGTGAGTGCTTGTTTTGACCTTTTTTGCAGTGCATAATGCCATTGAAACAGCTTTTCGCGAAAACGAAACTGTTTATAAATGAAAATTTATAAAGATAGGGAACATGGATTTGAACCCTTCAGCTTGTCTGGGAAATTCTTTCTTTTTGCTTGTGGCACAAAAGCAGCTTTGATAAGTAAAAGTTTGCGATGAAGTGTGTTCGAGGGCGACATTACAAAATCTTAAGAAAGAGCAAATAAGACCTTTGATAGGGGTTCCTATGAAAATATAATTATTTAAGTAGAGGGCATAATTCGTTTATATCGTATATAAATAATATATCATTATCGTAGTAAAAGTCCTCTCTCGACGAACAAAAGCCAAACTCTATAAGTCGCTCATAATTCCCGTCCTGCTATATGGCGCAGAGGCTTGGACCATCGTCAACTGATGAGTCGACGCTGAGAGTTATCGAGAGAAAAGTTCCGTGAAAAATTGATGGTCCTTTGCGCATTGGCCACGGCGAATATCGCATTCGATGGAACGATGAGCTGTACGAGATATACGACGACATTCACATAGTTCAGCGAATTAAAAGACAGCAGCAGTCCGGATCGACGAAAACACTCCAGCTCTGAAAGTATTCGACGCAGTACCCGCCAAGGGAAGCAGAGGAAGAGGAAGACCTCCACTTCGTTGGAAGGACCAAGAGGAGAAGGACCTGGTTTCGCTTGGAAAATCCAATTAGCGACAAGTAGCGAAAGAAGAAACGATTATGGGAGTACGCTCAAATTCTAATAATCTGAGCTCTTCACTCGAACAATTTTTTTTATTTTTTGTAGCAAGATCTTAATTTAATACGCAATAATTGTATTTCTTTTTATCTGTGACTGTACTAAAAAAATTGGTTCAGCTTTCCCATGATATTGCAGCGAGTTACACCGCGTAATTATATCTAACGACTGATATCAATAATTAAAACTAAACGAAAGAGATTCGATACACATTTTCATATACCAGTCAGAAAAAAACGCATCCCTGACAATTTTGATGTAAGAAGAAAGGTGGCAATGTTGGGGCTCTCACATGGTAAGGTCAATTTTTAACTCAATTGGAAGCGAATCTCCTTTAAAGCGAACCATACACAGAAGAGTTTCTTGGCGAGGATATTTCAGCAAAATCTTTCACTGTATATGATGACCATTCTGAAGTCGAAAAATCTTCCATTGTTGGAGATGGAAGGCAGTTAAATTCCTAAAAGCACTTAAAGCAGGTCAACTTTCAAACTGAGCAGCTATCGACACAAGCATACTTTAACATTTAGTAATTTCGATACCCCACCGTTTATAATTAAACTCACTACAAAGAAGAGATTCCATACAATTTGAAATGAATATTAAAAACAAATAATAAAGGTCGAAGTTCGTACTTACCGAACATTTTATTCTCTGACAACTTGCTAGAATCAAAGCCCGAGAAATTTCTTCAGATGCTGGCAAAACCATATATTAAGAGTTAAACAGCCATTATTTGATTAAACCATGAAAGGTTTAAAATCAAATTTGGTATCTGCTTAACTTTTATTGAATGCTATAAACTTAGACCTACTTTTGTTGCTACATTTTTAGTTTGCGTCTGCTAAATTATAAAAATACGTTCATCGAAGAATTAATTTATTATTAAAATATGTATATTAAATTGAAGTAGTTAGAAAAAGTCACTCAGAGGGTCAGAATTTGTTGTATTAGGAATATGAAGTTTAGACCCAAGTCATGGTCAAGCTGTCACACAATTTTATGCATTTGAAGCATAAAGATGCACGGTTATCAGTAAAACACACTCTCTCATTTTCATTGAGAGAGCTCAAATATTGGACGATACATATATGAGGTATAAAGTCACTTAGAAATTCGAAAATCTCTATATTAGGTATTTAAAAGCCGAAGAAAGTATGGACTCAATTCAACCCATTTTTGACACATAGACAAACCATTATAAGAAAGAAATATTTCAGAATTTCAGTTAATATATATATATATATATGTATATTAGATTGACCGATATTTCAGATCAAAAGTCAAATATATAAATATTCGGTAGCTAGGGGCTTAAACTTGACTTGACTCGATGGACAATTTTTGTTGATGGAGTGGCATACTTCTAAGGGACTATTTGTTCAAAGTTTTATCTCCTTATATTATTTGCTTCATGATTTGCATCCCGGAAAGTGAAAAAATAACAGAAAATTTAAAATTGTATTTATGGGAAGTAGGTGCGGTCATAGTCCGATTTCACTCAAATTCGCACTGTAACACTACCTATTTAAAATGAATATTATAAAAAAAATTAGCAAGCGAAAGTTCGGAAAAGTATAACAAAACATGAAGCACTGTCATATGCTAGAGTGATTGATCTGAATTTATGGAATGTGACGTTCTTTTGTACAATAATTATTGTCAAAATTCTTGAAAGCATCTTGTCAAATAAAATATTTTCCATACAAGAAATTGATTTTGATCGGTCAGTTTGTATGACAGCTATATGCTATAGTGCTTCGATTTGAAAAATTTATTTGGAAATTATATTTTTCTTTTGGATAATAATTAATGTAAAATTTCTTGATGATATCTCGATAAATATCAAAGTTTTATTATTCAAGGTCATTGTTTTCATCGTGCAGTTTGTGTGACAGCTGTATGCTACAGTAATCCGTAATCCGCTCTGAATAATTTCTTTGGAGATTGCATTAGTTCCTTAAATAATAATCATGCCAAATTTCTTGAAGATATCTCGTTAAATAAAGTAGTTCCCATCTAAGAATTTGGTTCCGATGGCTAAGTTTATATGGCTGCTATGTGCTATAGTTGTTCAATATCTGCAGTTTCGTCAAATGAGAAAGTTCTTCAGACTCAGGGACGAGTTCTATCTAAATAGACGGATGGACGGACAAATATTCTAAGCGTTTTAAACTTCGTGAGAGACTTAATTTATCATACTACTGCACTCTAAAATAATAATTGAAATTAACCAATTTTTTCTGCCTGTAAAAAAACCACGTATTGGTTGTTTAGTCGTTCGTGACATGACAATCAAAAATGTGGAAAACTTGAATATCTTGTTGTATAGCATTTATGTTTTTATTCAGGCTCTGCTGGAATTTTTATATTCTTGTGTGGAAACTTTGTGTTCGTTAGTTTCGATTTTATGTATTTCCTTCGGCTCGTTTAATGGAAACTTAAAGTCCTTATTATTATATTATATTGCGCGACTAATTGGACTGACTTGCAAGGAGAATCTGAAAAAATCGTTACCCAGATTTTATTATTAAGGAACATAAATTTTACTTTGAAATATTAAAAAAACAATTAATTCTCTTTAAATAGCGTCATTTGGGATATTAGTTTTTAAGACGAGCAACAAAGAATTGGAAACTAAGACGTAATTAATTTGAATTTCTAATATACAAATTTTAATTAAAAAAAATGTTTTTTTAAAAAAGTTCTCAAACTAAAACATTTTTTAAGAATATTAACGAAACGTGTCTAAATATCTTTGTTCGCCACTGTAAATCTTCTGAACATCACAAATTTGCTGTTTTTACATACTTCTTCAGAAACTCGTATCTAAACTCGAGGATTATTTAAATATTATGGCAAAAATGGTATGACAATTAAGTAATGAGACTGATTCCATAAAAATCGTTCATTTGAAAGTTTATTTCAAAGTAGTCCCCTTGGGCAGCTATACAGCGATTCCAGCACGTTTTCCATGCTTTGTAAAATTTCTGGAACGCTTCGACTGCGACGTCCGCGAGTACCCTCACCACGGCCGCCTGGATGTCCGTAATCGACTCAAAATGGGTTCCTTTGACCACCGATTTTGTTTTAGGAAACAAAAAAAAGTCACAGGGGGGTGAATAAGGCGGTTGTTGCAACACGGCGATCCCGTTAGAAGATAAATCCGCACTTCGACTTCCACGCTTTCACGCCCCTCCTTAAACTCTTTGTGCCATCGAAACACCTGAACACGACTAAGAGCACTATCACCATACACTCTTACAATTTTAGCGTACGTTTCCGAAGCTGTTTCGCCCAATCTGGCGCAAAATTTGATCGCGACGCGTTGCTGTTAATTTCGTTTTTCCATTTTCGTGACGAGCACTACAAACACACGTCAACTCAACTTGACGCAGCAGGCGAACTAAACAAGCCAGAGCGATGGTACATATATCAATTGGATGCCGGAAAAAGAGAAAGGGAATTTCAAGGTCACAGGTTTACCACAAGCACGGCAATAAAATCAGTATCATTACTTAATTGTCAAACCTCGTATCACAGTTAAATCAAATATTTGCATAATAGGAATTAATTCAATAAATTTGTATGGCTTTTAAATAATTAGCAAGTCAAACAATCGCACATATTTGAAATAAATCAATCACACACACACTCACAAACAATCAAATTAGTTTGCGACAAACACTGGAGCGGCAAATGAACACGCAATGTTTGCACAGCTTGCAAAGCCAAAAATAACATTAACACTATGAAAACGAAATACTATTTCTATATTGAGATATATGCTGTGGTAAAAACCTTTATAATTAATTTTCTTTATAAACCTACATTCCACTATAGTACACACAGATTTTAGGTGACAAGAACAAAGTAAAACCGTAATTTAGCCGCTATTGTACAGCAAAATCACGTACACACTCAGCCATATTCACCTGTGTATCCGTGTGTGCACTTACACACACACATCAAACAACACGCGGCAGGACAACTGCGATTAAACTTCATTTAACGTGCAAAATGCTGCACAAACAAAAAGAAATAAAACACTTTTATTGGCATACATATGCACATGCGCTTGTGTCCCCAGCTGCAATACGGCTATTTTTTAAGGCTGTGCGGACAAAATCCCAATGGTAGGCTAAGGAAAATTCTAGGTCATTGCTATGCGCATATGCTTTGTTCTACATGCATATGTGGGTAGAAATAATTGGGTAAATGCGACCACACTTTGCGAAACGAAAACTCGAAATGTCAGCGCCAAATAACCCACACATGCTTAACCGCATATGTATGTATGTGTAAATACATTTATATGAGATATAGATGTATACGTGACCAGCTTAAAGAATGACACAAAATCAATGCAAATTATTGCAGCATCAGCGAGCAACAGTTTAAAAATAAATTCCAGCCGAATAAAGTTCAATGAAACGTCGAGCCATTCCAGCGACCCCTCAGAATGAGAATGCTACTCTGTTATGTATTTAAATGCTGGCATTGGAAAACAGAAATGGCGCAATTACGGCATTTAATCATTACAGAGCTTTTAC
>JBAWJQ010005286.1:0-10362 GCA_037783105.1 Bactrocera zonata | reverse complement strand
ATTAGCTGCGTCGAAGTTGCGGCTGTCAACAATAATGCGGAAGAAAAGTAGCTAGTGCGTCGACTGTTTGTTTGATGACAGGAGATATTTCGTCGTGTCTTCGTTCGTAACCAGACTCATACGCTTCGCTTCCTTATCCAGTCTGGGGAAAGCATAACGAATGGCGCGGCCAGACGACGCTCTTGATATTGCTCAAAGTCATCTGTGCATTAGCTTTGCGGGGATACCAAGTTCAGACGCAAAAGCAATTCCTATTCGTGCCGTCGGCGGCTATAAAAACGAAGTGGGTCGAGCTAGCTAGCTTGAACTATGTCAATGTCGTCGTATATCTCGTACAGCTCATCGTTCCATCGGATGCGACATTCGCCGTGGCCAATGCGCAAAGGACCATAAATCTTTCGCAGAACCTTTCTCTGGAAAACTCGTAACGTCGACACATCGGTTGTTGTCATCGTCCAAGCCTCTGCACCATATAGCAGGACGGGAATTATGAGCGACTTATAGAGTTTGGCTTTTGTTCGTCGAGGGAGAACTTTACTTTTCAATTGCCTACTCAGTTCGAAGTAGCACCTGTTGGCAAGAGTAATCCTGCGTTGGATTTCCAGGCTGACATTGTTTGTGGTGTTAATACTGGTTCCTAAATAGACGAAATTATCTACAACTTCAAAGTTATGATTGTCTACAGTGACGTGAGAGCCAAGTCACGAGTGCGACGACTATTTGTTTGATGACAGGAGATATTTCGTCTTGCCCTCGTTCACTGCCAGACCCATTTGAGTTGCTTCCTTGTTCAGTCTGGAGAAAGCAGAACTAACGGCGCGGGTGTTGAGCCCGATGATATCAATTTTCGAGCATTACCCCTGTCAGGAAGCTTATCAATCTCTTCGTACTCACGCATTTCGGCCTATTTCTTTTTCTGTCTACAAATGCGTCTCGCTTCCCTCTTCAACTCTCGGTATCTATCCCATCCCGCACGTGTTGTGGTCGATCGTAACGTTGCGAGGTAGGCAGCCTGTTTTCTCTCCGCTGCGACACGGCACTCCTCGTCGTACCAGCTGTTCCTTTGCACTTTCCGAAAACCAATGGTTTCGGTTGCAGCTGTACGTGAGGAGTTTGAAATGCCGTCCCACAGTTCCCTTTTACCGAGTTGTTGACGACTGCTCTCAGAGAGCAGGAGTGCAAGCCGAGCAGAAAATCGTTCGGCTGTCTGTTGTGATTGCAGCTTCTCGACGTCAAACCTTCCTTGTGTTTGTTGGCGTGCGTTTTTTGCTGCACAGAGGCGGGTGCGAATTTTGGCTGCAACAATATTGTGGTAGGATTAGTACTAGCAATTTTAGTTATTGTGGCTTAAGTGGTTTATGATATATGTATATATTCATTAAACTTGTTAGAGGGCGGGGCCACGACCACTTTTTCAAAAACAATTTACCACTGATGCCTCTTGCTACTGGCATCCTCTGTACCAAATTGCATCTTCATATCTTAATTTAGTGCTTAGTTATGGCACTATATGTGTTTTCGGCTAATGGCAATTTGTGAGTGTGGCAGTGGTCCGATCCCATCTACGAACTCGAACTTTTTTTTGTACCAAGGAGCCTATATACCAAGTTTCATCGAGATATGATTAAATTGATAAATTTTTACTCAAGTTACAACTTGGACGGACGGACAAACAGACAGTCAATCGGATTTCAATTTTTCTCGTCATCTTGATTTTTTATATATATAACCCTATATCTATCTCGCTTAGTTGTAGGTGATACGATCAACCGTTAGGTGAACAAAACTGTAATACTCCGTGGCAGCTTGTTTGCAAGAGTATAAAATTCAGAAGCAGTTATATTTGGCTGACGAAGGTGTGCTAACCTGGTGACGCGCAGTGTATTTCACGTAAAACCCTCCAAAGTAATATATTCTCAAGACAATAGTACAGAAGGAATAACTTTACAACTGAGAACATTAAAAAATGGTTTTCATATAAACTTATTAAACTATTAAGTGTTATAAAGAAGTAATTTGCAAAGCTTTTTAATTTATATTGCGTCAACATTTTATTACCTATTTAGTTGATTTCCTATGCCTTAAAAGTATAAGTAACTTAACTGGATATTGTTGTCCTACGAAATTTTTATACTTTTTAACAGAGGTTATCCAGGGCACCTCGCCCTACTTTTGGATATTATCATTCGAAAGAACATTTCTTGCATTTCTTTTTTCAAGACTTTCAAATGTTGCCCGCGACTCCGTTTTAGATGGTCCATCCGTTGAGTTCAATTTTCGTTGACTCGATCGAGCATTTCAACTGCTACTAGCGAATGGCAAGTGTAGTAATATTGCTTCAAGACCTGAATCGAAGCAGGATTATCCGCATAGACTTTAGATCTCCACAGTAAAACTTGAAATTATCTGTTCACGAAAGTGTTCTCTCAATAAATCTATTTATTGTATGATGTGTGGCGCCGTTTTGTTGAAATCAAATGACACCGCTGATTCCTCCGCCTAAAAACCACACTAAACCGTTGTTGTTTCTGAATGAAATGGCAGCTCTTGAATCTCTTCAGGTGACTTTTCGTCTCAAATGCGGCAGTTTCGGTTGTTTACGTACCCATTGACTCAGAAATGGGCCTCATCGAGAACAAAATTTGGCTCGAAAACGTCGGATATTCCTGGAACTTTCCAAGAGCCCATAGAGTGAAGCAATGTCGCTTGGAAACGTCTAGCGGCTTCAGTTCTTTCACAAGCTGTACAAAAGTACGCTTTTAATTTCAACGTTATGTGCTCCAAGTCGTTCCATACTTCTGTCCGAGTTGATTCGAACGGCGCCGAACCGACTCTCCACGGTCTTATCAGCTACGACTGCGATATTTCCTTCACTGGGTGCTAAACGTGATGGTCTATTTGGTCGAATATTACCCAATAATAAAAGTTGGGTGATGGTGTTGCGAATGGTACGCTCAATAGGCTGATTATATTGACCATAAGTTGGGCGAAGTGCGTGAAACACATTCTTTACAGAACGTGAATTATCGTACTAAAGTTGAACGAATTGTCTAGGATTCCTTTTTATAATTTAGTAAAGTTAATTTAGGTTAGTTTAAGTTAAAGGCAAATCCCAAAAAAAAAAAAAAGATTCGCACTTAGACTCATTATGAACAAGTCGTTGTGAAGCCAAAAAAAGGTAAGCCAGTAATTAAATTTCCAGTGTCGACAAAGCGCCGTGTACCCATTACAAATCTGATTAGGCGTTTTATTTATATACCCCCCAGTTCAGAAGGATGTCTGACGGTGCAAGATCCAATATGTTTAGCCTTGATCTCGCAGATGCGGTTAAAACAAGAAGAAAGTTTTGTGGTGCTAGGATATTGTCCAGTTACAACTTTGCAATTGGGGAGGCACTTTATATCACTAGATTCCAAAAAAGATATATATGTATAAAGACTGAACAATATTTGTTCCATCTATGATATTTTTAAATTCTTCTTAAATTTGACTTCCAAACTTTCGTATTTATACATTTTCAGTTCCGAGGAAGAACGCAGCATGGACGACAAATTGGTGTGCGACGAAGCGGAGTAGCAACGCGGTGAGTATGAAGAAGTGTTTCGAAAATATTTATTACATGTATTATTACTTAAATTAGAGAGAGTAATCTCTTGCTTTTGTAGACATTTTATGAAAAAAGCTATATTCTTTCAGAAAAGAGTAGACCTAAGGTCATATATTCCCTTAATAAAAGTTGAAAGTTTTGAAATATATAACATATGTACACACTTTCTATTGTAAACAGAAATTAAAAAGACTTTGTTCATAATTTTAATATTCTTAATTTATTCTTTAAATTCTAAATTGATCCCTCAAAATAATCCCCATTAGTCCCAACAAAATGGCACATCAAGTGCTAATTTAGCCCGATAGGGCTACACTCCTACCTACCTAGCCCTAACACACTAGTGCCAACGTTCTTGGATTTTCCCAGTCCTTGATGTAGTTGTTAAAGTCATATTCCAAAATTTGAGTTAATTAACTCAAAACTCTTTTTTCCACAGCAAAATCAGACGAATACAGTGGTTGCGGGACGATATTGGTTGAAAATTTGGCGAAAAAGTCACGAAGAATCAATGAATGCGACGGTAAATTATCGTGGTACAAAAACCAAGAGTCCATAACTCCGGCTTCTTCTTACGAAGAAAACTGTCAACATAACCTTGGTTTTTTACCTGTTTTGACGTGATTTTTTAGGCTTCGGCTCACCTTTCTCTTCGCCGTTGGAAATTATTACACAAACGATAGCGCGATACCGTTTTTCGAAATAATTGAAGGATTTTGGAACTTTTCTTAGGCCCAAATGATCTATAAAAATGGTTTTCACTAATCCTTTCGTTATTCCAGCGATGCCAGTAAGATATCTGACTGTTAATCGTTATTTCTCTAACATTAATTTATTTCATTAACGTGTTAATCATGTTGATATTGTCCACGGCTATGTCTCAGATGTTCCTTCCTTCCACACCAAACCGTTGTGGTTTTTGAATGAAATGACAGCTCCCGAATCTCTTTAGATTGCTCTTCGTCCCAAATGCGGCAGTTTTGCTTGTATATATACCCACTGAGCCAGAACAAAATTTAGCTCGAAAACGTCGAATCTTTTTGGAGCTTTTCAAGAGCCCGAAACGATGTCGCTTGTGATGGTCAAGCCGCTTGAGTTCTTGCATAAGCTATAGTTTGAAAGCAAAGCTATACACAGAGATTAGATTGAATCAAATTTAATTAAAGATTTTACTCGTACCGACGTGTCACCCAATCACGTGACCCTCACAGGCATTTGCTTGCCTTCATCTCATTGCATGTAAGCTGATACCAACTAAATGATTGTCAAAATACTGTCAATCAACCGAAAGTTTTCGGGCACCAGGAAGGAATCAGGAAGCAAAATGCGAACAAATTGACTAACTGAGGATGGATTTTTTTTTGGCTAAGCTCTTGAACATCTGCGCATATACATATGTATATACATACATAAGTATATACACGCACACAACGTGCAAATAGGCATGTTGTTATTGTTTGACAAGAGTATCATGCCAAGAATGTCTAAAAATTATGTGTTTGTCTATTTTCATTTAGCAAAACAACAGCAGCACGATAACGTATTACAGCGACGGAGAGGTGAATCTGACTACGGAATTACCTGGTTGGTTTTGTGTATTCTTGCCAATGTGAGCATTTGCTGTTTGGGATTTTGGAGATGCTTCGCCAACAACTATTTACAGTGGGCAGCTTTGTTCACTTGGATACTGATGAATATACAAAATAAGCCATTTGTGGTTAATGGTTTAATGCAATACGAGTGTATCTATTGAAGCATTAATCATAGAGTAGTTAGCTAATTGACTCATTAAATTCTTTAAAAAATTCCATGTGGCGATGCTGAATTAATGTCAAGATAATATAGTTTATAAATATCACATAATTATTAAATTATAAGTCAAATTTCTCTCAGAAAAACTAAAATTAAATAATAGAAGGTGTTCAAATCACACTCATTGAAGCTTTTGAAAATTATTTCTCAAAAATATGTTAGAAAAAAAAAACACAAGGTAATAATAAAACGTCAACTTCACTTCCGAAGGAGAAAGCTTATCAATAACCCTTTCTGAGTCGGTGGTGGTCCGTTGAAAAAATACACCCTAAAGTCTTTAAAGTAGTCAACCATAGTAAAACATATTTTTTGGCAAAATTATTATTGTTTCATTTCACCAGATAACTGTCATTTCGCCCAACAAAAGTATCATGCGGCATTCTAATTAGATAGTCTCGCGTCAATTTCCTTTGACACACATTAATATTGTTATTATTATTTCTCTTTTCTCGTTTCCTCCTTTTCATTGCACCTCTCCACACACAGGCTTCGTTGGCGAAGGTATTGGTTTCACGTATCGCGAATACTTGGTCTGGTACATCCTGTTCGTGGTATTTGTGCCGTATGCAATGTTGCCGTTGCCACTAAAGTGGTGCGTCGTCGGCGGAACCATCACCGCCAGTTGTCATCTGGCCGTAATTACGATAATTAAAGTTAGGCGAAAAGAAGTACGTAACCTACAAAAGCGCAATGTCGGTGGCACAGTCGGCCTTATTGCTATTATTCTATTGTTTTACATGTAGCGCACGCTGTCAGTGGGCTTTTGAAAATAATTTTTATATTCGAGTGCCTGCAGAGTGTCCTGTATTCATATTTATTGTTATACTTTTAGCGTGGAAATGTCAAAGGCTCTACGAATTTTATATTCTTTATTATTTAACATTTGGTTTTTGTTTCTTTTTTATTTCCCTTCCATTTGTGCCTCGTTATGTTGTCAGCAATCAGATATGCAATGCAATCTAAATCAAGTGGTCGCAAACTTCATATTGTACACGGCAATTAATGTGGCTGGCATGTACACCAAGTATCTGACAGATCGTGGGCAACGCCTAGCTTTCATCGAAACACACAAAGCCATGGAACATAAAAAGGAGTCGGAGAAGGAGTTGCAGCGAACGCAAAAGTTGCTGGATTCAAGTGAGTAACAAATTAAGAATATGAATCTATATCCATTGAAACACCTTTTAAAAAGAAAACCATATTATCAGGGAAATATACACTAAATTATTTCTGAGTCCTTTACTTCCTTTTGACTTTAATTGTATTATTTACATGAATCAAACTACTACAAAATGCCATTGCTTTATGCAGCTCTCCTTTCAGTATTCAATCAATTATAACAAGTGAATTAAACACTCAGCTCGAATGACTCCCTATAATAGCCTTCAAGTTTTCTAACAGGTGGTAATTGTTATTGAACAGTGTTGCTCTTAAAGAATTTTCACACAAAGCTTAAACTTGATCGGCTTATCCTCCTAATCCTAAGTCAAACTGAAAAAAACCGGGCTGCTTTTTTACTCAACAGTCGTACTTCAGTTTGGGTCTATGTTAAACAAGACGGAAGTTGCTTAAACGAAATATTTTCATAACAAGAATAAATATTTAAGTAATTGTCAGGCAGACCAACAGCATTTGCAGAGCAACCTTGTGCTAAAATGTTCTCTTTTATAAGGTCATGTAAAGAGTAATCCATTCCGAGGTATCCTAACTTTTTAAAGAAGAAACCTATAAACTTCAAATATATTGGAAAATGTTTTTAATCAGGCGAAAGAACATTATTTGGCATTTATTTTTTGAAAACTATCTCTTTCAAATGTCGGCCGCGGCTACGTCTCAGATGGTCCATCCGTTGTGTTCAATTTTCGATGACTCGTTCGAGCATGTCGACTGGTAACTGGCGAATGACACACGTGATGTTTTCTCCAAGACCCGAATCGAAACGTGAATTGACTTTAGACTTTACATATCCTCCCAGGAACAGTCTAACGGTGTGATAACGCATGATTTTTGGTGGCCAGTCGAACGACCTAAAAGGTGAAATTATCTGCTCGCCGAAGTGTTCTCTCAAATCCGTTGATTAATGTGTTGTTTGGGAAGTGGAAACTAAATTTTGCCGAGATCACGAGCTTGACGCATCACATAGTCTGTTATCATGACGGTTGCGTTCTTACGGCATCTTTTTTGAAAAAATATGGACCGATGATTCCAACGGTTAACAAACCACACCAAACCGTTGTTTTTTCTGGAAGAAAAGGCAGGGCGTGAATCTCTTTAGGTTGCTCCTCGTCCCAAATGCAATTTGGCACGAAAACGTCGGATCTTCTTGAAACTTTTCAAGAACCCATGAAACAGCTTCAGTTCTTGCACAAGCTGTATTTTCGCTTTCAATTTACGATCTCGCCGTAGAACGCGCCAAGTCGTTCCAAACTTCAGTCCGAGTTGCTCCGAACAGCGCCGAATCGACTCTCCACGGTCTTCATGTACGCTCTCAGTACTTTACCGCTCCTAACTTATTGGATTTACAAGTTTTACTCAAAAACTGTTTAAATTTTACATTCAGAAATATTCGTAAATATATGCATATTAACATGGTTTATATATGTATTATGTGCACTTATATCCAAAGCGATGAGTTATCGCTCAGAGCTGAGCTGTGAACAAAACCGAAAACCAAATTCACTTCGTTTCAATTCATTTTTTGTTGTCGTAAAAGAATACTTTTTCTACAACTTCTTATGCATTTCGGTGCAAATGAGTAAAACTACTCAAATGTCGTTACGAAATGCGGCATACTTTTGGGCACTTGAGTTTTTACCTGGCAGCGCTGCTTACATTTTGCCTTATGCATATTCTCCAGCAATCCGAACTTAAACTTGTGTGGTTTTGTGTGTTGAATTCAAATTTGTACTATTTTAGAAGTTTTTGCTGAATACATTTAAAATTGTGATCAAAACTGCATAAAACTAAATTAACCTGTTTTGCATTTTCTTTTACACAGTACTTCCTAACATTGTGAACAATCAAATACGCGCCGAAATGTACAAAGGCACCGACCCCACCGTCGAAACCCAATTCAATAAGCTCTACGTGTACCTAATGGATAATGTCAGTATACTATTCGCCGATATCAAGGTGAGCCAAGCGGATATATTTACTGTATTTAGTTTTTATACTCTCGCAACAAAGTTGCTAAAGAGAGTATTATAGTTTTGTTCACACAACGGTTGTTTGTAAGTCCTAAAACTAAATGAGTCAGATATAGGGTTATATATACCAAAGTGATCAGGGTGACGAGTAGAGTTGAAATCCGGATGTCTGTCTGTCCGTCCGTCTGTCCGTCCGTCCGTGTAAGCTGTAACTTGAGTAAAAATTGAGGTATCATGATGAAACTTGGAACACGTATTTCTTGGCTCCATAAGAAGGTTAAGTTCGAAGATGGGCAAAATCGGCCCACTGCCACGCCCACAAAATGGCGGAAACCGAAAACTTATAAAGTGTCATAACTAAGTCATAAATAAAGATATTAAAGTGAAATTTGGTACAAAGGATTGCATTAGGAAGGGACATATTTTGAGGTAATTTTTTTGGAAAAGTGGGCGTGGCCCCGCCCCCTAAAAAGTTTTTTGTACATATCTCAGAAACTACTATAGCTATGTCAACCAAACTCTACAGAAACGTTTCCTTCAGGCATTTACATATACAGTTCAAAAATGGAAGAAATCGGATAATAACCACACCCACCTCCCATACAAAGGTTATGTTGAAAATCACTAAAAGTGCGTTAACCGACTAACAAAAAACGTCAGAAACACTAAATTTTAGGGAAGAAATGGCAAAAGGAAGCTTCACCCAGATTTTTTTAAAAATTGAAAATGGGCGTGGCGTCGCTCACTTATGGACCAAAAACCCAATCTCAGGAACTACTCGACCGATTTCTATGAAATTCGGTATATAATATTTTCTTAACACCCTAATGATATGTACGAAATATGGGTGAAATCGGTTCACAACCACACCTTCTTCCAATATAACGCTATTTTGAATTCCATCTGATGCCTTCTCTGTACTCGTATAATACATACGTATAAATGAAAATACAATTCAATACTCAAAGTACACAAATTGATCTAATCTAATTAATTTTACAGCAAAATAAAAAAATATGTAAATGACGTATAATGAAATCTCGATTATCACTTTATCATGCGAGAGTGTAACATGTTCGGTGACACCCGAACTTAGCCCTTCCTTACTTGTTTTATTTAGAATCACTTAGAATATTAATATTAGTAATAAAAATAAAATTAAATTGATAGTTTACGTGATATAGCTTATGCCGTTATAGATTAGAGGGACAATCGAATGTAAAGGGTTATAAATTTCGAGATTCCATACCTTTTCAAGGAAGAAACACAAAACTTAAATGAAATTATCATTCGCAGGAACTTATTTTTGGCACTTATGTTACGTCTCAGATGGTCCATCCGTTGAGTCCAATTATCAATGACTCGCTTGTATCTGACGAACGACTCGCGCGCTGTTTTGTTTCAAGGCCTGAATCGAAACGTTGTTGCCATAACTGGGAAGGGGCGTAGTTTTGTAGAAACCAGATGTCGCCGAGATCACGAGCTTCAATTTCAGGCATCATATAACCGGCATCAGTTTTAAAGAAATATGGCCCGAAGATTCCACTGACCCACAAACCACACTAAACCGTTATTTTTTCTGGATAAAATTGGATCTCTTCAGATTGCTCTTCGTCCCAAATACGGCAATTTTGCTTGTTTTCATACTCATTGAACCAGAAATGTGCCTCATCGCTGAACAAAATTGTCTCAAAATCGTCGGATCTTCTTGGAACTTTTCAAGAGCCCATAGAGTGAAGCAATGTCGCTTGGTAAGGTCGAGCGACTTCTATTCTTTCACAAGTTGTACAAAAGTAG
>JBAWJQ010005267.1:0-372801 GCA_037783105.1 Bactrocera zonata | reverse complement strand
CTCCTTAAATAATATTAATATAAGTATTTTCAAAATTCCGTTTGACTTTATTGCGCATCTATCGATTAATATGAAAACATATTAATGAAAATCGTGAAAAAGTATCCTAAACAGTGTATTTTCTTTGTTATGGTTTTAAATAATTTTTTAATATGTATAAACGAAAATTCTGTATATAACATTACCTTGCGAGAGTTTAAAAAGTTTTGTTACATCCTAACTTGGTCCTTCTTTACTTCTTTTGGGTGAAAAAAGTTTTTTAGGATAGAGATAAAAGGTAGATATCGATAAGAAATTTTGTGTCTTTTCTTTTCTTCACAAGAATCTGCTCATTCGGGATCACCGATATCTAACTAATAAATATATCATATGGCTGCCATACAGATCAATCTTTGATGAGTTGAAAAAACTGATGAAGATGATCATAAGCCCTGCAAAAATTTGATCATTCAGTTTATCTGGCAGCTATATGCTATAATAGTCCGAAAACGAAATATACTATTATATGCACCGTTAACTACATTTTCTTCCACTTACCGCGGAAAATATAACCGCACAATTTTGACTATTCTAAAATTATACATATTCGGCGGATACCTATATGTGCCCTCATTGGCGTTACTATCCTTCCGCGGATCAGAGCTGAGCAGCCAATCGTAAATGCCGCGTTTGATGCCCGCTTGACGTGACCGGGCCAATTTCCAACCTTGAAATGGAAACCCGTGCTGAGCAGCGGGCTGGCCGGTGAGGTGACGAACTCGGCGAACATGTACTGCGAAGAGCCTGTGAAACCGAGAGAGAGAAAAACTTTGAGGTCTTCGCGAATATGTGTAATAAATCAAGGTCTTAATATGGTCAGAAATTGTTAAATGACAGGAATTGTATGAGTATACCTAAGCCACATCCAATTGGCCGGGGGCCTTCATGATCAAAAGCTCCCCGGGCGCAACGTCTTGGAGGGCGGCAAAACGATCTTCGCTGTTTTATAATATTCAGAAAAATACTTCAAAAATTTTGTTTACAAAATTTATTATAAAAGATAAAGAGTTATACACTCACAATGTAATAATCTTTTGGCTTACATATTTCTTAAAAATAGTGATAGAACTTAAAGATGCACTTTTCTAGCTTTGATCGCAGTAAAATCACATATCATATCATTGTAATTTAAAGTAGAAGTAGTTTCGCGTTCTATTGAGAGAATCGCAAGATTGGACAGTCTACTCGGACTCATGGTCGATCTCAAGAAAGATTTGATCAGTTTAAGTTTGCTAAAAGACCTTTCACAAGATGCAACTGATACAGGTATAGTGAGTAGTATTCTCATCTTGTAGGCTTCCAGTCTATTGAAGAAATGTGTAATAAAACTTTTTCTGGTGAAAATCCAATTTGTTCTTCGTTTTTCTTCGCTCTCTTTAATAAAAATCGGACGTTTTGGATGTCACTGTATAAATCTTCGTTATCCAAGTCATCTGGATAGGATTCGGCAAGTTGCTGGTATTTTTCTTTAATTTCGACGAGTTTGTCATTGTATGAGTCTCTGGTTAGTTCTATAATTTGTTCAAAATCATAAAGAAAACCAAAACGATCATTAAGTTTTCCAAATTTGTGAAACGGGTGGATATTTCCATTGAGCGTCGCATTTCTTCTTCTGAATTCAAACCAGCATCTTCAGATATTTTCCCAGACATATTTCGCTTCTTCCAAATTCTCTTGATAATAGTAACACCCCACTGTTCGCACTTAGTTTTGGCTTTGACTATTGTTTGGTCGCACAAACTGGTCCTCCAGTCATTTAGTTTATCAACCAAAATTTGCAGTTGTCCCAATACATGAGTGAAAGTCATTAATTTTTCTTGTAACTTTCTTTCAGCTTTGTCAAAAGATTCGATAATTTCCGCCCAAAAAAACTGACGTGCGATGAAACTGAACGTTTCAATGGCATTAATGACTAAAGCTGCGTCTTGTCTGGTATCAATATTTTCAGCAACCGAATCTCTCAATTGTTCCAGCGCCGAAATGACTTCGTCTAAATGCGTTGCTACTGGCTTGACAGCTTGAGCTTCTGAACTCCATCTGGTTTCACAATGCCTTTTGACAGTTATTTCCACGTATTGTTCCAGAATATCCCACCTGTGCGTAGAAGAGGAGAAAAAAGTAAAAAGACGATGTATTGTACCAAAAAATGTGACTGCCTGGACATTAACGTGAGTTGCGTGAACTCCAGCCAAATTGAGAGAATGGTTGTCACAAGGAAAAAATTTAACTTGAGAATTTAGGTCGAATATCCTTTGCTGAATCTGTATGTATTCCGGCCATTGTTGGTGCGTTGTCATACGATTGCCCTCTGCAATTTTTCAGATCTAATCCATCTACATCCAGATTGTCCTTCTGCTGTTTTGATTTTTAGAGGGATGAAGTCGATGAAGACTTCTCTAATATGTACGAAATTCAGTTTCACTTCAACGAATCTAATAACTTGGGACATCTGTTCTTCATGTGCGTAATCCAGAGTTGAGTCCAGAGAGAAAAATATGAAGTTGCTCCTGGTTTTAAGTAAATGCGTTCAAAATGAGACTTCATAACAGGGTCGAATTTAGCTAGATATTTCAGCATTGCTATAAAATTCCCAGGATTTTGCTCATCAAGTGACTCGCGATGACCTCTTATGGCAAAATTTTGTTGTGCAAGCGTTTGAACGGTTGCTATGATTCTCTCAAGAATATTTCTCCAATATCTCTGTTCTTCAGACATTTTCCGTTGCAATTCGTCATCAGTACTTCTTCCTTTCTAAAAAACTGAACGGTATGCAGGGCTATTTTCATGATCATTGACATGGGGATTTAGCTTCCGCCACGATGAAAATCCCAAAGTATTGCTAAAGGCACTTTGACAGCTTTTGTGGAAACAAAATACAGCAAAAACAGTACAAAGAGTTTTTGGTTGGAGAGAAACACATCCAGGTGCGATGCATCCTTTCACCATTTTTCAACGTTTTCTCAAACCAAATTTTGTTGAAAGATTGCCCAGTATTATCCTGTGAAAACGCTGCGTCAACATTCTGGAGACTATTTGTACCTTGGGCTATCATCAGCTCGCGAAAAGATGGAAATATTTTACTTGGCCAAGCTCCCACATCTTTTAAAAAAGCACCATCCGTACCTTCCATAATGGGACTCTTTTTGTCTTAATCAGAATCATTTTGAGTGACGTGATTTACAGAGATACGTAGAGGATTATCATCTTCATTGTCTGTGCCTATCACGTCTGAACTATTTTTCTCCGTTTCGTCACTCTTTGGCAATTCTAAACAAAATTAGAAAGAAATATTAAAATAAACGTAACGAATAAAAAGATAATATTCATATTAGTATAATATTAAACTGCGTTAAAAAGTACGTTCCTCGAAAGTTTGCTTTGAGAATTTGGTAAAATTGTAAATAGGTCAAATGCTCTAGAATAGTCGAGAAAATGAAAGGTCTCATTTTAGGCAGACTGTTCATGCAAATTCATGTTGTTGAGAATCTAACCAATCGTATAGAATCAAGCCTACAGAACAATCTAGCCATGTCGTTCTTGCCAATTTCATTTGCATCCTTATTGTATTCATTGTCAGTTTCTCCTGATGAGGTCGAGTCGTCGACTAAGCAGGCCGCACCTAGCGCAGTCGTTCCCTTGTTGATAAAAACTTCCATGAAATTTTTAGATTTTTCGATACTTTGGTCTTTACGCTTTTTCATCTTCCGAAACTGCACTGGATTTGTTTCGTTTCATTTTGTTATGTTTGAAGATAAGCTTTATTTGTGTTTGAAGATAAGCTTTATTTGAAGTTATAAAAAACAGCTTCTTTGTTATAATATACTGATTGTAATGCAAATGATTTAAATTAGCTACTATAGTAACAAATGTTTGAATCAGTAACGACTTTCGGCAAACTGTGAGAGCGACATATTGTGACGTGGGAGTGACAAAAGAACAGTATCTTTATTTTTACGTCGCGACGTGTCACTCTCACAGTTACCCTATGCTTTGAATGTAACAAATACTTTTATTTCTCCAAATTTTCAAAAATGGTATTTAAAAACTCCAATTCGGGCAAAAACCGTATTGTGAGAATTTTGTAACTTCAGAATTTGCGTGGCTTCTAGTTCCTAAATGTTATATACTTAATATCGAAGATATTTTGTAAAAATTCACTTTTGTTCGAACCACCTCATGAAACTTGTAGGTAGGTAGATAAAGGGGAGCGGCAAAACATCCCTCGCCCCGGGCGCCCGAAGTAATAGCTACGCCACTGAGCGACGGCGTTGTTATAGCAATTATTGTTGCTAATACATATGTGGATATACACAACAGTAGTTGTTTGCATCATCAAATGTAAATATATAAAAGAAACCACGTACATACATACATACTTATACAAGGTCTGTCACAAAAGAAACAGGACTGTTAAAAAAAAAAACAACAAAAAAATAATAGCTATATTTTTTTATTCAAAGCAGTTTCCTTGTGCTTCGATACAGCGTTTAGTCCGGTCAATTGTCATTTCAAATGAGTGGTTAAGGTCATTTTCGGAATGCTCTTAAGAATATCGGTCGTCGCCTTTTAGATAGCCGAAATGTCCTGAAATCAGTGTCCTTTCATGGGGTGAGTGATTAATGGTGCAACAGGCGCCAGGACACTGCCTCACGGTATTGTGGTCGAGCACGACGAATGCGTGACAAAAGACGCTTCATAACACCAAGGTAAAACACAGCATTAATCGTTTGGCCAGGTGAGACGAACTCTCGGTGTATAATACCCTCGGAATCGTAAAAAACAAATCAGCATTGTCTATAGTTTTGACTTCTGAAGACGACTTTTTTTCGGTGACTTCTGATCGTCCCAGAGGTCCTCACAACCTTCTTGGAATCGCTTACACCACTCATGCGCATCACTATGGGATAGGCACTGATCACCATAAAGTTTTTTCATCATTTGAAATGTTTCAGTAAACGTTTTCCCAAGTTTACAACAAAATTTAATATTTGCTCTTTGTTCAAAATGCATTTTACGACCGATGACCAAAAGCTGCTGTCACTTTTTGATCGATAACATCGATTGTAGTTATCCAATTGTCTTAAAATTTTTACGAAATGTCTACAAGAAATCAGCATTTTTATTTCATATACCCACTAATAGGTAGAGCCACCAGAAACAGTTATATTTAAAAAGTTCTGTTTTTTTTTCGACGACCTTGTATATATTTGATTGCATAATATATTGAAAGTCTTTCAGACGTCACTTGAAAATCACCCTTAACAGTTACTTTTGAATTTCCTCTCCTCTTTGAGGCGCACTTATTGGTATGGCTCATACAAAAGGTCCATTCCATTCAATCATTCACTCACTTATCCAGTTACGACTCAATCATTTCTCTGCGGCATTGACTTTTACCCGTATCCAGTTAAAGTCATTGCATTTCAATTTCGTAATGGGTGACCAACGTGGTAGCAGCACCTACATTCATTCATTTTCAACTGCATTCCCATCCACATTGTTGTTTTGCCTTTCCAGCCATTCATGTGCCACTGCTGATAGTTCCGTTAGTTTTCCGTCCATTTGCCTCTCCCTTCGCTGTGCTTTATTGTTGTTTTTGTGTTGAATATGCTGATATTTGCTATTTCCTGTTTACCAGCTGCCAAATGCCATTGACCATATTCTGAAAATTTGTTTGACGCACATACATACATACAGGGTAGGCCATTTAAAGTTGACCCATTTGTTTGTTTGCCAAAATTAAGGCGTCGCGGATAATCAGCTGGGTTTAGTTTTTGTGCCATTTGAATTTTATATGGAAACATCTTCAAATCTTTATGAATTATGCGTCGGAGAGTGGTGCGAGAGATGTCTAATTCCTGAGAGCGGCGATAACTCGATGTCGATGGAGTCTCCTCAATACTGGCTCGTACAGCTTCGATATTTTCATCAGAACGTCTTGTGCGTTGTCTGGATGCATGACTGGCATTACTGAGATTACCGGTGTTCACAAATTTTGCGTATAAAGACTTAATTGTGTTCTTAACTGGAGCACTTTTCACTTTATTTTTTTTTGCGAAACGCACGTTGAGTTAAAAAGTTGAAAAGTTATTTTGAATATAAAGCTGAACAATTTCAGCGCGTTCTTTTGGAGTGTACTGTTCCATGGTATAAATTGTCTTCGAATGACGCTTCTAATGCGGTATGACATTAGCCGATTTGTCAGCGCTGTTAAAAGTTACAGCGTTGCCAGATGGGTCAACTTTAAATGGGTAGTATGTATGCGTATATGCTTTGGTAGAAGTGCATAATTGCACAATTGAGCTGTATTGTGTGGCAGAGGAAATCTGCTTCTGTTTCACATTCGAACATACAGAAGTTTTCATATATGAATTCGTTACTAGTTTTTAGTAAAAAATAATAAATTTAGATTTTCGTAATAGACTGAAAATGTTCATTAAAAAAATTTCTTAAATATTTTACCAATATGACACGATGAAATAATAAAAGAAATATGATTTTTTATCCTAATTAAATACGACTATATAGTGCGCCATCTTCTATGCCAGTGTCTAAATATTGAAATATTGTTTTATGTAATTTAAAAATTTTCAATTTAAATTTAATATTTTTTGAATCCAACAACCAAGTGGTCAGCCTTTTTGATAACAGCAGAATGCGATTTTTTTCCCCAATTTTCATTTCTTATCGAATCGGTTGCGAATGCTTACTTTGAATTCGCCAATGGTTCGATATTTGTTGCCGAATGTTTTGTTTTTCAAGTAGGCTAAGAAAGGTTCGGAGGTAGTCAAATCTGAAATTCTCCATTCAATCAAATATCACCCATGCACATATCTCGTTTTGGACTTAAGAAGATACCAAAATCGAATCGTATCCTCTTATTTCCAATTCCTTGTCAGCGTAGACAAAATAACTTTTCTGGGCAACGTCCCAATTTAATAATCTCAGAATATTACTCAACATCAAGCCGTGTTCACGGAATCAAATAATAATATCTAAGAACATATAATGTTATCCCAAATACCGAAACGATGACGATGAGCTCTTTCCACGATAGTCTGTTTTACGAAACCGCAGCGGATTCCCTTTTTAAACGAAAAAATTAATTAAATCGATACTATGCTGTGAATCTTTTGAGATATATTTCATATAGCAAGAACATCAAAACTATAATAAGTTTTTTTTGGCGAATACGAATACAAATAAGGCGATGATGACAGTCATGAGATTTTGCCAAACTTCGCAACAACTCGTATCGCTGTTGTTGATAACACAAAATTAAAGGTCCCAAGATTCGAAAAATAGTTGAGGAGCTTGTCCTTTGTAGCCGGGAGGGAATTTACCTATTCATTATACCCTGAACAGGGTATATTAAGTTTGTCACGATGTTTGCAACACCCAGAAGGAAGCGTCGGAGACCCTATAAAGTACGTATATAAATGATCACTATGTTGAGCTGAGTCGATTTAGCCATGTCCGTCTGTCTGTCCGTCCGTCCGTCTGTCTGTCTGTCTGTATATATACGAACTAGTCCCTAAGTTTTTAAGATATCTTTTTGAAATTTTGCAAACGTCATTTTCTCTTCAAGAAGCTGATCATTTGTCGGAAGGGCCGACATCGGACTACTATAATATATAGCTGTCATATAAACTGAACGATCGGAATCAAGTTCTTGTATTTTCTAGGGCAAAAATGTAATCTGCGAAGAAATTGTTCAGATCGGCTCACTATAGCACATGGCTGCCATACAAACCGAACGATCGGAATCAAGGGCTTGTATGAAAAACTTTCGCATTTGACGTGGTATCTTCACGAAATTTGACACAGATTACTGCTTAATCACCGAAAAATTTGTTCAGATCGGATTACTATAGCATATAGCTTCCATACAAACTGAACACATAGTTACTTAAAGAAAGGCACCTGTGAAGGGTATATTAGCATCGGTGCAGCCGAAGTTAACGTTTTTTCTTGTTTTATTATAATACCTTAAGGAAAGGACTATAGTTGATTTTAAAACCCCTTCTAATGAGTGCCATGAGACCACTCATAAGATCTCTAATATCACTTCTATTGGTAACAATCAATATAATCCTTTCTAACTCTTTTAATTTTTTTAAAATATTTTTGTTCTTATTCCATAGCTAAAGAAGGTAATACTTACAAATAATGCTAAACGGAAGTTTTCCCAGCCCACAAAATTTGCCCATAAGTGGCGAATACGCATCACGACCATTGTAGACGGCAAGCCAATCGTAGGGGCAGTGTTCATTGCCGGAACCAATTGATCATATGGGACAACTCATGACGTTCTCACACCTGCAAAGCAAACGAAAAAATAGGAAAGAAGAAGTAAAAGTAAGGTAAGAAGTGAAGTTGGCAAAAGGTTTGGATCCATAAGTATAGTATATACCAACCAAGGTGGGCGTGTTACTGGCACATAAAATATGCATTTATTATTGACGAAGGGAGTGCGTCAGTTACGCTCTCAACAGTTTGGGCAATTGGCGTAAAATAGTTGTTGTGGGTACAATAAGGTTGAAGTGTCCTTAAGGGCCACTATATTTATAAATATTGAATTCGGATAATGGAATTAAAGTGTTATAGTTGAGCAGGAGGAAGTCTTTGTTAAGAGGCGTCAATCCCTGTATAAGCAGACTCTGAATATAATCTGCAATGAGCTACTTCTCACCTTTTTGCTTAGAATTCTATGTCAAAATAATGTACAAGTCAGTTCCAAAGAAAACAATCTTCTTCAGCTTCAATACAGCTTTTTGCACGGTCCAAAATCATGTTGGACGAGTATTTTAGCTCGTTCGCCGGTATGGTCGCCAGTATGCCGGTGCAAGCCTTTTGAATGGCCTCTACGTCTACATAACCGTTTACTTTCAAGGGCAAATGCATTTTTCCGAAAAGGAAGAAGTCGCACAATGCCATATCAGGTGAATACGAGGTTAAAATGTGATTTTTGTCAAATAATTTTTCACAGTGATGAGAGCAATTTTTGGTCGTCAGTAAATTTGTGCGTAAGTCCAAATCTTCGGTCAAAATGCGATAAGTTGATGGTTTGGAGATGTTCAGTTCCATTTCAATAAAATTCAATGATGATTTCGGCTGCTTTTTGATGAATTCACGGACAGTTTCGATGGAATTTCCGGTGATCGCCGATTTTGATTGGCCTTGTTGATCGTCATTTATGTCCTCACGACCACTTTGAAAACATTGAAACCACTCGTGCACTCAGTTACGGGATAGGGAATCATCACAATAAACTTGTTTCATCAATTGAAACGTAAAGTTTCACCAAATTTAAAACAAAATTTAATGCTGCCGATAACACAAACATACTGACACTTAACACGCAATAACTTAACTTCCAATCCATGAAATGTCATGAAATTTTCAATGGACAATCGATAGCAGATTCTAACGCACTAGTTGACATATACTCGTAGATGGCGCCACCAGGAGCGATTCAAAAAGTACTGCTTACTTTGGAATACACCTTGTATATGATAACTTTAAAAATTTTCTCACCCATTTACCAAGCTTTTAATCATAAAAATACACGTATGAGTAAGAGTATAAAAACTATAATATTTAATCAAAAATTCTGAAGCGAAATATCATTTTTTTAAGTCAGTAGGCTTTATGTTTGCTGAAGTCTCTAATTTTTGGCGTTATAAAAAATCATTCTCACAAAGAAAAGTAAAGACATTAACGGATATAAAGATACAAATATTTTGTGGGTGAGGAGTTCAAAGAATTATGCCATCGCGGATTGAATTCCTTACAAAATCCATATGGATGAAAGAGTCAAAGAATACGATATATAATCATAAACGTATACACATTAAGTATATATATGTAGCATATACACACAAGTCATTTATGATTTTCCTATATACAAATGGCGGTCTTTATGATTAATTAGCAACAGGAAAAATATAATTTTTGCTATTATAAATGATAATAATTGGGACAGCGGACGTTCAAAGCATGAATTGGCGATGTAAAGGTACTGTAGCGACAGGGTAACGGAAATGGGTAGCAAAAGATGGCGGTAAATCTTGAGGGCGAATTTAAATGTGATGATGAATGAGTTGAAAAATAATATTATATATCGCGTGATCCAAGTAGAGGTACTTTTTTCAATATCCTTTTTTTGACAGCTCCAGCGTGAGTTATGTTATTTTTGTTCAGTATTGTTTGGCATTTCATCATGGAAAGACTCACTCCTGAACAACGTTTACAAACCGTCCAACTTTATTACGAAAATTCATGCTCTTATGGTCAACATAATCGGCTACTGAGAGTGTAATTCGCAATACTAGATGCAGTGAAGAGATTATAGTAGCCGTAGCTGAGAGTGTACACGTGGAGAGTCCATTCGGCGCCGTTCGCAATAACTCGGTTTAGCGCATTTTTCGTCGAGATCTTATATTAAAAGCGTACAAAATAAAGCTTGTGAAAACTGAATTGACTCTTAAATAGTTCCAAGAACATCCGCCGTTTTCGAGCCAAATTTTGTTCAACGAAGAGACTCATTTCCGACTCAATGGGTATGTAAACAAGCAATATCAAGAAACTCAAAACCTATCATTTCATCCAGAAAAGGAAAGGGTTTGATGTGATTTTTGAGGCGGTGGAATCATATATTTCCCATATTTCTTCAAAATGATGCCAGTGAACACGTAACTTTCGAAGGCGACCGTTATCGCTCCAGGATAACCGACTCTTTGATGCTCGAAATGGAAGCTCGTGATCTCGGCGACATTTGGTTTCAAACAAAACGGTGCCACTTCCCACACATAGCACCATTTAATGGATTTATTGAGAAATCACTTCGGTGAGTAGATTGGTAAAAAATAATGCAAAATTATCGATGTAGTGAGAGCGAAATTAGAGCTAATATTTGTGAACGTAAAATATAAAATCCTCGCACGAATTGCAGAGTATGCTCAATATTTTTTGTTAGAAAATAAAATTTAAGTACCATGTTTTGAAGGAATGACGCTGCCATCCATATTATAAATATATTTATATCCACATACTCAGAAAAACGAATAATGTGGTTTAAAGTAAAAATCATTAATTCAACTTTTGCGCAATTAAAATAACTCAGACTTGGCTCAAAAGCCACTACCTTAATATTGTATTACTTCATATTTAAATGAAAATTAAAAAAACAGTATTTTATGTTTTTTATAATTTTTCTATTGATACGGTGAGAATCTATTGAGGCACAAAGTTTTTCGATTAAATGTTGAGATTTTGTAAACAATGTCTGTTGAGCAAATCAGATGAAATATTATTTTCGAAACTAAAATGTATGGAAAAATGTTCAATGAAGTTAAAAGTCAAATGTAGGCTATTATTTTGGATTTTTTTTTTCAATCAGATCTCTCTGTTGTTTTAATATGGACAGGTGGCAACTCTTTTATTGTGCATGTACGTAAATACTTATGCCTGCTGTATGCTAAAGTGCTCTCATCAATTAAGCCTTCAAAAAAAGTTGGTGAGAACTTTGCTATATCAGCGGCGGCATCATTAACAACTACAACAGCAACAACAAAAAAGAAAATTTGTTGAAATGCGACGAAATAAAGGGTGATTTTTTAAGAGCTTGATAACTTTTAAAAAAAAAAAAACGCATAAAATTTGCAAAATCTCATCGGTTCTTTATTTGAAACGTTAGATTGGTTCATGACATTTACTTTTTGAAGATAATTTCATTTAAATGTTGACCGCGGCTGCGTCTTAGGTGGTCCATTCGGAAAGTCCAATTTTGGGCAACTTTTTCGAGCATTTCGGCCGGAATAGCCCGAATTTCTTCGGAAATGTTGTCTTCCAAAGCTGGAATAGTTGCTGGCTTATTTCTGTAGACTTTAGACTTGACGTAGCCCCACAAAAAATAGTCTAAAGGCGTTAAATCGCATGATCTTGGTGGCCAACTTACGGGTCCATTTCTTGAGATGAATTGTTGTCCGAAGTTTTCCCTCAAAATGGCCATAGAATCGCGAGCTGTGTGGCATGTAGCGCCATCTTGTTGAAACCACATGTCAACCAAGTTCAGTTCTTCCATTTTTGGCAACAAAAAGTTTGTTAGCATCGAACGATAGCGATCGCCATTCACCGTAACGTTGCGTCCAACAGCATCTTTGAAAAATACGGTCCAATGATTCCACCAGCGTACAAACCACACCAAACAGTGCATTTTTCGGGATGCATGGGCAGTTCTTGAACGGCTTCTGGTTGCTCTTCACCCCAAATGCGGCAATTTTGCTTATTTACGTAGCCATTCAACCAGAAATGAGCCTCATCGCTCATCGGACACGGACGCGAAACACATTTCGAACCGAACACTGATTTTGGTAATAAAATTCAATGATTTGCAAGCGTTGCTCGTTAGTAAGTCTATTCATGATGAAATGTCAAAGCATACTGAGCATCTTTCTCTTTGACACCATGTCTGACATCCCACGTGATCTGTCAAATACTACTGCATGAAAATCCTAACCTCAAAAAAATCACCCGTTAGCACATACATGTCGTGGTGCATGTGCGCCGGTGTGTGTATGTGTGTGCTGCCACACAGTTTCGAAAATGTATAATGATTGCTGCGAAACTTTTTTTGTCATAGGGCATTGATCGGACAACGTCCGGTGTGTTTTACGTGGGTACCTGCTGACGACAGCCTAAATCCACGGCGCTCAAAAGCACAGCGGATCAAATCAATGCGTTGATCAGCACCCTGAGAATGCTAAGCATTTTCAGTATCAATTGGCAGTGTGGAATGGACACACTAACCACCTTGGTCGGGTTCGAGGCCCATCTAAAACCTCTGCAGTGCTTTGGGTCCGGCACCCGGTTGCAATACAACTCCACATTCAACTGACAAATTCAGTTCTTCCCGCATTTGGGTTCAACCACAACCACCACGATACTCCCCGAGGGGCCAGTCCGCATGAGCAGGTTGGAGTTACTTCCAAGGGCTTCTGCTCACCGTGGTACCAGAATTAAGTCTCCGGTCTACTACTACTAGTTGTGCTTCCATACGGCTCTGGACTGGTGGCCAGGGGTTGAACCTCATATATACTTTACTTACACACAACAATCATACAAAAACTAACCCTAATTTCCAGCTCACGTCTTCGCTGCTTAAATAATTCACGTGCAAACGACCATAACTGTTCGGTATTCCGACTAGTGGAGATCACACCACTAACATCTAATCGTCCATCAGTCCATCTAATCCCCATACCACCCAGATCTCTAATGTCCGAGTACATCGGGCACTCCGCAATTAAATGCGACCAATTTTCTAACCCCGCCACACAAGAACACCCCGACATATCCGATAGGTGCCTCTGATGCAAAAATGCATTCAGAGGCCCATGCCCCGTAAGCAGAAAACCCAGACTCAGTCAAAATCTTAAGTCTGGGCTATACTCAACAAACCCAACGTCCCGAATGTACTCGTACATTACTCGGCCGTTAGGACTATTGTCCCAACGTTCTTGCCACCTACACCTGACCTTATCATCTGGAAGCCTCTTGCTACC
Organism: Bactrocera zonata; assembly: GCA_037783105.1. Classification (NCBI taxonomy): domain Eukaryota; kingdom Metazoa; phylum Arthropoda; class Insecta; order Diptera; family Tephritidae; genus Bactrocera; species Bactrocera zonata. The sequence continues at coordinate 359,197 of JBAWJQ010005267.1, read as the reverse complement.
TAGATATCCCTCCCTCTCCACATCATCGTCGGAAATCCATTCGTTCCGCAGCAATGACACACTCAAACCCCTTCGACATACAGGCAAAGAAGCAATCATCATACAACGCTGTATCGAGAGGAGTTTTTGAGACCCCAAGACAGTCGTGGCTGCCTCCCACCATACAGGGGCTCCATATGTGGCACAGGTCACAAACAAGCCACGAAATATGGTGCGGACAGCACGACCCCAATCGCTCCTCAAAATACGTCGTATTTTGCCTACGTTTGTCTGCAGTCGCTCCTTCACATTCGCCAAGTGTGGAGTAAAACACATCCTTTCGCTCGTGGTCAACCCCAGATATTTGACTTTTGTCACATATCTGATGCTGACCCCGTTCACACGGACAATCGGTGGACGAACCGGTGACAAACTACCTTTCAGAAGCATTGTTACCGTTTTATCCATCGATATGTCAACCCCCACACCTTAACCCCAAGGATTAACGATTTCTAAGAGATCTCCTCCCGCCCGTTCTAATTTAGACCTCGAGCGACCTTCAACCATGAGAAGAAGGTCGTCCGCATACGCACAACATTTACAAAGCGGCTCGAGCTGCCCAAGCAGAATGTCCATCATAAGGTTCCAAATATATGGACCACAGATGGAACCCTGTGGGCAGCCTCGAACAACTCCAATCTCCACACTCCCATTTATGCCGACAAGAGAGACCTTTCTGTACGAAAAATAACTCCACCAAAGAGTAATTTCCGAACAGCCAAGCTCCTCTAGCCGTTGCACCACTCGATCCCGGCTTAGGTAATCAAACGCCCTCTTGAAGTCAACAAATATGCCAAGGATATACTTGCTGACATTCTCCCTAACGACATTCTGTACAAAAACCCACGCATCCTCTATTCTGCGTCCTTTCCTGAAACCAAACTGCCCATCCGACCACATACCCCGCGTTAGCTCCTAAAGCCGTTCCACCATGACTCTTTCCAGCGCTTTTCCAAGTACTGGAAGGAAACTGATGCCCCAAATGAGATCGAGGATGGCTCCTGATCTTATCAGGGGACTTCAGGAGAGGAACAAGCCTAGCACTTTTCCACTCGCGTGGAAAGCCGCACTTGTTATAAATGGCCTCCAGGAATTCCGGAATGAACTTCCATAAGCTTTTACACATCTCTCCGTTCAAACCATCAAAACCTGGGGACCGTTTAGACCTAACCAGGCCAAAGGCGCACCCCAACTACCCATTATCTAATGGAGGGACAGGCACCTCTTGTGCTTGAGGTACCTGGACCTCCGACATTGGAAAGAACGCTCCTAACAGAACCCCCGCACACTCTCTACACGACGATAACAAAGTGTCACCGACGCGAAGAGAGATGACATCCCCCCTCCTACGACCCCGGCAGATCCTATAGACCTGACCCCAGGGGTCGTTCCTATTCTCTCTCACAAAACCCCTCCACCCTTCTTCTTTGTTTTTCTCAGCATCTCATTATATTCCCTATCCGCACAACTAAATTCATACCTAAGCTGGGACAACCTATCAGAATTGGACCGCCGGGCGCGTTGAAACTTTCGCCTAAATCGCCTGACAGTCCTCCTCTTCGAGGTTAACTCATGCGTCCACAATTTAATTTTACTAACTTTGGAACACTCATACCTACCAAAAACCCTACCATTAACTCCCCATACTCGTACTACCTCATATAGACGAGCAGTTTGCTCCCAACTCCTCAAATTCTTTAAGAGGTATATTAAATATTGCTTCCCTAGCCGAGAGTCCATATTGGTTCAAGTCAGTACCAGCTGTACGCCATCGCCGCAATGGACTCTCATGAGGTGAGGGAGGGGATCAAGGGGCAACCATAATTTGAAGCAAATTATGATCACTTAATCCCCACCCTCCCTTAACCCCCCATCTATCGCTAAAAGTCCTACTTGCTGCCTCATTCATAAGTGTTACGTCAATGTCGCTCACGCCCCCAGGCCCATCGAACGTATACCACTCGCTCGACTCATTCAAAATGTGGAGGCTATTAGCCACCACCCATTCGCTTAATGCCTCGCCTCGACTGTGGCTTTGGTATCCAGACGAATGCCGGGACACCTTACTAAACCACATGCAGAACGAGGCATTCGCATCCAACCCTAGGATAAATCGCAAGTACTCGCAAGTAGTAGTAGCTTATCCATGTAGCCCAGGTTGGGCTAATAGGGGCTCGCTATATTTGCAATTTATACTAGCGACAATCATCCAACCGAACTTCCCTTCTAAAGCTATACATAAACCCAGTTGTGAAGAGTCCACAACTATGTAATCGTAGCGTGGATTTAGCGTTAGTCCTAAGGTCAGTGAAGACTTTTGCATTGACGTAACCGGCAGTTTTGTGGGCTTCTTTACCGCACCTCCGACAGACATCTGCTCTAGCCCTACACTCAGCTACCCTATGATCAAATCCCATGCAACGGAAGCAGCCTGCAATGGGAATATCCGTTCGCACCATGAACGAAAACCACTTTATGTAGCACCTACCTGTCTCCAGGAGGGCGGAAATCAACTTGTCCGTACCCTCAAGGACGACATTGGTGTTACCGTCAGGGGTCACCTTCCAAGGATGACTGACCATCTTCACGTCTGACCTCTAGGACGCCGGGCTGAAATGCTTGAGGATATGGTCGGAGTAGTTCCTTCATGAATTCTTCATGGGGAATCTCCATATGGACCCCCTGGACTACCATCCGACGACCCAACTTCCGGTTGACAGTCACTTCCAACCCACTTTCTCGAATTTCTTGTTATTCGCCACACTCTCCCTCTCTAGAACAGAGGGAGTGCGAATAACCGCCCCACCACTCTTAATTGGTCTAACTTCGTGGACCTTCACACCAAGTGATGGACCCACCTCCTTGACCACTTTTTGAATAACTTCCTTAGAGAAAGTTGCAGGCACCTTACTCCTGAAAACGACCGACTAGGTCCCCACAGGATTCGGCATCAGCGGTGCGATTGCCTCCACCACAGGTGCCTGAGGTTCAGGCATCGGTGACGACGGAGCCGGCATTGACCTGCTCGGCGCCGAAGAGGAGAGTCTCCAACAACTTCCCCTAAGGGCATCTACCTGACCGCGGAGATGGGCATTCTCGGTTATGACCGTCATCAGGAGCGCCTCGTATTTTGAGGCAAGCTCCATCAGCCCCTTCGCGGCCCCAACATCGAAGTTTTTGGCATCAAATACCTGCTCATTTAATTCCCCCGTTATTCGCTTGTCAACCGCAACATGGCTGGCATGCGTTGAAATCTGCGACCCACGCGCAGGCCTGCTCAATAACAGCGACCACCCAAGCGGTCGATTATAGCGTGCTCGCAGTGGCACAGCCCACAACCCCAACCAGTGGTCGGATTAAGGCCACTCAATTGGCCGCCGGCCCGTAATGGTCCGGAGTCGACCGATGTGGCGCTGAGCCGAATCGCACCGTGGGCTAAACGGTTCGCTGTTACGACCGTTGGTCCTCACAGGAGTCGCAATCTGCTGAAAATTTTAATTTGTCTTTTGTGACCGTTAAAAAGCACATGAAACGTAATGAATTAATTTCAGCTTGACATATGGGTTCTTTTTGTTTTAACTTATGGAACTCGCGTGGTTTGTACTTTCAAACGTCAAAGAGGTGATCTAGTTTTGAAGTGCATTGTTGCTTACGGCAAAAAAAGGGGTTTTTACAAGAATCCAAAATGCAAGAGATCATGATTTACAAAGGCCGATCCAGCTCAAACCACTTCTAAGCCTAATAATCACCAATAAAGGGTTATGATGTCTGTTTGGTAGGATTTCAAAGAAATTATTTATCTTGAGTTTTTGTCCGACTTACGACGATTATTTTTAAAATGAATTATGAGCACCTGGACAAATTAGGTAAATTCCCTTAAACAAAAGAGGTCAGAATTAATCAATAGAAAAGGTAAAGTATTTCACCAGGATAATGCGAGACCTCACATAACTTTGATGATGAAAGCCTTTGCAGCCTGAATGGTATGTTCTTTTATACTTTCCATATTCTCCGAATTTGGCACCTTCAGACTATTATTTCTTCTGATCTCTGCAAAACTTTTTGTGGGAGAACATTCACCACAAAGCGGAACGTCGGACCAGTTTTTTGACAGCACGAATCAAACATTTTATTAGCCTGGAATCAGACTTTCCTGTAAGATTATAATTTTATAAAATGTTTTAAAATTAAAAAAAAAAAAACATGCTTAAACTGCATTAAAAACCGAAACTAGTTGTGAACGACCAAGTTTTTTATAGGGATATGTAAAAAATTAGGGTATACAAATATTTGTAGATTACTTTGTTGTATGTAGTATATTATACTATACTTCTGACTTTTTGTCACCCCTTTGAATAGATATAAATTAGAGTAATATGAAACTGTGTTCCCTTCAAATCCTCCTGAAGTCCTGAAAGAGTAACTTAACTGAATCATGTCGTAAAGAGCAAAGAACACCAGTGGCGGTGGGTGACCACGAGTGCCACTAATTTCATCAGTAAAGATACCGTTGTATACTTAGCAAAGCTTTTTGGAAGAACTAAATTAATGCTTAAACAAAAAAGTACACAAAAAATAACAGTTAAAAATTACTCAACATAGAACAGAAAGGTATTTCAAGCATCAATATCGCACTGAAAAACATCAACTACACGAGGAGTGAAATTCCAATGATAGAATGCCTGAAAAGCAGATACCCGTTTAGGTAAAACAGGAGGTAAATTCGTATGCAACGTAAAATATATAAGGTAAAAAGTTAAATAGAAGCAATGAATTCGGGAAAGAGCATGGTAGGAAAATAAAGGTGCAGACGGACGCACATTAAGGTCCTAGCAGGTGGGTGAGGAAGTGTGGGCAATCGAGAAAAATGAATGGAGAAGGAAATTTTGCAGCAACCGGAAGTTAGGCGGCTCAATGAGGAGCAAGATGAGAACAACTAAACGGTGAATATGTTTTTTATGTCAATTGGATTTAACGAATGAAAAAAGAACGAAGTGATTAAGGAATGATTTAGTAAAATAAAGAATAGGAGCAATATACAATGTATTATTTCTCGAACTTTGGTATTAGTTTGATGCATCGACCAATGGATACTAAGAATTGTTTATGATTTGTAAAATAAAATGGTTATATCTTTTATTTTTTAGTCTTTTTTGTATTAACTGAAATTCCTCGTCTTATGGTGCGAAATGAAAATTTGTATATAAAATAAGAATAACACACATTTTGTGTAATCTAGATAAATATAAGAAGGAGATAATATATCGAAGGGTAATTAAACAGGGTAGACCTGAAATATGTTGGTGTTGAATAACGATCCACAACGATCTCAATTTGGTTACGATGAATTCATCCTGACATCTTTTGCGGATGTGATAAAAAATAAAAAATGTGTGTATCAGAGAGCAACTTTGAATTGATACTCCTTTGGGCGTCAACTTTTTATTATATAACTATAAATTATGTTTGTTGTTTTTCTATTTTCGGATTACAAATTTCTATTGCTCTTTAAAATTTTTTCCATTTAGATCTATATGTTTTTGCATGCGTTTGAACCAATTTTCGAAGCAATTTTGTCACTCTGATTGAGGTATCTTCAAAACATACGTTCTGAACGCATAAACCGCCTCTTCAGATGTCGAAAGACGTTGACCTCTTAGCTTATCTTCTACGAATGCGAACAAAAAGAAGCCATTCGTTATTATGTCAGGAATATACGGTAGATGACTCACCAAGTTGATGTTTTGAGTGCAGTTATTTCAATAGGTGTATGAGAGTTCGCAATGCCCTGGGGAAGATTGATCCGTTTTCGTCGGTTAGTTTTCCTGATTTCTTGAAAGAGAGCTGGTAAACAAATGAGAGTACTTCACTGATAATTTCCTGTTCGGCATTATTCTTCAAATTTTCAACCAAAAAAAACCCTCAATCGTTTGTGTGGATGTTCTTCATACGCGAACAACTATTGTTGGATTCAGCTCATCTTGAAACAACCATAACCGACTGCTGTTTTCTTTCAAACTCATACACGCAATTCCTCGATTCATCATCTGTCACACATCTATTGCATTTTTTTTTTTAACATTTCTATCGAGCCTTGTTTGGATAAATTTCGCAGAAATAGAAATATTGTGTGAAATCTAACGTGAAAAAATGTTTTTACAGTCAAATTTTCATTTCATATTGAATGTAACGTCTATAGTTGACTCAATCTCCCTATAGGTTGCATCATGATCGTACAATATTGCTTTGTGCACTGCAACAAGTATCCGGAACAACAACTGATTTCGGACGACTTTCACGAAATCCGTCTTAAAGTGATTTACGACCTTGACTGAGTTCTCTAAACCACCGATAAAAACTGGCTATTAATAGCGCTTCGTCAATAAAAATTTAATATCGAATCAAACTCCAATATGAAAGTGGTGCCTAGAAATAATCAGCAACATTATCTATAGGATGTGCTTCTAATGAGCCCAGAGTTGCATTTGCATAGAACTTCAGAGAGCCAAGTAAGACCATCTAATTTCTTACTTGGTATATTTGTAGGAGTTCTCACTTCTAACAATAGTATCTTGGAGAGAGAAAGACGTTTGTAAATCTCAGACCGTTAAGTTCAAAACTATGGGACTAGTTCACTTATATACAGACGGACATGGCTAAATCAACTCAACTGCGGGTGTAACATACTTCGAGGCAAACTTACCAGCAAAAATTAAATATTGCATGGAAGAAAATGAATCAGAAAATGTTGCACGAATGAGACTTTAATAGTCGAGCATTTAAGAAAGATTTATAGACGTTCAAAGGTTGACATGCAAGAGACAACACAGCAAGTGAACAATAGGAAAGTGAAGAGCAAAATGGAAATTATAGTTACGTTGCAATGACTACACGCCGTGAGGGGAGAAGAATAGCACAACAGCCAGACATGAAAACACATGCAGACAGTGGAGCGTGGACAATGGACAGAAGAGAGAAGAAGACGCGATAGGGAGAAATAAGTGGCAGACAGACTGAGTTATTAAATACAAAATTCGTACAAATACAGACAGGAGGTTCGCTATGTACATACATATGAAGATCCATTGCTATATCTATCTATGCGTTAGGGTGGATGAAAAACCACAATTATTTTTTTTCGCTTGGTACTCTAGAAATAGGTTATAAGATCCTTATAGGCAAGTGTCTCCAAGTAATAAATAATCGAACTTCAACCGGTTACGGTTGAGGAAAAATTCTGTGAGACAGTTTTGTAGAATACTAAATTTCTTACAAAATCTATGAAACGAAATATTATTTAAGAAGTTGGAAGCAAAATACGTAGCTTTACATCTGATAATAAGAAAATTGTAAGAAGAAGATCTCCCCAGTACAACAAAGAGCTCCTATTTGGGCTACTGTCTCCAGGAGGGCGGAAATCAACTTGTCCGTACCCTCAAGGACGACATTGGTGTTACCGTCAGGGGTCACCTTCCAAGGATGACTGACCATCTTCACGTCTGACCTCTAGGACGCCGGGCTGAAATGCTTGAGGATATGGTCGGAGTAGTTCCTTCATGAATTCTTCATGGGGAATCTCCATATGGACCCCCTGGACTACCATCCGACGACCCAACTTCCGGTTGACAGTCACTTCCAACCCACTTTCTCGAATTTCTTGTTATTCGCCACACTCTCCCTCTCTAGAACAGAGGGAGTGCGAATAACCGCCCCACCACTCTTAATTGGTCTAACTTCGTGGACCTTCACACCAAGTGATGGACCCACCTCCTTGACCACTTTTTGAATAACTTCCTTAGAGAAAGTTGCAGGCACCTTACTCCTGAAAACGACCGACTAGGTCCCCACAGGATTCGGCATCAGCGGTGCGATTGCCTCCACCACAGGTGCCTGAGGTTCAGGCATCGGTGACGACGGAGCCGGCATTGACCTGCTCGGCGCCGAAGAGGAGAGTCTCCAACAACTTCCCTAAGGGCATCTACCTGACCGCGGAGATGGGCATTCTCGGTTATGACCGTCATCAGGAGCGCCTCGTATTTTGAGGCAAGCTCCATCAGCCCCTTCGCGGCCCCAACATCGAAGTTTTTGGCATCAAATACCTGCTCATTTAATTCCCCCGTTATTCGCTTGTCAACCGCAACATGGCTGGCATGCGTTGAAATCTGCGACCCACGCGCAGGCCTGCTCAATAACAGCGACCACCCAAGCGGTCGATTATAGCGTGCTCGCAGTGGCACAGCCCACAACCCCAACCAGTGGTCGGATTAAGGCCACTCAATTGGCCGCCGGCCCGTAATGGTCCGGAGTCGACCGATGTGGCGCTGAGCCGAATCGCACCGTGGGCTAAACGGTTCGCTGTTACGACCGTTGGTCCTCACAGGAGTCGCAATCTGCTGAAAATTTTAATTTGTCTTTTGTGACCGTTAAAAAGCACATGAAACGTAATGAATTAATTTCAGCTTGACATATGGGTTCTTTTTGTTTTAACTTATGGAACTCGCGTGGTTTGTACTTTCAAACGTCAAAGAGGTGATCTAGTTTTGAAGTGCATTGTTGCTTACGGCAAAAAAGGGGTTTTTACAAGAATCCAAAATGCAAGAGATCATGATTTACAAAGGCCGATCCAGCTCAAACCACTTCTAAGGCTAATAATCACCAATAAAGGGTTATGATGTCTGTTTGGTAGGATTTCAAAGAAATTATTTATCTTGAGTTTTTGTCCGACTTACGACGATTATTTTTAAAATGAATTATGAGCACCTGGACAAATTAGGTAAATTCCCTTAAACAAAAGAGGTCAGAATTAATCAATAGAAAAGGTAAAGTATTTCACCAGGATAATGCGAGACCTCACATAACTTTGATGATGAAAGCCTTTGCAGCCTGAATGGTATGTTCTTTTATACTTTCCATATTCTCCGAATTTGGCACCTTCAGACTATTATTTCTTCTGATCTCTGCAAAACTTTTTGTGGGAGAACATTCACCACAAAGCGGAACGTCGGACCAGTTTTTTGACAGCACGAATCAAACATTTTATTAGCCTGGAATCAGACTTTCCTGTAAGATTATAATTTTATAAAATGTTTTAAAATTAAAAAAAAAAACATGCTTAAACTGCATTAAAAACCGAAACTAGTTGTGAACGACCAAGTTTTTTATAGGGATATGTAAAAAATTAGGGTATACAAATATTTGTAGATTACTTTGTTGTATGTAGTATATTATACTATACTTCTGACTTTTTGTCACCCCTTTGAATAGATATAAATTAGAGTAATATGAAACTGTGTTCCCTTCAAATCCTCCTGAAGTCCTGAAAGAGTAACTTAACTGAATCATGTCGTAAAGAGCAAAGAACACCAGTGGCGGTGGGTGACCACGAGTGCCACTAATTTCATCAGTAAAGATACCGTTGTATACTTAGCAAAGCTTTTTGGAAGAACTAAATTAATGCTTAAACAAAAAAGTACACAAAAAATAACAGTTAAAAATTACTCAACATAGAACAGAAAGGTATTTCAAGCATCAATATCGCACTGAAAAACATCAACTACACGAGGAGTGAAATTCCAATGATAGAATGCCTGAAAAGCAGATACCCGTTTAGGTAAAACAGGAGGTAAATTCGTATGCAACGTAAAATATATAAGGTAAAAAGTTAAATAGAAGCAATGAATTCGGGAAAGAGCATGGTAGGAAAATAAAGGTGCAGACGGACGCACATTAAGGTCCTAGCAGGTGGGTGAGGAAGTGTGGGCAATCGAGAAAAATGAATGGAGAAGGAAATTTTGCAGCAACCGGAAGTTAGGCGGCTCAATGAGGAGCAAGATGAGAACAACTAAACGGTGAATATGTTTTTTATGTCAATTGGATTTAACGAATGAAAAAAGAACGAAGTGATTAAGGAATGATTTAGTAAAATAAAGAATAGGAGCAATATACAATGTATTATTTCTCGAACTTTGGTATTAGTTTGATGCATCGACCAATGGATACTAAGAATTGTTTATGATTTGTAAAATAAAATGGTTATATCTTTTATTTTTTAGTCTTTTTTGTATTAACTGAAATTCCTCGTCTTATGGTGCGAAATGAAAATTTGTATATAAAATAAGAATAACACACATTTTGTGTAATCTAGATAAATATAAGAAGGAGATAATATATCGAAGGGTAATTAAACAGGGTAGACCTGAAATATGTTGGTGTTGAATAACGATCCACAACGATCTCAATTTGGTTACGATGAATTCATCCTGACATCTTTTGCGGATGTGATAAAAAATAAAAAATGTGTGTATCAGAGAGCAACTTTGAATTGATACTCCTTTGGGCGTCAACTTTTTATTATATAACTATAAATTATGTTTGTTGTTTTTCTATTTTCGGATTACAAATTTCTATTGCTCTTTAAAATTTTTTCCATTTAGATCTATATGTTTTTGCATGCGTTTGAACCAATTTTCGAAGCAATTTTGTCACTCTGATTGAGGTATCTTCAAAACATACGTTCTGAACGCATAAACCGCCTCTTCAGATGTCGAAAGACGTTGACCTCTTAGCTTATCTTCTACGAATGCGAACAAAAAGAAGCCATTCGTTATTATGTCAGGAATATACGGTAGATGACTCACCAAGTTGATGTTTTGAGTGCAGTTATTTCAATAGGTGTATGAGAGTTCGCAATGCCCTGGGGAAGATTGATCCGTTTTCGTCGGTTAGTTTTCCTGATTTCTTGAAAGAGAGCTGGTAAACAAATGAGAGTACTTCACTGATAATTTCCTGTTCGGCATTATTCTTCAATTTTTCAACCAAAAAAAACCCTCAATCGTTTGTGTGGATGTTCTTCATACGCGAACAACTATTGTTGGATTCAGCTCATCTTGAAACAACCATAACCGACTGCTGTTTTCTTTCAAACTCATACACGCAATTCCTCGATTCATCATCTGTCACACATCTATTGCATTTTTTTTTTTAACATTTCTATCGAGCCTTGTTTGGATAAATTTCGCAGAAATAGAAATATTGTGTGAAATCTAACGTGAAAAAATGTTTTTACAGTCAAATTTTCATTTCATATTGAATGTAACGTCTATAGTTGACTCAATCTCCCTATAGGTTGCATCATGATCGTACAATATTGCTTTGTGCACTGCAACAAGTATCCGGAACAACAACTGATTTCGGACGACTTTCACGAAATCCGTCTTAAAGTGATTTACGACCTTGACTGAGTTCTCTAAACCACCGATAAAAACTGGCTATTAATAGCGCTTCGTCAATAAAAATTTAATATCGAATCAAACTCCAATATGAAAGTGGTGCCTAGAAATAATCAGCAACATTATCTATAGGATGTGCTTCTAATGAGCCCAGAGTTGCATTTGCATAGAACTTCAGAGAGCCAAGTAAGACCATCTAATTTCTTACTTGGTATATTTGTAGGAGTTCTCACTTCTAACAATAGTATCTTGGAGAGAGAAAGACGTTTGTAAATCTCAGACCGTTAAGTTCAAAACTATGGGACTAGTTCACTTATATACAGACGGACATGGCTAAATCAACTCAACTGCGGGTGTAACATACTTCGAGGCAAACTTACCAGCAAAAATTAAATATTGCATGGAAGAAAATGAATCAGAAAATGTTGCACGAATGAGACTTTGAGGCTGCGGCATGTAATAGTAGCAACTAATAGTCGAGCATTTAAGAAAGATTTATAGACGTTCAAAGGTTGACATGCAAGAGACAACACAGCAAGTGAACAATAGGAAAGTGAAGAGCAAAATGGAAATTATAGTTACGTTGCAATGACTACACGCCGTGAGGGGAGAAGAATAGCACAACAGCCAGACATGAAAACACATGCAGACAGTGGAGCGTGGACAATGGACAGAAGAGAGAAGAAGACGCGATAGGGAGAAATAAGAGGCAGACAGACTGAGTTATTAAATACAAAATTCGTACAAATACAGACAGGAGGTTCGCTATGTACATACATATGAAGATCCATTGCTATATCTATCTATGCGTTAGGGTGGATGAAAAACCACAATTATTTTTTTTCGCTTGGTACTCTAGAAATAGGTTATAAGATCCTTATAGGCAAGTGTCTCCAAGTAATAAATAATCGAACTTCAACCGGTTACGGTTGAGGAAAAATTCTGTGAGACAGTTTTGTAGAATACTAAATTTCTTACAAAATCTATGAAACGAAATATTATTTAAGAAGTTGGAAGCAAAATACGTAGCTTTACATCTGATAATAAGAAAATTGTAAGAAGAAGATCTCCCCAGTACAACAAAGAGCTCCTATTTGGGGCGACTTTCTTAGAGGTGTTTTAAAGGAAAAGGGTTTTCAAAGTATCAAGTGTAAAATATATTTGTCTTTTTGACTCACTCTATTATGAAGTGGTAAAGCATCTGCAAGGATGTAAATACAGCAGCACAAAGCGTCACATAAATTCAGTTTTGTATGCAGATGGCAACCCTTGCATGTCTGCATAAAAACCTTTTACTCTTCATATACATACATACATATATATACATACGTTATCTTATGGATTCCTTGCTTGGTGAACCATTTCTTTTAATTTTGAATATTTCAGGCATGCAAAGCAGTTGGAGAGCTTGGAAAGAGACAGAAAAAATCAAAAATAGTGCTTTGAAGTTATGCAAAGTTGCTGATCATAAGTCAGTTCTCGTTTTGTGCCATTCATATTTTGCAAGGAAATTATGCGACGCCTGGAAATGTACATCTCACCCACATTTTGTTTTGTGATTCATTAAATTTTGACTTATAGAAAGAAAACAAAAGAAGAAAAGACGGCGGTAAATTCAAAGACAGACACAAATCACGTGCTACTGGCGACACTGCAGAAGCCAATCACAATTATTATTGTAGTGAAAAAGTGAATTAAGAAGCAAAGCGGAGAGGCAAAAAGGAAACATAAAGGGAAATAACTGCAGAAATAAAGAATAACAAGAAATGCGCTGTCGTGGGACACCATGCAGGAACGAAGTTCCTTCGGATAATGTAGAATCGATACAATTTGCAAAAAAAATTGTGCTTAATTTTATTTTATGTAGGTTGTCCTGATTTTTCTCTCAAATTTCGCTGATTAGTTGTTATTTAAGTACAGATAAGTATTAAGAAAATTTAGTATTTTAAGAAAAAATGAATTACGTAAAATAAAAAAATAATTCAAATTATATCTAAATAAAAATTGGTAAATATTTTTTTGTTTTAAATTATCAATTGTTATTACAAATGATATAATAGAGCTATTTTATGCTTTTATTTGTAAAATAACGTCAAGTTTGTTAGACCTGTGAGTAATTTTACATTCTACATATTAGTGACATCACCAATCTTGCTCCTCTTTCTATCTTCCATTCTACTGTCAACTCTACTGTCGTCCTACTGCCGTTGGCAAATATAGGAAATATTCAAGTTAGCTGGAACGACAACTGTCGGCCTGCAGTCGTGTAGTCGTGCAGCTGTCAAAATAACAGTGTCCATAAGAACGTCTGTATTTTAATATCTGACAGATGTAGATTGCAGTCTGTCGCGTTCTATGTGTTCCGCACTTCACTCAAAATTAATTTGCATACACAATAATTTATTTAGTTAAGTCTATGAACATTAATTCTTACAGACTAATGAAAGCTAGGATGCAAATTAGAAATCTAATGTGTATGAATAATTAAATTACAGTAAGATGAATAAATAACTTAAACTAAAAAACAGAATTGAGGGTATTAATGAAGGATACCCTAGAGTGAGAAAAGTCTAGAAGAACTTTCTCGGAAATCGAATTAAACTCCCGCATAGCACGCTTGAGAGGAGCATATCCAGCAAAATTAGTACTTTCCTTTTTATAATAAAATGGGGAAACATATCTGAGACAACGCTGAGGAGTATTGAAGTTAATTTTCCCTAATAAATAGGGACAATCAATATCTCCATTAATTACTGTTGAGATGAGCTCCAGTCGCCCGAACTAATTCAAATAAAGGGCATCACTGACCAGTGAATACAACACTCTCCACATCAACGCGTTAATTAGAAAAAAACAGGGCATCATTGATCATCTCCACATCAAACTGTTTTTGTTCCATTTTTCATCTTATACCAACGAGATGGTGACGCTGTGCCGTTTTTTGTTCTATACAGTTCGAGAAGTCACGTTCGCCGCTACACACGCGCCCGCACCGTCTATTTGAAACCGTTGTTTGTGAACTTTGCATTTTTTAAATTATTAAACAATACCGAAGTTATGAGATATTTCTGAGTGAGCCGATCTATTGCGCTTATTGAACTGTATTTCTAAAAAATTCTGTATCTCAAGATTCCACTTTACCTATATACAATAATATTAAGTGTATTTTTGCTAAACAAATAAGTAAAAATTATATTTGAATGTACATGAAACAAAAAAAAATATATATTCACCTATGCATACATGAACAATATTAGTTGGTGCCTTTTTCGCTAATTCAATACAAAAATCAAATAATCGAGTAAATAAGTATAAAGGGAGCAGCAAATTCAAATTTAGCCGGCTCTGTGCCCGTAAGATGAATTGATGTGTGGTAACTAAAAGTAAAGTGCGGTGCTTATTAAATATGCAATAATTTGTGAAGATGAAATGTAAATATGGTCCTTCGAGGAAAAAAAGAACGGCACTATGGCGGAAAATTAAAATAAAAACGTTCAAAAGTGAAGAGTGGAAATTCTTGGCGTGCGGTAAAACAAATTAAAATAAAAACGTTCAAAAGTGAAGAGTGGACATTCTTGGCGTGCGGTAAAACAAATTAAAATAAAAACGTTCAAAAGTGAAGAGTGGACATTCTTGGCGTGCGGTAAAACAAATTAATATAAAAACCTTTAAACAGTGAATAGGGGAAATTCGTGGCGTGCGGTAAAACAAATTAAAACCAAAACGGTACAAAAAAAAAAAAAAAAAAAATTTTCGGAAAGGTGCAGTGACAAAGTGAACACATATACACATATATTATGCAATCGTAAAAAAAAAAAAAAAAAAAACCGACAAGTGATTCTGTTGATAGCGCGGCGTGTAGCAGATTTCCACATAAATTTGTGTACTTATTTTTCTGCAAAGGCAAACGAAAGCAGTTCACTTGTAAAATCAATTAGTTTTTACAAATACGTAGAAAACGAAAACGTATTGCAACAAATTTTTATTTTACGAAGTGGAAACATAAACAGTCACATATACAGTGCATACAGATTACAACAACATTTTTTAATAAATTCCCAAGCAAATGAAAATGGTGTAAATGCGAAGTGAAAGAATATAACAAAAAGCAACAAAGCAAAAGCAGTGAAGATTTTGTATGTGACTAGTTTCTCCAATGTTTTCTGCCCCCTTACCTATTATTGGTGTTGGAAAATAATTATCGATATTAATGTGAAATAAATATTGATACTATACGATCAAAAAACAAACGGGCGTGCAACTAACATATAATGGAAAGAAACTAAATCTAAAAGGGCGCGGGAAAGAAAAAAAAAAATAAATAAATAAAATAAAAATAAATAATAAAAGTAATTAAATACATCAAACAACAAATACACCGGACCCAACCTGCAAAGAGAAGAGGAGGACATCAACCCCTATATGGAAACATTTACACCCCCCAAAGTGAGTCGTATCGATTCCTACTAGTATCTTAGCACTTTATATATGTATGTATGTATATGTATGTTTGAAGCCCATATTGGCAATACTAGTTCAAAGTATTTCAAAGCGGTTGTGTAAAACACACAAAAAAAAAAAAAAAAAGAGATACACAGATGTATACATACCGACTAAATACACAAAATAAAATCAAACATACATAGTTATTCTATATACATATCTTACCATATATTACAAGTACATATATTTAACAGCTCAAAATATAAATAAAAATTTATAATAACATATATTTGGGGTACTCACAACCCGTCGTAAAGCATCGAAAAATCGTAAAATTATACAGTTTTACACTGGTTTAAAAAAAAAAAAAATTTTGTTGGGTTTCATACCAAAATGAGTTCACACATTTACAATTCTCAATGAAAAGTTTTGGAATCATTATAACCTATAACTTTAGGAGACTTGTGAAAACCCTAATTATCTATACTAAAAATTTTAGAAATCTATACGTACATACAATTATATACATATATATATACATAGATAAATAAATAAATAATTTCATACGTACTAATCTGTACATGCTCACATAGTACGTACGTTTATTCAAAGTGACCGCTTTAACGAGTACACAAACAGGGACAGTCAGAAAAGTCCGCATATATATAATATATAAAGTTTAAAACCAAACTACATACAACCGCTTAAACGCTAAATCTGAAAAACGCGTATTTTATTACTTTCAACAGAAATTAAAGCTCTTATCGACGCGAAAGCGCTTTACGGTTCTCTAAATTTATTCGTTTGCTTTAAATCAGAAAATTGTATATAACGGGTGATTTTTTTGAGGTTAGGATTTTCATGCAGTAGTATTTGACAGATCACGTGGGATGTCAGACATGGTGTCAAAGAGAAAGATGCTCAGTATGCTTTGACATTTCATCATGAATAGACTTACTAACGAGCAACGCTTGCAAATCATTGAATTTTATTACCAAAATCAGTGTTCGGTTCGAAATGTGTTTCGCGCTTTACGTCCGATGAGCGATGAGGCTCATTTCTGGTTGAATGGCTACGTAAATAAGCAAAATTGCCGCATTTGGGGTGAAGAGCAACCAGAAGCCGTTCAAGAACTGCCCATGCATCCCGAAAAATGCACTGTTTGGTGTGGTTTGTACGCTGGTGGAATCATTGGACCGTATTTTTTCAAAGATGCTGTTGGACGCAACGTTACGGTGAATGGCGATCGCTATCGTTCGATGCTAACAAACTTTTTGTTGCCAAAAATGGAAGAACTGAACTTGGTTGACATGTGGTTTCAACAAGATGGCGCTACATGCCACACAGCTCGCGATTCTATGGCCATTTTGAGGGAAAACTTCGGACAACAATTCATCTCAAGAAATGGACCCGTAAGTTGGCCACCAAGATCATGCGATTTAACGCCTTTAGACTATTTTTTGTGGGGCTACGTCAAGTCTAAAGTCTACAGAAATAAGCCAGCAACTATTCCAGCTTTGGAAGACAACATTTCCGAAGAAATTCGGGCTATTCCGGCCGAAATGCTCGAAAAAGTTGCCCAAAATTGGACTTTCCGAATGGACCACCTAAGACGCAGCCGCGGTCAACATTTAAATGAAATTATCTTCAAAAAGTAAATGTCATCAACCAATCTAACGTTTCAAATAAAGAACCGATGAGATTTTGCAAATTTTATGCGTTTTTTTTTTTTAAAAAGTTATCAAGCTCTTAAAAAATCACCCTATAGATACATATATTATCATTTTTCATCTAAATGAACACAGATTCAAAGGAATCTAAGTCTCAACAATTTCTAAAAATACCAAAAATGATTTCGGATGAAAAAAGTCCAGGTACACCGGTAGAAGCTACACGCTCGAAGCAAGGTGCTACAAAACAAAAACGGGGTAAAGACGTTTCGTACGCTAAATTTTTATCAGAGAGTGACAGCTTAATACGATACTGCACTCGATTCTCATCTTCGCCGATTCTAGATAATTCTGAATCGGTACTAGAAATCAAGAATCAAAACCTTGACAATTTTTGGACACGTCTCCAAGCGGCCTATGACGCCATTGTAGAAACGGATGATTCGGATCTTGCGGAAAATTTCAAAACCTCGGCTTACTCCAAATATGAAAATTGTCTTGACCAATATGAAGAGACAAAAGCCATGATCTCTGATCAATTAAAATTAACAAGGTCAATCGCACCAAATCCACAACTGAGAGTAGAGTTACCACAAACACAGGCCCAAGAGGCAAGTTCAGGTATTCACCTCAAAGTGCCAGCATGTGACACAGAAATTTTTCATGGGGGTTATGAACAATGGCCGTCCTTCCGGGACATGTTCACCGCCGTTTACATAAACCACCCAAAGTTATCTAATGCACAAAAATTGTATCACCTCCGATACAAAACAAAAGGTCAAGCAGGCGTCATAGTAAAACAGTTCGCTCTTAATGACAACAATTTCAATTTAGCTTGGGAAGCTTTAAAAGAACGATACGAGAATGAAAGAATACTGGTCGACAAACAAGTGACCATATTAATGAATTTACCAAAAATTCAGAGAGAAACAAGTGAAGAATTCATAAAACTTCAATCCACTGTTTCGAATTGTTTGTCGGTTCTAACGACACAAAATATTCCCACTGACAATTGGGACCCCATACTGGTAAACATATGCTCCGCGGCATTACCAGAAAAATCGTTGCTTTTGTGGGAGCAATCGCTCTCTTCGCGAAGAAAGTGCCCAACGTGGCAACAGATGAAAGATTTCCTTTCTACCCAATATGAAATCGCGGAACGGGTAGATAAAAAAATGGTCAGAACTAAAAACGTTCAACATGACCTAAATCGCAGCTTCATGCGACCCCAAGCTAATAACAACAACAATTTAAATCGTAGTTTTTTCAAAACGCAATCGTTCACTTCCGAACAAAACAATCTTACGTCATGCGAACTATGCACAGGAGGGCATAAACTCAAATCTTGCGATAAGTTTAAAAAATTGAATATTAATGAAAGGAACAACTTTGTCAGATCAAAAAGACTCTGCACAAATTGTTTGTCCCATTCTCACAATCTAAATAATTGCGAAAGCAAATTCAATTGCGTATATTGCCACAAAAGGCATCACTCAATGTTGCACTTCAATAATTTCTCCAAAACACCCCAAACTAGCGCTTTCCCAAAAAGAGCCACGGGTTTAGTTGCAACCGCAACTCCCGAATCTCAAAATTCCGAAATATGCCAAAAAACCCCTTGCTGCTCAAAGGCTGTAAAAACTCAAACGCTACACAGCGAAAATCAAAGTAGGGTACTACTACCCACAGCAGTCGTCTCCATCGAACATCGAGGAGAACTGTTTAAGCTCAGAGCCCTAATAGACCAAGGATCACAACGATCTTTCATAGCGTCTAGGGCACAAAATAGGCTAAAACTGCCAACAAAACAAGCCAACTTTGAAATTACGGGAATGGGCGGACGAGTAGTACACAACTCAAGTAAAATCTGTCCCATTACCCTAATTTCCCCCCAAGCGGATAAGCGCATTCAAGCAGATGCAATAGTCTTACCGCAACTAACCAATATGTTACCAAGCTATCACATAAGTAGCAAGCAATGGCACAAGGTTACACACCTAAAGCTAGCAGATCCCAACTGCAACACCCCCGCTCAAATAGACCTTCTATTAGGCAGCGATCTCATATCGCAAATTATACTAGAGGGTGTTGAGAAAATTTCTAAAACACTACTGGCGCAAAATACCATTTTCGGATGGGTCCTAAGTGGACTAGTTGCGGAACCAGTCACAGCAATGACAACTCAAGTTGAGGAAATCTCAAACGAGTACCTCAATTCACAATTGAGAAAGTTTTGGGAGTTAGAAGAACTTCCCTCCATTTCAATTACAACACCAGAAGATCAGTATTGTGAAGACTTTTACAAAGCCACAACTACTCGATCAGCTAATGGTCGGTATGTCGTCCGACTACCACTAAGACAACAATTTCCAGACACACTCGCCTTAGGTCACTCTCGCACCTCTGCAATGCAGCAGTTTCTAAGTATGGAAAAAACCTACTTAGAAAAGGTGAGCTAAAACAAGATTATGATGGTGTCTTGGAAGAATATCTTCATTTAAATCACATGGAGGAAGTAAGCCCATGTGAAAAAATCATAAGAGGCAAATATTACTCTTTCTACTTGCCACATCATGCAGTAGTAAAGCCTGAGAAAAAAACAACCAAAGTTCGAGTTGTCTTCAATGCCTCAAGAACCACTAGCTCGGGGAACTCCCTAAACGATATCCTGTTTACGGGACCCACGCTCCAACCTGATTTAATGCTGCTTATTCTAAACTGGCGTAGTTTCAAATACGTATTCAACGGGGACGTCGAAAAAATGTATAGACAAATAGTCGTACATAAAGACGATCAAGATTTTCAGCGCATTATTTTCCGAAAATCCCCCAATGGTCCACTTCGCGACTTCAAGTTAAAAACAGTTACCTTTGGCGTGAACTGTGCCCCATATCTAGCCATTCGTACACTCCACGAACTGGCAGAAGACACAAAGTCAGAATTCCCTCTGGCAACAAAAATCTTAAAAACACAAACGTATGTAGACGATATTCTGTCTGGGAGCCACAGCCTCTCACAAGCATACGAGTCCTTATCACAAGTGACAAAGGCCCTCAACACAGCAGGGTTCCCCCTAAAAAAGATTACGGCAAATCACCCAAATATATTAAAAGACATACCAAAAGAAAATTTGTTGGATACTAAATTCCTCATATTCGAAGAGGAAAGTACCACAAAAACTCTAGGCATCCAATGGAATGCGGTATCGGACCAGTTCTCCTATACGACCGAGTCCATATCCGCATTATCCGCCGTTACAAAACGCCAAATTCTCTCTTCTGTGGCAAAACTTTTGACCCCGCAGGATGGCTTTCGCCAATTATGATACAAGCCAAAATCCTGATACAAGAACTATGGCTAGATGGTACCGACTGGGACGAGCAAGTAAAACCACTTCGTCTAGAAAAGTGGTCCCAGTTCGCGAGTAATCTGAACGACATCTCGCAGATACAAATTCCACGGTGGGTAAACTGTTCTCCCGAATACAAAGTGGAACTACACGGCTTCTGTGACGCCTCTGAAAAAGCATATTGTGCCACCATATATGTGCGCACACAAAGCGATAGCGCAACCACAAGCCACTTATTAGTGGCAAAAGCAAAAGTTGCGCCTCTAAAAACGGTAAGTCTACCACGACTTGAACTATGCGGCGCCCTGCTACTAGCAAAACTAGTTTCCATGGTGCAGACCCACTTAGACATGGCAAAATACAAGCTATATCTCTGGTCTGATTCCGAAATAGTCCTAGCCTGGTTGGAAAAACCCCCACATGCGTGGAAAACATATATTTCCAACAGAACGTCTCAAATACTTGACCTAGTAGGAGCAGCCACTTGGCGACACGTAGCCAGTGCTGACAATCCTGCCGATCTAGGTACAAGAGGGTGCAAACCCCTGCACCTGGCCACCACCACGCTCTGGTGGAATGGCCCTCGATGGCTAACAGAATCTTCCGATTCTTGGCCACAATCGCCGCTGCGCAACATAATTGCGCCCGAGAGTCGAAAAATACACACCTACTACACAATATTGGAGGATAATGACATCCTTGAACGATTTTCATCGTTCCCCCGAGCCCTCAGAGTCGTCGCCTATATGTTCCAGTTCATAGAGCGACTTAAACATAAACTGAAAGGAGCAACTTACCCCCAATGCGATACATTGACGCATCAAGCCTTACAAAAGGCAAAGGTCGCTCTTATCGCATCAACTCAAACGCGCTACTTCAGCCGCGACATAGCATCACTAAGAGAATCGAAGCCGATTGATAAAAAAAGCTCCCTCTTAGTGCTAACCCCGTTCCTAGACACGAAAGGGCTGCTTCGGGCCAATGGTCGGCTTGCCAATTCAAGCCTAACATACAACGAGCGCCACCCCATAATAATACCTGAGAAATCTCCATTTGCCACATTATTCCTACATTACATCCACATATTAATGTTACACGCCGAAAACCGTCTCATGCAGCATGTGGTACGACAGGAATATTACATTCCACGTTTGAAGCCCCAAATCAAGAAATGCATTTTCAGGTGCAAGATCTGCACTATGCATAAACAGAAAATGCGAACACAGATTATGGCAGCACTTCCACCGGAACGCTGCAACTTTGCTCCGCCTTTTACCACTACAGGTGTAGATTTTGCTGGTCCTTTTCAGATAAAGGCTTCCATGCTAAGATCTCCTACCCTCATGAAAGGCTATGTGGCTGTTTTTGTCTGTTTCACAACAAAAGCAGTACACCTGGAGCTATGTACTAATCTGACCAGGGAGGCTTTTCTTGCCGCCTTTGCTCGCTTCGTCGCAAGACGTGGTTTTCCTTCAAAAATCATGAGCGATAATGGCAAAACATTTATTGGAGCCCAAAGAGCTACCGAGAAACAGTTTGTGGAGTTCATGAAACAAGTCTCACCTGACATTGTTCAAAAATACGCCCCTCAAGGTATAAACTGGCAATTCATCCCCCCAAGCGCTCCTGATATGGGTGGTTTATGGGAATCAGCGGTAAAGAGCTTTAAATCTCATTTCAAGAAGCTCGCTGGCAACCTCAAATTCAATTACGAAGAATTCACGACATTGTTAACCAGAATCGAAGCCGTTCTCAACTCACGGCCTCTCGCTGTACTCTCGCAAGACCCCTCCGACTTTGCTGCCCTTACCCCAGGGCATTTTCTTAAAGGAGCGCCCATTCTGGCCACACCTGAGCCAGGCATGGAGTCGCTGTCCTTACTAAACCGATGGGAACGAATTAAAATTCTCCATCATAATTTTAGCCGACGATGGAAAGAAGAGTATTTAAAAGACCTTCACAAGAGGTATAAATGGAAAATCCCAGAACAGGCTCCAATGCTTGGAGATTGTGTCCTAATTCACGACGATTGTCTTCCCCCCACAGAATGGCGGCTTGGCCGCATAGAGAAACTTCACTACGGTTCTGACGGTCACATCCGGGTGGTTGATCTCCGTACGCAAAACGGAACGCTAACCCGACCGCTTGTAAAATTATGTTTCTTACCAACTGCCGCCACTTACGAAAACGCAAGTAATAACCCTGCCTAAACTGATCCGAAAGTTCGGGAAAAAGAAAATAAATTAATAATATCATTAAGAAAACCAAAAAAAAAAAAAATATTACAATAAGCTTCAAGCCGTAAGACCAACGTAGACCTACATATATATCGCAACCCCATAGACGGACGATCATTTAGTCATGCGCCCTCACGTGGCATCCTGTTCATGCACGCTTACAGGCAATCAACTTATAATCATTACGATTTTCTCTTTCCACAGATCGATATGGATACACCGGTAACCCCCACGCCAACTCTCCGGTCGGCTGTTACTGTGCCTCGCTCCGGAATTGTTCCAGTAGCAGCGCCCCGAACCATCACGGCAGCAAGGGCGCCAACCGTGGCACGTAGCTCAACACGCGCATCACCGACGCCGGCGCCTCCGAAACCGCAACGCACCAGATGTCCGCTCTGTTGCCGTTCTCATAGGCTGCAGCATTGCTCTATTTTCAAGGGAATGTTACCCGTACAACGCCAGAAGGTGGCACAGGCACATGGCCATTGTTTAAACTGCTTGGCCCAGTCACACGCCACGCTTGAATGCGAATCTGATACTTTGTGCCGGTTGTGTGAAAGACCGCATCATACGTTACTCCACCGGAACGTCAGACATCCTGGCTCACCAATTGTACTCCGCCGCCGTACGGCCCCCCGACGATCGCAGCCTAACCGTGTGGCACGGCAACCAGAAGCGGGATGGTCCTGGCGCCCCCTCAATACGACCTCCACGCGCAGCCAAATAAGGCCACAACCTCACCGCCCCACCGGCCTGAGCAGCGTTGTAGCTACGTTACAGGCACTACAGCGTCTACTAGGCTAGTACTCGCCTAGGGGGGGCAGGATGTTGAGATGAGCTCCAGTCGCCCGAACTAATTCAAATAAAGGGCATCACTGACCAGTGAATACAACACTCTCCACATCAACGCGTTAATTAGAAAAAAACAGGGCATCATTGATCATCTCCACACCAAACTGTTTTTGTTCCATTTTTCATCTTATACCAACGAGATGGTGACGCTGTGCCGTTTTTTGTTCTATACAGTTCGAGAAGTCACGTTCGCCGCTACACACGCGCCCGCACCGTCTATTTGAAACCGTTGTTTGTGAACTTTGCATTTTTTAAATTATTCAACAATACCGAAGTTATGAGATATTTCTGAGTGAGCCGATCTATTGCGCTTATTGAACTGTATTTCTAAAAAATTCTGTATCTCAAGATTCCACTTTACCTATATACAATAATATTAAGTGTATTTTTGCTAAACAAATAAGTAAAAATTATATTTGAATGTACATGAAACAAAAAAAAATATATATTCACCTATGCATACATGAACAATATTAGTTGGTGCCTTTTTCGCTAATTCAATACAAAAATCAAATAATCGAGTAAATAAGTATAAAGGGAGCAGCAAATTCAAATTTAGCCGGCTCTGTGCCCGTAAGATGAATTGATGTATGGTAACTAAAAGTAAAGTGCGGTGCTTATTAAATATTCAATAATTTGTGAAGCTGAAATGTAAATAATTACATTGTAAACAAATGAGAGACTGAGAATGGACCGTCGATTTTCCAGCAATTTAAGATGTAGAAGCAATAAGCGAGATGTATACGATGGTAATGGGTCAACGAACTTCAAGGAGCGGAGAGCAAATTTAAGAAAAATCTTTTGAACACGCTCGATCCTATTAATTGACGAAATGCAATATGGTCTCCAAATGAACACTGCGTACTCCAAAATGGACCGAACAAAACAAGTATACAGTAATTTTAACGTGTAGGGGTCGGAAAAATTTAAAGCATTTCGACGGACAAAGCCGAGCACAGAGAATGATTTAGAAGTGATGTAGTTGATGTGATTACTGAAAGAAAATCTGTTGTCAAAGATTACCCCAAGATCTTTGATTTCAGTAACACATTTTAGGACGTAATTAGAAATATTGTAACTTGAAGATATGATGCTACGTCCCCTACCATAAGAGATCTGAGAGCATTTATCTAGATTCAGAAGAAGCTTCGATTTCGTGCACCAATCATAAAAAGTATCAATATCACACTAAAGATTGAGTACATCTTGTGGGTTTTTGATTGTTGCAAAAATTTTTAAGTCATCTGCGTATAACAGGAAGTTAGCGAAGGAGAAGCAACAGGAGATGTCATTGATAAACAACACAAAGAGAAGTGGACCCAAAACGCTTCCTTGGGGCACTCCCGATGACGCAATGAATGAATCAGATGACACTCCATCGACACTGACAACGCATCGTCTATTGTGTAAATATGATTTAATCCACTGTAAGAAGACCGAGTGAAACCCTAAAGATGATAATTTTTTGATTAGAATATTGTGTGAAACTTTATCAAAAGCCTTAGAGAAATCTGTGTAGACACAATCTACCTGAAATCCAGCGGAGAATGCAGACATACAATAATCACTAAAAACCGCTAAGTTTGATACAGTTGAGCGTCCCGAGACAAACCCATGCTGATTAACATTAATTATTGATTTTACTGCAAAAAACAATTTATTTTTAACAGAGCACTCAAAAATTTTCGAAATAGTAGAAAGTTTAGAGATAGGTCTGTAATTGGAGACCATGTCCTTTCTACCACCTTTGAGAATAGGGGTAATGCATGTTGATTTCCAGTCAGAGATAAAATTCCCAGAGGAAAGAGATTTGTTAAAGATAAGCATGAGAGGATAAACCAAGGCAGTACAATTTTTTATAAGTAAAGGCGGAAGCCCATCCAAATCCAATTTGGAAGAAGATTTAATATCACCAATAGCTTTGGCAATATCATCCTGTGAAAGACACAGTGAGCCAAAATTTATTGATGGGAAATTATTATACGAAAAAGTGGAATTAGTAACGGGATCATCGTGAACATAATTTGATTTGAAAAATTCAGCAAACAGGTTGGAGATTTCGCCAGGAGTACATGCTGACTTATCACCCCAGCATAGAGCAGAGGGAATGGCCGAACACGCTCTTCTAGATTTTACAAAGTTCCAAAAGAACTTGGGGTTCGACTTAATTGCAGACTCCGTACTAAAAATAAACCTTTTATAGAGAGACTTATCCAAATCATTAAATAGCTTTGTGTAGTGCTGATATTGAACAAAGAAAACATGAGATTTTGTTGAAGAGAATTTTCTGTAGTATTTATTTCTAAGCACACCTAGCTTAAAGTTAATCCTCTTAAGATTATTAACATCAGTATCTTTCTTAATTAACTTATAACATAAGAGATGCTCTCTATCAACATTAGCATGTTTAACGACAAAAGATATAATATCTTCTTCGGTAACTGAGTTTTTAAAGGCCGACAAATGAATCCATTTCTTCGGTATGACGACATCGAGATCACAATTGGCATTAACACCAACAACAGTTGAGACAGCTGGGGATTTTTTGCTCCTAGTACTCACTTTTAGCTTCACATTTCCATTAGCATTAGTTGAAGTCGAAGGGTTAAGATTAACAGAGTCATCGATGTCAACTGATTGAGCCGCATTGACAGCGACAGAGTGACGAACTGGTTTAGCAGCAACTGTTCGATTGTTTTTGGGTTCCGAATGAGTGTTGCTATTCATAGCAACAGCATCAGCGTATGTACTGGCATAATTAATAGCATTGGGAGCAGCTGTATTTGTACCATTATCAGCAATCATCGAGAGAGTGGAGCAAGCAGCAGACGGAGCGGCAGAGATTGCTTTCGGTGTAGCGAGAGCGAGATAATCCATGCTCACCTTATCAGTAGGAGCAGAAACACTAACGTTAGATGACGGTGCATTTGTAGAAGTGCGAGTGGAGTTAGCAGTAGTTGAAGCTGTAGAGCGTGTTTTCAGTATAGTGGGAGCGAGATAATTCACACTCTCATCATCAGAAACAACAGCGGTAGGCGGAGAAGCGGTTGAAGAAGCATTTGTATGAACAGCCGTCGCAGCAGAGAGAGCATTCGAAGCTGGTGCAGAGAACTTGCCGATATCGGACAATTTCTTTTGCACAATGCAGAACTCTGATTTAAGTTCGTTAAGCTTAACGATTAACGAATTTCGATCATCACTGAGTTGTTGTAATAAAGTGAGCGCCTTCGATTGTTCACTTCTCAGTGAACTAACTTCCGAGACCAAAGAATTGAGCACCGCGTTAACCATATTAGCCTCTAACAATGGTTCGTTCACTTCACTGTGTGATTGAGCACTGCGCACTGATGGCGACGCCGGCGGCGAACGAATCGAATTTCTGCGAGCTACCGTGCAAGCTTTACAATAAAACGCGTTTTTAGACTTCACCAAAAAATCAACGTCAGCATGTGATAAATTCACACACGACAGGTGGAAGAATTCATTACATTTACTACAGCTGATCTTGGGCTGAGCCCGATCGACCCTATTACCGCAAACACACGGCATTAATAAGAATTAAACAATAGAATAGAACGCGGAGCAGAGAAAAAACACGTCCGTTCACAGCGACGACCGAACTATATGTTACAGATTTTCATGCCTAATTATTTTGCAAGACCTAAAGGTAGGCTATAACTAGCGATCTTACAGTCTTTTTCTTACGGATTGTTTCCTCAAAGCCTGCGCCAAAAAATATGCAACAATTCAACTCCCCATAAACGTATTTAGTGCAGCATGGCCGGCATGTACACAAGACAACACAGCTGTCCATTTTGCATGTTACAGATTTTCATGCCTAATTATTTTGCAAGACCTAAAAGTAGGCTATAACTAGCAATCTTACGAGTTATTTCTTACGGTTATTTCTTACGGGTTATTTCTTACGGTTTTTACTATCACTTTTTTTTCAGTTAGCTCCCGCAGCAAAATCCTATCTTCTGCAAGCCTGCCGTAAGGAACTTCGTTCCAATAATTATTTTTGCAAATGAAAATACGCATTCAAAATATTTAATTTTTTTTGGTTTGATATTTTTTTTCAAATGGCAAATTGGTTCATGAACAGGCAAGAGATATGATAACTTCCATCTGGAAGGGTAAAATAATAATTTGGAAACACGAAACAAAATTTTAATACGTGGAAGTTAGTAAGTATTTTTGCAGTTCGATCCCAACTGGACATTTTCGAATGAACATCCACGCAGCGAGATCATTTCGGATATACTTGAGTACCTAGGTTGCTTTTTATATTTCGAGATTTGGCAACCCTAGTGTTGCAAAGGAAAGATTTGTCATTTTTGATGTTATACATAACCAGAACTATTTGTGTTGCTTATAGTAATATAAAATATTCAACTCTTCCAAAAAGTAAAATAAATGCACAACTCAGAGTTAATTCTATTCCGTGAGAAATTTGGACAAGAATATAAATGCTCTATAAAAGCTAGTATAAAAGACTAATTCATGACAAAAATGTCGAAAGAATAGTTTTAAGAATGGTGTCAATAGAGATTGTGAACAGACAAAAAATCATGGTTTTAAAATTTTTCAAGCAACGATAATCTATGTTTAACTCTGGCGGTTCTTATCCACACTGTAAATTTGATTGCGTGATTGGTAAAAATCAGCTGATGAATTTTAAATATTAAAAAAAAATACAAGTTGAAGAAGTAAGTGTAACAGCTGATCGGTTATTATGCTTTTTGTTAATCAAGTAGCCGGCTCTGCGAAAAGGCGATTAGGCCTTCAGAATATTATTAGCAAGAAAAAACGAATAAATACCGAAAGCTTAAGGTACAAACCATGGCTCTTTTCAAAAACCGAAATTTAAAGGAATCAAAAAAAAAAATTCAATTACATTACTGTAAAGCAATTTTCTTGTCCGATTGGAAATTAGTTGTCAATAAATATTCAACTATACTCATTCGGATTTTGTTTGTTAAATTCCTTTCCATGCAGCATTTTTAGCAAACAGAAATATCATATTACTTCAAAAAAGTATTGTCTACATTCAACTATATTCGTTTCTTCTTTACTGTCGTGGAAACCGCTTACGCCATTACGCCAATTGGCGATTCCAAGCGAAGCTACGTCCTTCTACACCTGGTTCTTCCAACGGAGTGGAGGTCTTCCTCTTCCTCTGCTTCTCCCGGCGGGTACTACGTCGAATACTTTCATGCTGAATGCGATATTCGCCTTGGCCAATGCGCAAAGGACCATAAATCTTTCGCAAAACTTTTCTCTCGAAAACTCGTAACGTCGACTCA
Organism: Bactrocera zonata; assembly: GCA_037783105.1. Lineage (NCBI taxonomy): Eukaryota > Metazoa > Arthropoda > Insecta > Diptera > Tephritidae > Bactrocera > Bactrocera zonata. The sequence goes on along the minus strand of JBAWJQ010005267.1, from coordinate 330,073 downwards.
TCAGATGTTGTCAGGGTTCATGCCTCTGCACCACATAGCAGGACGGGAATTATGAGTGACTTATAAAGTTTGTTTTTTGCTCGTCGAGAGAGGACTTTACTTCTTAATTGCCTTCTCAGTCTGAAGTAGCACCAGCTGGCTGGTTGGATTTCGAAGCTGACGTTGTTGTTGGTGTTGATGCTGGTTCCTAAATAGACGAAAGATGGAGTCATGTGTAGAAGTTCACGGAAGTGAGGAGAGTTCTCTGATCGCTATTCACTTGGGAGTGGCCAGAAACGATTCTTTTACATATGAACTTCCATACATAGGGTTGTGCACTGGGTTTTGGGACCCGCCAAGTGAAAAATAACCACAATTATATTTTTTAGAATAGACAATTGAATTTTACAAAAAAAAAAATAAAAATTTAAATTTGCCGTCAAAGTTCGAAAATTCCAGAAATTACCCGGAAGTTAACTTCAACCTTGAATAACTTTTAAAGGAGTGACTATATCGAAAAATTGTCCAGACTTTTTTTGTAGAGCATTCAATTCTGTACAAAAATACGACGTTTTTATTCCTACAAACGAGAAATTTCCAGAGAAAAAAAAATATTCGTAAAAAGTGCTAAAATCCCATGTAATTTCAATGGGAAATGGATCGTGTTTGGGGCAAGGTTTATTATGAAAATTAAGGGCTTTTTATGATCTGATATTTTTTTTAGATGGAAAACTAAAAGTTTAGGGGCGTCTCGTCAAAAATACTCAATTTGGTAAATAACGGACACCCTAATATATACAGCTGTTATAGGAATGACTTTATGTAAAACGACTTGACTTTTGTAAAACGTCAACCAGAAGATCGGAATCTAAGAAACTTCATATATGTATACATATACATAGGCTGCTTTATATATTTCTGAACTAGGCAACACTAAGTGTTGCCAGGTGCAATCTGACATTTCCATTGGAAAGTTTGACACTTTTTAGCATAACATCACTTAGAACGTTTTGTCATTTAATCGTGAATTGTTTTATTTACAGGGAATTAAAAAATTCGTCTCGGCCAAAAAATTGAATTAACTCGTGAACATTTTCGTGCGATCATTTTTCACAACTTTCGACATGGATTATCACGAAAGAGTGCATCGATGAACTAAAATCTTTGTATGGCTATGAAGCACCATCCTATAGCACTGTGAAAAACTGTTACAACGAATTCAATCGTGGCCGACGCTCGCTCAAAGACGAATTCCGTGAAGGTCATCCAAAAACAGCCGTTGTGCCAGAAAACATCGATGCCGTACGTGAACTGATAATGCAAGACCGTCATGTAACATACCATCAGATAGAGGCATGCCTATGCATTTATCCCACCAGCATACATTCGATATTGCATGAACAGCTGGCCGCAAAAAAGGTTTATTCTCGTTGGATCCCGCACAATTTGACAATCGCTCAAAAAAGGCTCGTGTGGATTGGTGTAAAGAAATGCTGAAAAATTACGATCGCGGTGCTTCAAAAGACGTTTGCAAGATCGTCACAGGTATGGATCTATGCGTACGAGCCCGAAACAAAACAGCAATCGACCGTGTGGGTCTTCCAAGACGAGCCAAATCCAACGAAAAAAAAAAACATTTTCGTTGATAAATATGCCTATTTTCATTATTAGGCCAGAAATATATATAGCAGCCCTCGTACAATGTTAAGCATGGTTCTTCGAGCCTAACAAAAAGGCACTAGTAGAGAAAAAAATAGCACAAAACACATATAAATATATCCGTGCGTGAACAAAAACAAAAAACAGTGTGTATTGGAAAAACAAAAAAAAAAAAACAAAAACAGTGCAGTGACCCAGCAAAAAAAAAAAAAAATAATTAAAAAAAAAACAAGCTAAACTGAGAAGGCGAAACCATAGGGTTGTGCGCTGGGTTTGGAACCCGCCACATAAAAAACACCCCCCAATGAAAAATCAATAACAGCATCGGATGAGAGACTCCCCTTTAGATGACAACCATGGCAAACGAAATAAGGACTACGAATTGAGGGCATGTACGTGGAATGTCCAGCCCCTTAATTGGGAAGGTGCCGCTGCCCAGTTGGTTGATGTCCTCGTGAAAATAAAGGCTGACATCACCGCCGTCCAAAAAATTCGATGGGCAGGACAAGGACAGAGACGAGAGGTTCTTGTAGCATTTAATACAGTGGCCATATAAAGGAGCGCAAGTTTGGATGGGGAGTACTATCATTCACTCCGGTGAATGAACGAAAAATGAAAATTCGCATCAAAGCGAGGTTCTTCAACATATCGCTGATTTGCGCCAACGCCGCAACGGAAGGGGTGGACGATGTGACCAAAGATACCTTTTATGAGTGCGTGGAGCGCACTTATGAGAGCTGCTCCCACCACGATGTCAAAATCGTGCTTGGCGACTTTAACGCCAGGGTGGGCAAAGAAGATATCTTTGGCTCTACGGTCGGTAAGTTCAGCTTCCACGAGGAAACATCCCCAAATGGGTTGAGGCTGATCGACTTCGCCGGGGCCCGAAATATGGTTATCTGTAGTACTAGATTCCAGCATAAGAAAATACATCAAGATAACTGGCTGTCTCCGTATCGAAAAACTAACAACCAGATCGATCATGTTGTGATAGACGGAAGACACGTCTCCAGTGTTTTGGATGTGTGTGCGAGGTTCTAACAACGCATCTTGTTGCAGCCAAAACTAGCACCCGCCTCTGTGCAGCAAAAAACGCACGCCAACAAACACAGGAAAGGTTCGACGTCGAGAAGCTGCAGTCACAACAGATACCCGAACAATTCTCTACTCGCCTTGCACTCCTGTTTCAGAGAGCACTCGTCAACAACTCGATATAAGGGACCTGTGGGACGGCACTTCAAACTCCTTACGTACAGCTGACCCCGAAACCATTGGTTTTCGGAAAGTGCAAAAGAACAGCTGGTACGACGAGGAGTGTCGTGTCGCACCGGAGAGAAAACATACTGCCTACCTCGCAACGTTACAATCGACCACAACACGTGCGGTATGGGATAGATACCGAGAGTTGAAGAGGGAAGCGAGACGCATTTGCAGACAGAAAAAGAAAGAGGCCGAAATGCTTGAGCATGAAGTATTGATAAGCTGGCCGACAGGGTTAATGCTCGAAAATTCTACGCAAATATGCGTCGGCTAACTGAAGGTTTCAAGACCGGGGAATACTCTTGTAGAACCCTCAAAGGTGATCTAGTGACCGGTGCCCAAAGCATACTTAAATTATGAAGGGAACACTTCACCAGCCTACTGAATAGCAGTGAGCGCACAACGCTAGAAGAAGGCGAACCCGATTCCCCAATCGATGACGATGGAGCAGACGTTCCATTGCCCGACCATGAATAGGTTCGAATAGCAATTTCCCGCCTGAAGAACAACAAAGCGGCAGGGGCGACGGATTGCCGGCCGAGCTATTCAAACACGGCGGCGAAGAACTGATAAGGAGCATGCATCAGCTTCTTTGTAAAATATGGTCCGACGAAAGCATGCCCAACAATTGGAATTTAAGTGTGCTCTGCCCAATGCACATAAACGGAGACCCCACAATCTGCGCCAACTACCGTCGGAAAACCCTCCTCGACATCACATATAAAGTTCTATCGAGCGTATTGTGTGAATGATTAAAGCCCACCGTCAACAAACTGATTGGACCTTATCAGTGTGGCTTTAGACCTGGCAAATCAACAACCGACCAGATATTCACCATGCACCAAATCTTGGAAAAGACCCGTGAAAGGAAAATCGACACACACAACCTCTTCGTCGATTTCAAAGCTGCTTTCGACAGCACGAAAAGGAGCTGCCTCTATGCGGCGATGTCTGAATTTGGTATCCCCGCAAAACTAATACGGCTGCGTAAGCTGACGTTGAGCAACAACAAAAGCTCCGTTAGAATCGGGAAGGACCTCCCCGAGCCGTTCGATACCAAACGAGGTTTCAGACAAGGCGATTCCCTATCGTGCGACTTCTTCAATTTGCTTTTGGAGAAAATAGTTCGAGCTGTAGAACTAAATAGAAAAGGTATCATCTTCTACAAGAGTGTACAGCTGCTGGCGTATGCCGACGATGTTGATATCATCGACCTCAACACCCGCGCCGTTAGTTCTGCTTTGGTGCAGAGGCTTGGACGATGACAAGAACTTATGAGTCGACGTTGCGAGTTTTCGAGAGAAAAGTTCTGTGAAAGATTTATGGTCCTTTTAGCGTTGACCACGACGAATATCGCATTCGATGGAACAATGAGCTGTATGAGATTTACGACGACATTGACATAGTTTAGCGAATTAAAAGACAGCGGCTATGCTGGCTAGGTCATGTTGTCCGGATGGACGAAAACACTCCAGCTCTGAAAGTATTCGTCGCAGTACCCACCGGGAGAAGTAAGATAAGCAGAGGAAGAGGAAGACCTCCACTCCATTGGAAGGACCAAGTGTAAAAGGACCTGGCTTCGCTTGGAATATCCAATTGGCTTAACGTAGCGAAAAGAAGAATCGACTGGCGCGAGTTACATATATAGTTCCACAAACAACAGTATGTAATGAAAACACCAACGTAGACGAAATCCTAAGAAAATATTTAAATCAACTCATATATAGTTCCACAAACAACAGTATGTAATGAAAACACCAACGTAGACGAAATCCTAAGAAAATATTTAAATCAACTCAACAACATTACTGTGTAAAACATTTAGTTATTTGTTGGTTTGATTTAAATTGACACTCACGTAAACATGTATAACGAAAATGCAAGTGTCGTTGCTGCATAAAACTTAAACAACGATACTTGCAATGTAAACAAATTTAAACATTGTGGCTCAAATTTCATGTCACCGAACTCAAATTTATGAGTACTACATGAAACGTTATTACTTTTACTTTTATAAGCAAAAGTCAAAGTAATACGAGTATCCAATTATTAGAGAATACGTTTATTGAAACGAATACAAAAAAAAAATCAGTTTCACAAAATATACTTAAGTTTGTGAACATAACCATAAAAAATATATATAAATTTGAATACTATACATTCAAACATACGTACATACACATCCTTTTAAAGTCCACATTGATACCTCTTGTTCTTTGGCAAACAAAAACAAGCAGTATTGTGCACAAAAAGCAAATTGATCTCTCTAACGAGCTCTCTCGCTTACGAATGAAAAAATTGAAATAGCAAGTAAACGAGTAACTAAAGATACTGCATCTTCACCGATTAACGAAAACTCGGAATCGTTATTAGAAATAAAAAGCCAAAATCCTAAAAATTTTGGACTCGCCTCCGAGCCGCTCATGACGCGATAGTAGATTCTGACGATTCAGATCTAATCTACCACCAAATTTTAAATTATCTGCTTACGCCATATTCGAAAACTGCTTAGACGAGTATGAAGAAACAAAAGCCATGATCTCCGATCAATTAAAGCTAATAAAAGCAATTGCATATACTCCACATCCGAGACTAGAGCTGTCAGACAGTCAGAAGGCAAGTTCAGGCATTCAAATCGAGGTACCCGCATGTGACACAGAAACCTTTTACGGAGGTTAAGAAGAAGGAAGATCTAAAAGCTAGATATGAAAACGAAATAATACTGGTCGGATAAGCAAGTAACGACACTATTAAACTTGCCTAAAATCAAGAAAAAAACAAGTGAAGAATTTGTAAGACTAAAATCTACTGTTTCTAATTGTTTGTCGATTCTGTCGACACAAAATATTCTCACAGACAGCTGGGACTCAATTCTGGTAAACATTTGCACAGCCGCATTGCCAGAAAAGTTACTTCTATGGGAGCAATCGCTCTCATCACGAAAAAAGTGCTCAACGTGGCAACAAATGAAAGATTTTCTCACCACGCAATATGAAATTGTGGAAAGGTTACAAGAAAAAATAATCAAAACTAAGAACATAAAACACGACCAAAATGAAAGCTTAATCAGACCCCAAGTTAGTAACAAAAACAATTCTAACAAAAACTTTCACAAAACGCAATCATTCACATCTGAACAAAGACATCATTTGTCATGCGAACTAAGCACAAGAGGGCATAAGCCTAAAACTTGCGAGAAGTTTAAAAAATTGAATGTCAATGAAAGGAACAACTTTGTCAGATCAAAAAGACTCTCAGAAGCGCTTACACAAAAATAAACACGGGTTTAATTGCAAAAGCAAATCCCGAAACCCAAAATTCGAAAAATTGCCTAGAGACACCATACTGCTCAAAGGCACAAAAATCTCAAAAACCTGCACAACGAAACACAAAGTGGATGAGTTACAGAACTATTCACCACCATACCAACTCAAGTTGAGTAAAATAAAAACAAATACCTCAATTCACAATTAGGGAAATTTCAAAAGTTAAGGAAACTTCACCGTATAACAAACAAAACTGTAGAAGATCAGTATTGTGAAGACTTCTCTAAAGCCACAACTACTAGATCAAATATTGACCGGTACGTCGACCAATTGTCACTAGAGCCACAATTTTTCAACAATTTCCACAAATTGGTATAAAAACAAAGTCAGATTTACCAGAAAAGTCTGACAGTCCATATATTAAAAGCACATACAACTTTTCTGCGTCGTAGGATGGTTTCCGCCAACAAGGAGAAAAAAAAAAATGCTTGAACAAATCGTAGAGCGGTGGCGGGCTACTAAATTATTGTAGACGCACTAAAACATTAAATATAATATAACATAGTTGTATCAAAAAGTAAAAAAATCGACACCTTTCATAAGTTACTACTACTAAATTATTGTACACGCACTAAAACATTAAATATAATATAACATAGTTGTATCAAAAAGTCAAAAAATCGACACCTTTCATAAGTTTTCAAAAATAAATAAAATCTCAAAAGGAAGTTAAGGGATCACCATACTCCCAATGCTATTCAGTGACGTACCTAAACTTACAAAAGGCAAAAGTCGCTCTTATCACATCTATCCAAGTGCTCCACAAAGCATCAAATTAATTATGAAGAATTCTTTACTCCACGAATCGAAGCCCTCTTCTATTTACGGCCATTTTCTCGCAAGATCCCTCTATTTTCAAAGTCCTAACTCCAACTTTATCGTTAGCTTTGCGCACACTTCGGTGAAAATCATGTGGGCTGCCGTAACGAGTTCAGTGTTGCTGAATTCCCCTACATTTCTTCGCTTTGGAGATATTAATGTGGTAATGGCGTAATATGAGGCGGCCTTTGCTGGTTTTGTTAGACCTTGAATCTGCGAGGTGATAGAATGAATATCACCAAGGCACGAGGACCTGAAGGGTTTCAATGAATTTGGCAAAAGGAAGACTGTGCGGCGCTCTCGGAGCTTCCCCCAGTATTGAAGTAAGATTTTTCGCAGAAGTGCACCTATACGGTGGCCTCTAGAGGCCACTTCTACGCGCTTTGTTGAAGAATCTTCTGATCGGAGATCTCTCCGTTAGCTCTGATGTTCTTTTCCTTCACATATCCGAGTATTTAGGGGACAGGAGCTTTCACACTAATTCCTACTCACAACAGTGAAAACTTCGACTAGCTCAATGGTATTCCAGCCTTGCCAGAAAGATGGGAAAAAGTAGTGACTAGCAATGGACAATTTTTCATTAATCATTCATTAAGCTTCCTAAATCGTATTTATCTTTTACTGTCTTACATAGAAAGCACATCTCTAGAAGTACTGAGCATTAGGTTATCTTCAAACAATTTTTATTATATGTTTAGTAATGATTGCATGCATACACAGCCCACTAATAAAATGACGGATGAAAACAAAAAATGTAGCAATTATGCATCTTTATTTACAATATGATTTTCGATTCGTATTATATCAGAACATAAAATGAAATCATGAATCCCAGCAGCACGTTGTAAACAAAATTAATATTTTTAATATATATTTTCCTCATTCACCGAATCACTGTCTTGTTAACTACCACCCGCACCTAGACCCCGCGGTTTTGGAGTATTTTCCGTCCACGCCGCCACATCGTTATGCGCAAACTACCACTTACGTAATCGACTTACTAAATATTGACGCGATGTCCATCAAGGTACGAGTGTGAAACAGATTCACCGTGAAGGTTATTAACAAACAAAGTCTGAAAAAAATTAAATGTCCCTGACAGCTTATATATATATATGTACATATAAATGTATTGCTGCATTTTTGTATTATTTTCTTCACTTGTTGCTTTTTCAGCGAATTTCAATCTTTAACCGGCCTTCGCATTACAACCCTGCCCATAATACAGCGTCACCTGCAGAATAATTCTTTGCTCACAAGAGATTTGTAGTTTCAGTGAGATCTAAGAGGATTTAGACAAGTATCAAATAGAATCAGTTCTTCAGTTTTTAAAAGATATATAAAATCTGTTGAACTTAAAAATATTTTCTTACTTTAAAAAGTTGAAAATATTCAAAATCTGCAAAAGACAAAACTCTAACGATTTATATGTACCTTAATAGTTGTGACTAATGATATCATTTAATGAATTAAGATCATTATACTTGTCTTTAATATTAAATTTCAAAACAATTTGCTATTTTAAATTTCAATAGCTTTCAGTCCAAGCCTTTATAATATTATTAAATATTATTAGTTATTCTGCATTCTTTTTAATGCAAATATCATTTGTATTGCAATGCCGCGACCTGTCGCGTGGCGCGATTGTCCAATGGTCATCTGTAGCAGACACCATTTGTCAATGATGATCCAGAACGCTGTTGCCTGCATGTGATGGTGGCAATTAGTGACTCTGTAGGGTGTTTTAAATTTCTTGTTGGTTTAATAAAAGACCCATTTAATGTAAATAAGCTTATAGCTTTCCAAACTTTGGAAAGCTCAATAATTAAACATTAAGTAAAGGCAACGAAAGTTGTTGATGGAGGTGATTGCGTTATTGGATACACAGTATTATTATCAAAACACATTTTAGCAAATTTTCTTTCTAACTTTATTTTAATTCTATAGTCTTCTATTTATCTAAGCTATTTATGTAATTATTAGAAATAGCTGGAAAACGCAGATAATATCTGAAAGCTTGACAATATTTCAAGAAAGATTACAAAATAACGATTTTGAGCTTACTAGAATAAAAGTTTCGTCGTTATATTTGTTACCAAACTCTATAAGTCACTCATTATTTCCGTCCTGCTACACGGTGCAAAGGCATGGGCGATGACAACATCTGTTGAGTCGATATTACGAGTGTTCGAAAGAAAGGTTCTGTGAAAGATGAATGGTCCTTTACGCGTTGGCCACGGCGAATGTCGCATTCGATGAAATGATGAGCTGTACGAGTTATACGACGATATTGACATAAGTAGTTCAGCGAATTAAGAGGCGTCGGCTACACTGAGGTCAGATCAGGTGGAAAAGGACCTGGCTGCTCCTAGTATCTCGAATTTGCCGCCAAAATGCGAAATGAAGAAATGAGTGGCACCCTGTTGTTAACCACTAAAGAAGAATAAATTATGTTTGTAGTCGTCTATCATATTATAATTTGGTTTTAAAGGCATACATAATATATGAAAGCTCAATTAACAAAAGTTAGTTTGCAATTATAAACAATATATTACCTCATGGTTGGTCCTCAGTAATGCCATGTTCCTATCGGCATTTAATGGCAGGATTGACTAAATCGATTAGATTTAATAATATTTCGCCCTATAAATTGACACTTTTTAATCTCGTTACAGAGGAGATTTGCAGCAAATCTACTCGAAATCTCCCTGCTCGGCTCCGAATTAGCGCCATCTGTTTGTCAGTAATCAAATCTATTCCATTATCACAGCGGATTTACGTAAAGAAAAAAATGTAAGCAAACCAAAGGATTAAAGGCAATGCAGCTGAATTCCCCTATAAATCGACTTACTAAATCAAAATATCTGTCCATTATTTTCAATAAATAGAAAATATTTAAACCAATATGACTTTCATAAAAAAATACGACAACAACGTTTTCTTTTAAAAATATTAAACGATGGGAAGTTTTACTGTCAAAAGCAGCTGTTATATTAATCTGCAACAGCAATTCGCCTTTTTTCTGGACTTCTAACTATGTAACCTTTCAAATATAATCTAATCATTTGATCGGACCATGACATAAGGGTAACAAAGAAAGTTAGAGGTTTAAAAGCTCATTAAATTTTTTTTGAATACGAAATATCTTAAAAATTAATTTTTTATTATTAAACAAATCCATAAGATTTTGTATGATTGTGTTTGTACATAACTCAATTAAAAAGTGAAAACTCAAGGAAATAACATCTTTTCAAATAAAGTTCCATTCTGAGATAAAACCTTTATTAGTTTAATTGTTTAAAAACATATCCTAGATGTAAGAGATAGCCAAAAATGGAATAGCGGCGAATAGGTTAATAATTTAAGAGCTCAGAGCAACTTTGCTTCGAAGAGAAAAGGGTTAAAGGTAATTTAAGTAAGAAGCAAACTGAACAGATAAGGAAATAAATTATTCATATTGCCAATTTTTGCAAATAGATTTAAAGCTTTAAAATTGTTATATGATTAAACAGACTACTTGCATATGCGTATACGAATATTTCAATACTGACTTGCTTCGTAAAGCTAACACAAGTACACAAGTATGTCTGAGTGAAAAATTCATAATGTTTGCCCGTCGCCGGCAACGCATGTACGCTCGTACATACATATGTACATGTGCATGTATTTCGTTTGGATTATAACACTCACCTGGCAAGTTCAATGACTTGACGCCTGCAGCTTCCTTTCGGCTTTGAAGGCATTGTTTACCTCACTCTCCACCAGGCCCTATGTACTGTCTGCTTGGTGAACAATACGCTTAACATCCAATGTGTGGAAGTATGTGTGCGAATGCAGCAGCATTAGTGTTGATGAGATCATTTTAAAAATACATAAAAAATTGCCCGAAAGCATAACAAGACAGTGCACAACAACAATAAAGGCTAAAAAAATGCTAGTTGAATAGAAACAACTAAATAAAATGAGAAAAAATAATAAAAACACAGCTGGGTAAACAGCTAACAACAACAAAACCAATATCATATCAGGCATCGCATGGCACATAAACAAAAAACAAACATACACACAAATTTGTGAACTTCTCACACATGTATGGAAAAAGCATTCTAATACATACATGTACATGTAGAAGGTGTGCAGAGCCACTCACCCGAACGTTTATAAAGTTTAAAGTAAGCAAATGGAAGTATGGAAGGGACTGCTAAGCAGAAGTTTTTTTTAGCCAGCGATCGTCGAAGTTTAATGTTTTGTCTTAGAAATAATGATAGAACATTAAGAAACTGTTTATTTTCAATTAAAATCTTTTCCCATATACATATAGAAAACATAGCACTTTTTGATATTCTACATTAAGCAAGTAAATGGAACACTTTGGTAAACAATATTGTTATAAAAAACTTTGCTGCTATGCAAACCAAATCTTAAGAATTTTTTCTAAAAAATATTCCCTTAAAAGTTATACGTAGTTAAACAATGCATCAAATAACCTGAGCGTTCATACCCGCGATTTATAGATTTTGTTTTACTCATACAACATTGTGTACTGTATATTTGATGCATAAATTTGACAGCATATAACTTTTGAAAAAAGTTTTACGCAAAAAATTGTCTTAACCCTTTTTGTAGGGCGGAAAATTTCTTATTAAGATATAAGTTTTTAAAGGTTATAGACTTATTTGCTTTGGAGATAAGAAAAAATATGGCAAAAGGAAAAATAGTCCCATATAAAAAATAATAAAGCGATTTCACATATGCGTTTGTAAAACCAATAAAATTGGAGCTGAAGCTGGAGTGCAAGCAATAACGCAAAGTTTTAGTCAAAAAAACTTCTCTCAATACCTTCTGTCTCCTACTCCTCCTTAAGTACTCTGAAAAAATCTGAGACAAGCTTTCTTCCGTAAAACTCACCATTTACCGTAATTGTTTTCTACAGAGTTTCTGAATATCTTTGTTCTGTAACAAAAGCGTAAAGCAAAGTTTCTCGGGAATTTAATTTACCTGAAATCTTGTCTGAAATAGTGAACGCTCGTATTGATTTCTACTCGATTTATTTGCTCAACTTATCGGTTCTAACCGCTTTCCCGCAAGTTAACTCACAAGGCTAGAATCAGTGGATGCACTTTTCTCCAAAGATTGGATTCTTAGAATACTTTGTTGTGAAATGTTATTCTTGTACTACTGTGCCCAGAAAATAAGGTGACATTGTATTTATTTTCAAAATTCTTTATTTATTCTTCCAAATCAATTTCATGCCCTTCAAAGTAGTCCCCTCCCGATGCAATGCACTTATGTCAACGGATTTTCCAATCTTCGAAACACTGGTTGTAGTCACTTTCCAGGATGGCCTTCAGTTCCGTCTTCGCTGCGGCTTGAATTTCCTTTATTGTATAAAAACGGTGTCCCCGGAGCGGGCGCCAGATCTGGTGAATACGGTGGTTGCGGAACTATATGGGTTGAGTTTTTGGCGAAATGATAACGAATTACGAGGGCAGTATGGGTTGGTGCATTATCGTCGTGTAAAAACCAAGAATTGTCTTTCCACAATTCCGGCCTTTTTAGGCGGATAGCGTTACGCAAACGACGCATAACGTTCAAATAATATTCCTTGTTGACTGTTTGACCGGTTGGAAGAAATTCATAATGCACAACACCACGATAATTGAAGAAAACAGTCAACATGACCTTGATTTTTGGTCTCGGCTCTCTTTTGGCACGATATTCGCTCGATTGATCGGTTGTTTCGGGGTCGTAAGCATAGATCCAAGTCTCATCGCCAGTTATAATGCATTTCATGACACCCTGGTAGTCGGAAAGCATCGTTTCACACACTTCAACGCGACACCTTTTTTCCAAAAAATTCAATGTTTTCGGTACCAGTCGAGATTTGACGCGCTTGAGGCCCAAAACATCCTTCAAAATGGTGTTGGATGAGCCTTTCGATATGCCAACTTCATCAGCAAGGTCTCTAATTGTTCATCGACGGTTTTTCAACACCAAATCTTTGATTTGTTGAACGTGAGCTTCGTCGGTTGAGGTTGATGGTCGTCCTGGACGCTCTTCGTATTCGACACGTTCACGGCCGGCTTGGAACTCACTATACCACTTGCAAACTTTTTTTTTAGACATAACCTCATCACCAAAGGCTTTCTGCACCATCCTCAACGTATCCGCAGCAGAAAATTGATTCCGTGAACAAAATTTAATGCAAATTCTTTGCTCAACAAATTTCATCGCAAAAAACGAAAAACACAAAACGACATGTATCTCAAACACCAATGAATATATTGACATTAAATTTGACTTAAATGTGACTGACAGTACTACCAACTTAAAAAAAAAACTCCAAATCATTCGACGCGCTCAGTTTAAATTTAAATGTCACTTTATTTTTTGGGCACATTAGTATGTATATGTATTTGGTTATGAAATTTAAAGATCACAAGTTTGCTCGAAAATCTTGTAACCGGTTGCGCATACCTGAGCAAGTATTTGTGCAAGAAGTTTGCGCAAACTTTGTAACAACAACAAACTAATTTTTATAGGATTTTTATAGGTATTGGTATTAATCTAATCAATATGAGTTGTAAAATGCATTCCAGCATAAATACGTAAGCTAATATTTTTTTCGCGGCATCGTGTTTTTATCGCTACCTAAATACTAGTCTTATATAATATAATCCTAATACCCTGCAAATAGCAATACTGCATCATACATTTCATACACGCCTTACTCATAGTACCAACTTACTACCAGGTGATTGTATAAAGTACTTGTTAGAGAATATGATCCGGTACTAGCCGTCATCCGCAGGCTTCACATTACGTAAATATATTACACCCGCAACACTTAGCTTTCGTGTATAGAGCATCTCCATGTTGCACGTGTACAAAGCAATGGAGCGATGAAAATGTGAAAACAAGTTTTCATAAATATTTACGACTCTATTAAGGCGCAAAGGACGCAGCAATATAAGAACCGCGGGTTTAAGGAAACAAAACAACAACGCCAAAAGTAAATTTAGCAAAACACCATTACGTGTAGCAACGGTAACACCAGCTGTACTCTAGTGTCATGTGGCGCGCCCCGTTTGTAAAATTAAAAAGAGCATAGCAACTATGGAAGGTCCAGCACCGCACGCCAAAACACAGTGACACAAAAGGACGGACACTCTGATAACCGCTTAAGCGTTAAATGGGTACCGGCTCTCCGGAACTGTTGACGCCACTAGCTCAGGTGCAGGCCCCTTTCAGTGCATTTGCATCTCTATGAAGTGGCTTGGTAAATTGCTTTTCTGTTGCAGTGACAAAAAGTTCGTTGCCGCCGTTGCTGATATCACTACTTTTATTCTTACTTCATAACTTCATTATTGTAAGTAAAAATAATAATTAAATAACATACATTTTGTCCTTGGGGCTGAAGAAAAATTTTGATAAAAGTTCTTAAAGTTTAGAAGAACCCTGAGGTGTAATGATATTTTCTTACTATAAAATTGAGCATGACAGATTTTTAGAACAGTTTTGGGAATATAGGTTTTTGTATAAGCATTTTTAAATTAATGTCTCCATTTAAACATTTCAACAAGAATCTTTTAGGTCAACTTCAAATCATTATTTTTTTTTACTTTTTTAAATATTTTCAGTGAAGCTTTCATATTTGTGTACCCACACAGTACGCAAATTTGTAATCAGAAGCTTTGGCCACTAAACAGCGATTTTGTCAAAGCTTTCGTAAATGTTTTCAATGAATCTTTCATATTTTTCCAGTCCAAATATTCCCGTGTTTTTACATATGTCTCACATTTGACTGACTTGAAAAACACTAAGAGAGGGAGAGCTTTCGCATTTGTTATAAGATAATCACATCAGAAAAAACCGTAGTTCCCCCAAACCTTTAACTGTTTTGACTTGTTGTGTTCCAAGAGTGCAGTAAAAGTTTTATTCAATCAAGTCGAGAATCGAGAAAACAAACTACATACACTCATTTTTGTTAGTGAACCGCCAACCACAATTTGCTCCTTTACGAGAATATCCGAGATTAAGCACAATTCAAAACTAAACAAAAAGCTCCAAAAACATCGTCGTATTGAAAGGAGAAGGGCGGTGGAAACTACGCATGAGAATGTTAGCGATGAACTAGTGAAAGGTTATAGCGAAATATATTTATGTAAGTAGAATGAAAACAAATGCGCAAGTTGCACCATGCTGTACTTTAACGGTAAAAACAACATTATTGACGCTGTTGTGTATGCAATAAAGCATAAGCGTTGCTTTCAGTTGAAGCATGTATTTTTTTTTTTTTGTTTCTTTCATAGATACCGTCAGTCCCAGACGGCATGCACGATTTATCCTGCACGCTAAGGGTACACCTCTTTCGGGACCACGCCCAGTACGGCTGATCACACCCTGCTGAACTTGCGTAACAATACACCTGCGTACTAAACCCTGACTCCCACTGCAGTTCACTAATCCTACGGGACTACCGTTAAGCATTTCTTCGCAGGACCAGGCTCAGCCGAAATTGGCTCTTTATGGGCACTTTTCTGGACTACTCTTCATTACTTCTTCTGCTTTCGCTACTTCGTTGCCTTTCTTTATTTCTCAGCTCCTAGAGGGAAATTGCGGACCAATTCTTCACTTTATTCCACGATTTTGCTTTTTGTCATGTGGTGCACGATATTCTCTGGAATCATACGTTTGTTGATAAAAATTTTCAAATCGTTTCTTTCTGCTCCAAATTTCGAACAGTAAAAGAAAATATGCTGCGCTTTTTCGCTGTCATTTCCGCAGAATGAACCTTCTATCTTGCAATCGTGGCCGTATTTATGGAGAAACTTTCGGAAGCATACATGTTCGGTCAGGAATTGCGTCAGGTAGCACTCAGAATCGCCGTTCTTCCTCTCCACCCATGTTTTTACCTTTCCGATTAGCTTATATGTCCACCTTTCATTTTCTGCCATGTCCCAGCGCCTCTGCCACTCACGTATATTTTCCTTTCTTTCTTTATTTCGTTCTGATGTTGTAAGACGCCTCCCAACGCTTCTTGATTTTTCGTAAACTCTTTTGATTTCTAATGCCATTATATCCGGTGGTATGATGCCCTCTATGACTCCAGCCACCTCGTGCGACACCGTGCGGAATCCACAAATAACTCGTATTGCATTAAGCCGAGTCAGAGACCTTGCTTTCTTCACAAATGTCTTATTATGCATTGCTGGTCCCCAAAGAGCGCCGCGTACATTAGCACCGACTGACTCACATTAGCCAAGAGTGCTTCCTTGCCCTGGCTTGGTCCTCCAATATTACCCATCATCCTGGATAGGGCCACCGTTATTCGCGTCACTTTTTCACATGCTTTTTCATTGTGTGCGTAATAATTAAGCCGCGTGTCTATTACAACGCCTAGGTATTTTAACGGCTGCTGCGTCGTTATACTATGGCCATCAATATTAAAAGTAGCATTTTCTACTTTTATTCTGCTGGTAATTAGCACTGGGAATTCTATCTAGACCCGATGTTTTGGTATTTCCAAACCTTTTGGCTGCATCTGTCACTTCATCGTCGGTGACCGATGGTGCGTCTATGACCGCAGATATATTTGATAGTATAGGCCCTTCGTTCCTCTGCATAGGGTAAAGGGTTTCCACGATGTTTTTCAAAAGGGTGGGACAGGTTGGTGTTCTTCCTTTGCTGCCTTTGAGTTTTGTCATCACTATTTTGTACGCATCTCCCTATGGATTCTCAACGGCATTTTCGCAGAGCTCTTTGAAGTAGGAGAGTTTGCTTCTTTTATTTTAATTGCTTTCTTGAGCTCACGCCGTTTCTTTTTGAAACATTCGTGCAAGTTTTGGTATTCCGGTGAGCTCCGTCTTCTCTGGCAGGAGAGCCTGGCTTTGTTGCAATCAGTTTTCAGGCTGTCGATTGCACTATTCCACCAGCATGCAGGCTGTCGGTAAGCGTTAGCGCCTTGTTTCTTCCTGCACATTGCATCGTCGCATGCTTTCCTGAAATGCCTCACCAATATCTCCGCCTGTCGTTGTGCATCTTCTACATATGCAATGTTGTCATCCAGCAAGAGTCGGAAGAGATCTTCGTCGAACGTTTCTGCTTTTCATGCTTTTGCCTGTACCATCTTTGTGTGCGTGCATATTCCACTCCTGGATTTTCCAAACTCCATTATGGTGGTCACTATGCCTATAGAGGTCAGATACTTCCCAGCATGTTCATCGTACCAACGAGCTACTAATAAACGTAATGTCAATCACAGATCCGCGACAATTTTTTCGAAAGTGTTTCTATTTCCAGTATTTAATAGCACCACTTCGAGCGACGAAAAGGTCCTGGGAAGAGCGTCCCCTCGATTGTTCGTAATAGCACTTCCCCAGTCCACAGCCCATGCGTTAAAATCACTTGCAACCACGTTATTCGTAGTTGTTTGGATTCAGATCATTCAGTATCCTCTCATATGCGTCTTATGGAATACTCGGTGGTATATACCATCTATAAAAGTTGATTCCACAGATCCTGGCTCGTGGGAAGTAGGTCTTTCCTAATAGTGGCTTTTCCTGGAAACTTTGCCTCCACATGACCATATGGCAGTTTTGCTGGGGGCGTCTGAAGCCCATGTGGCGAGTTCTGTGTTTTTGTATTGTTCGCACAGTATTACTACGTCCACCTTCTCTTCAAAGACGGTTTGTTTAAACAAATCTTGGGCAGCTTCGCAATGATTCAGGTTTAGCTGGATAACTTTCATTTGTTGAATTTCTTATATGCTTCCTGATATATAGGGCATTTTTTACTACCTATTTGGTGGATTGAGATTTCCCTTCCCCTGCTCTTGCAAGCATGATAAGAGGAGTCTAGTCGCACATTTGTGCGAAGTGTCCTTTTTCGCCACATCTCAGACAGCATTTGCTCCTGTCGTCCAAATTGTTACATGCTGCTGCCAGACGCCCATATTCCAGGCACCTGAAACACCTTTTTGAATTAAGTTTTTCTCTTAGCCTGCAGACTACCCAGCCAATCCTAATGTTTCGCTTATCTAGCAGTATCCGTGCCTCCAGCGCAGGGAGGCTTACTACCGCTACCTGTGTACCCGTATATGCCGCCCTGAGGTATTTTATCGCACTCACATCAAAATTATTTAGCTTTAGATATTTAGCCTGCTTCCGTATAGCTTCCGAAATGTCCTCTTTGGTTGGGATTTCGTCCAAGTCCAAAATTTCTATTATGACTTCGAGGGTAAGCGCTTTGATTTGTGCCTGGTCTCCTAATAATTTGCTTATTTCACACTTTAGTTCGCTCGTAATTTCCATTTGTGTTTCTTTGAGTTCCAGCAATATTTCGCCTTCGGCTGTCTTCCTAATACGCGATACATTTTGCCCGAGTTTCTGCAGATTTTCTTCCTTTCTCACTTTCATTAGGATGTCTCTGTAGAATATATCTCCAGAGCGCGCTATGTCTTCAGCATCGGGCCGTGGGGGTGGCTTGCGGTTAGTCTTCTTGTGGCTTTGTGGCTTGCGCTCGACGCTTACCCCGCCGTCATCTTTTGCACTTCCTCTCTGCATTTACCAGGGATATTTCCCGATGTCTTTTTGTTTCGTTCCGCTTGCTGGTTTATCGGTACCTCTTCATGCATTGATTTATTTATTTTAGGCAGTGTTTTCCATTTCGGCGGATTTTCCTCCCGCGGCCTCTTTGGTGGTGTTTCCGTGGTTGCGGTCCAGAGCTATACATTCCGTCTTGCCTCTATGATTCCTATGTGCTCTTCCAGGGCTTTTCAATATAGCTTTGCTATAGAACTGAGAATGTTCCTCATGTTGTTATTTATAGACCTGTAATGGGGTTTCCTCCATAGCTGAGGTATGCTCTGCCGCTCCAGGGTCAGTCTTGGGACCCACGAACCCTTAGCAAAGAAAAGTGTTTACTCTCGTAAAGATGTATCCACACCCCTTATGTGGACAGCCAGACCAGCGTATATTTATACGGCGAATCAGATGAAAGCGAGCGAAATTGGCGTGCCAGGCGCTGGCACTTGTTGAAGTTGGCACGGTGATTTATACCGCGGTGATGGTCCTTTGGCTTCTGGTGAAGAGTAGTTACTCCCAGACGCGGTTGACTGTAGAATACAGGGCAGTATTTTCCCGGCTCCCCTGCGAAGGAGAAATTATGAAATTAAAAATCGACTGAACGCGTTGACCTCCGGTTAGCAACTCACCCAGCACTATTCATTTTCTCTAATCTGTACTTACATGCGAGTCGCCTGTTAATCGCGTTAGTTTGGTAACGGTGCACTACGGTGTGTAAGCAGCGGTACTGACGCTGTTCGAGGCAGCGCAGCTGTGATGTCGCTGTATCACAACGCAACTACGGTCGAGCCATTGCGCGCACTGATATCACACTGAGTCGGTGTGATATCGTTTCGACGCAACGACTGCGAAAACTAACACATCGGCAGAGTCATTGCGAGCACTGGTATTACATCTTTTCAACGCAACGCCTGCGAAAACTGACCGCTCCAGCGAATGCATCGCTTCAGTCAGTTTTTTTTTATAGTACTTCCTAGTTCAGTTCAGAGATGTAGTTAACAGGGTGTCGTGCCACCTTGGCTTGAGGTGTGCTATCGCACCGGTTCATTTACTATGGGCGTCTGATTAGGCGATATGGCTATCCTATACACGCTTGAAGGGATCTACTTCCGCATTTGGGGTCCTCACAGTCAGATTTGACTCCGAGCTAGAGTTTTCAACACGACTATTCATTAAATTTCCAAAAATGCCGCTTCCATTATCTGTGTTGTTTGTATTGTTTCTTGTTTTATTTTCCATCTACTTCTTTTTTACAGCGCATCGTGTGTAGTTGAGTGGACCGAAATAGACTGGGACGGGTATACCCTCAGGCACAATGCCCCTACCCCAGTTCTTTGAGGCCAGTCCTTCGTTTTGCCGGTCCCAGAAAACTCGTAAGGACCGGCGCTCACCATGTGCTCAATGCAAACTTCCTGAGCAAGGACCGAAGTGGCTGTTCACTGACACGCGCAGCCGCTGATACTTCGGCAGAGTCAAGCTCATATCACGAGCTCTATTTCGTCAGCGGAGAAATCGCTGGCGAAAAGTTCAAGGGACTCCCAGTATGCTGCGTCGTGCGCCGGTCAGGTAGATTTAATCAGCTGCACCTAACATGGTGAACAGACGCTGACCAGGAAGCCGCCAATTATGGGTCCGTCGCGCCTGTTTTTTTTTATTACACAACATGACCTTGCATGTTGCGGGAGACACATACATCAAAGGGACAGTGTCGATTAGCCCACTGTCGCAGGAGTTTCAACGATCTTGCTGGCTTTTATACCGCAACCTCCACTCCCGCCGTTTCTCGACGGGGATTGTTTATTCGTTTAAACTTATTGCAACTAACCTGCTACTACAGGCCGTCCGCTACCTGCCGACCCCCCCAGTCGCTTAAAACTCAGCGACGGTGACTACTCCCACTGGAAATTGAAAGTCCCACCGGGAGTTGAAGCATGTGTGTGTACTTGAGTTAAGGAACGTATTCCTTATAATAGTAACAAACATCAAAACAACCTTTTGTTTCAGTAAACAGAATGCAGAAACAAACTTGAGTTGGAACAATTGAAATGCACTATCACTACAACAAACAATCCTAAACAAACAAGTATCAAAACAACATTGAGTTTGAATACCACAACAATCTTATCTTAAAACAAAGCAATTATATCTAAGCAAGCAATAAAGAAACCTAAACAAATAATATAATCTGTATCTTAGTAAACTATCAACTAGTAATAAGTAAACATACTAGTTAGTATAAATAGAAGTAAGAACGATGTAATAAGTTAGTCTTAAGAGTATAAATTAAGAGTACACATTTCGGTGCAGCTCAAAATATATTCTTTTGACTCATTTTTACTTATAGTAAAAATTAACTCGCGTGTGTGAGGTTTCATTGCGCTCACTTGCTACGTAACATTGTGTGTTCCAGAAAGCCCACTTCTTCTTCTCTTCCCCATCACATTTACATAAAGTGTACGGGAATAGTAATATGCAGCGTTAAAAGCTGGATAATTACTAATATGACTGAGATTGCTTCCTTCGAAGCACAGTGTGCGTGAACACCGAAAATAAACCGGTGAAGGGTATTTTAACTTCTGTGCAGCCGAAGACAACGTTTTTCACTTTATACAATTTACTGAGGGCTTATCTTTTTGTTATTCTCACGCACTGTGTGAAAAAAGGTGAATTCGGATTCTACCTACAACCACTATAAACATTTTTATGCAAAAAAGCTTTATTTTAATCAAAAAGGAGTTACCTATTAACTTCAAAAGATTTATTTTAGCTTCAATTAAACTTTTCCAACAACTCTCAGCACTTTTCAAAATGAAATTTTTTCCTAGAAAACTTACTTTGTTCCTTGAATATTATTAATTTTTCTTATTTTTTTTCTGTGTTGATTTAGTTTGATGAATTTTATTGAAATACAATTTAAAATCGGTGGCAACCCTGGTATAGAAATACTTTCATATGATGGCTTTCGTAAACTTTTTCACTTTGTGATGAACATTTGTATGTATAGTCTTCACATACATGAACAGATTCTCATCTATTCCTATATGATATGAGCAGCATAAATTATATTTACATGCAAACAAATTCACTAACCAGCACAGTCAGGCTCATACACGCAGATAGCAAACATATCGTGTGAGGCAGACGTGTTTTTTTCTGCGAATGAGGCGTCCCAGATAGTGATACAATGTAAATAGGAAGCCGGTATACTGGTGGAACGACGAAATCGCCAAGCTGAGGAAGCTCTGTCACTCAGCTAGACGCCGTCACCAGCGTAATCAGGGAGGTGATAATGAAATCAGCCTCAGAGAATCATTTAAAAATCAGAAAAAGCTCCTAAAGTCAGCCATTATCCGTAGTAAGAGATCCTGTTTCGAAAAGCTCTGTGAAGAAGCGAACATAGACCCCTGGGGAACGGCATACAAAATTTGTATGTCGAAGTTTAAAAATAAATCTCAGCAACCTAAGAACGCATCCTTTATGAAAAATGTTGTCGAAGCGTTATTCCCGACACATGCCTCCATTTCCTATATTAAACGAAACGAAGCTACGGAGCCACCCCTTTTAGTCACAGAAGACGAACTATTGGCTATTGCGAAAAAAATCAAAAACTCAAAAGCGCCTGGAATAGATGGTATACCAAATAGAGCACTTAAGGAAGCCATAACTCTAAGGCCCAGCTTATTTGTTAATATGTACAATGCGTGTTTATTAGAAGAGGTGTTCCCTGATACGTGGAAAATACAGCGTCTGGTTCTACTCCCAAAGCCAAAAAAGCCACCAGAAGAACCTTCATCTTATCGACCTCTTTGCATGCTCGACACAATTGGGAAAGTGTACGAAAGCATTGTAAGAAACCGCTTGGAGTTAGCAATCCAAAAAGCCGGCGGATTATCAGAGAGACAATACGGCTTTATTAAAAAGAGGTCCACTATTGACGCACTTAGAGAAATAGTTGATACTGCAAAATGCGCAATAAGTGGAAAAAGATGGAAAGGTGGTAGGAAAAAATACTGCGCACTAATAACCCTGGATGTGAAGAATGCGTTCAACTCCGCAAAGTGGGCAAATATAATAAAAGCTCTAAACGATAAGTTATTTTCAAAATAGGAGATTGCTATACGAGACGGACGAGGGAACTCAGAGCTACACTATCTCCAGTGGAGTACCGCAAGGCTCGGTTTTAGGCCCGCTGCTATGGAACCTGATGTACGACGGGGTTTTAAGAATACCGCAATCAAAAAATGTGAAAACAATCGCTTCTGCGGATGACCTCATATTGGTAGCTGTAGCTAAACACCTGGATGACCTCCGGATCACATGCAATGACAGCATAAATGGTCTGCGCCGATGGTTTACTGCCATGAGTCTAGAGCTGGCTGAGCAGAAAACAGAAGTCCTGCTCATAAGCTCAAGGAAAGTTGAGGAGAAAATATCGCTGACCATCGGAGAATGCGAGATTACCTCACAGCCGCAGTTGAAGTATCTCGGGGTAATAGTGGACTCAATACTCAAGTTCAAGGAACACTTGGAAAATGCGACAAGTAAAGCAAATAAAATATATAATGCGTTGTCTAGAATGATGGCAAATAAAGGCTGCGTGCGTGCCAGCCGACGATGTTTAATATCTAAGGCAATAAGTTCAGTGATCCTGTATGCGGCTCCAATATGGATACAGGCGCTAGAAACAAAATCATATGCTAGACCAATTAACACAGCGCATAGGCTTTCAGCAATACGAGTGATAAGTGCTTTCCGAACAATTTCAAAGGACGCTGCTGAGGTATTAGCCAGTATGGCACCGATTGACATCCAGGGAGACGAATTCGCGCGAATATATAACTTATCAGAGACGTCTACCACAGCAAAAAGAGAAGAGAGAATAAAAAGCATAGCAATGTGGCAACAGCGGTGGCAAACTTCATGCAAAGGACGGTGGACATACCGACTGATTTCGGACATACACTCGTGGATAGGTAGGAAACATGGAGACCTGGATTTCCACCTTACCCAAATACTCAGTGGGCATGGTTGCTTCAGAAGCTATTTATTCAAATATCGTCATGACTTCAGTCAATACTGTCCGACGTGTACAGAGAAAACTCTGAACACGTGTTCTTTTATTGCCCACGGTTTTCAAGTATAAGGGAAATATTGAAAACTACCCTGGGAGGTAGTGTCACGGTGGAAAATTTGACTGCACATATGTGCGAGTCCTCTGTAAAGTGGAAAGCTGTCAGCAGAGCGACAAATCTAATTATGACAAAATTGAGACATTTAGAACAGATTAGGCGTCAGTCAGTCCGTGCAATAGAGGAGACTTAAACGTCTTCTTCTCTCCCATGAAGTAATACTTTGTCCAGTGGTCCCGTGGGAGAGACATGAGGTGGGAGTAGGTTAGGTTTAGCGGATTAAAGTCCCGCACTCCGGCTTTCGATGCTTCCTCCTACTATAAAAAAAAAAAAAAAAAAAAAAAAAAAAAAAAAGATAGTGAACCACATGTGAGGATACCAAATCTAGATGGAAAGATAAGTACAAATAGTTTTTTTTTTTTAATATTATAAATTTCATTTGCACATACCTTTCCGTTTTTTGGGCAAATTTTATCAAAGGTAACCCTTCCCCTCCTAATAACGCGCACTTAACAATTTTTTGTTTGTTCTGCCGTTTTTTTGTTCATCGATCAGCTGTTCCCCTCCTCGTGTTTTCGTTTTCCTTTTGGTTTGCAAATTGCCAACCATCGAAAACACAGTAATCAGCTTTCTGCCTTTTGGTTTTGCAATTGCCAACCATGCTTTTTTTGTTTTTAATTTTTTTTTTATTTTTTTTTATTTAGGTGTTGGCAATGCCAACTATCTTTTTTTTTATTTAGGTATTAAAGTTTGGGACAGAACATATACACCAAAGGGTGTTCTCAAACTGTTCTTTCGCGGAGGATATGGCCTCTGAAAATAGTATTGGGCTAACACCGGAGAATCCTTTCCGAAGGAACTCCAAAACAATGTGAACGCCGCCCAATGGTAAAAGTGAGGAGTCCGCCGCTGCTGGACCAAATAAGCGAGGAGATACTGTTGGCCAAGAAAGCAAAAGGGGTAAACCTGAGGAGATTGAGAAAGATGAAACGTTTAGCATTTTTTGCAATCTGAGCAAAAAAATCAAAGAATTAGAAATGATGATGGCCGGCCAAAGGCACATTAACCAAGCTATGCGCGATTTAGTAAGCAGCATAGTGACATTACATGCCAAAACGGAAAAATTGGGAAACCAAGCGAGAAGAGTTATGATAGGGAAACCATCGCAAGTACCCACCACTGGAAGAGATGAAAACACCCCTAAAAAAATGCGAGAGGAACCAGACTTTCTACCGCCCACCAAAAAGCAAAAAAATCTAAAAGAAAAGCCGCAATTGTACAGTGGAGCAGCAAAATTAACTCAAGAGGATAATACGACTAGTCTAAACATATGTAAGTGAAAGATGACGTTGTAAAAAAGAAGAAACCTGCGGAGAGGAAAATCAGAACAAAACCCGATGCCATAATCATAACCAAGAAGGATGGTGCGTCGTATGCAGATATTCTGCGAAAAATTAAAAGTGATAGCGGGCTTGAAGTACTGGGTTCAAATGTAACCCATATTCGTAAAACGCTAAAAGGAGATTTACTTATTGAACTAAAAAATCGAGAAGAGACTAAAGCCGAATCTTTCCAAAGCGCCCTGGAGGGGGTGGTTGGCGAAATGGCTAAGATACAGTCCAAAACCCACAACGTCACGATTACGTGCAAAGACCTCGATGAAATTACGACTCCCGAAGAAGTCTGCGCAGCACTAAAAGGAGAGTTCGGAATCGAAAATCTGGAGATATCGAGTGTAAAAAGTCTGCGAAAAACGCGTAGTGGCACGCAAATAGCACTTGTGTGCATGCGTGCCAGAGGCCGCACTTAAAATAGGGAAAATAAAAATTGGGTGGTCGATCTACCGCCTTCGAGAATATTCGCCTGTTCCCAGATGCTTTAAGTGTTTCCACCTGGGCCACATGGCGCGAAATTGCTATAGCTCGACAGACAGATCCTCCTATTGTACACGTTGTGGAACAGCGGGACATTTAGCAAAGGTATGCACAAACGTTCCGAGCTGCATTCTCTGCAAAAGGGGAGATAATGAAGTCTCTAAGTAAATGAGGATACTACAGTTAAACCTTAACCATTGTGCAGCAGCTCAGGATTTGCTAGAACAGACAGTCATAGAAGAGAACCTTGATGTCGCCATACTAAGTGAACAATACTCCCAGCGTCCGGAAAGCACATGGATTGCAGACAAATCTGACAAAACAGCAGTATGGTCCTGCAAAGGTCAACCTTTTAAGACCTGCTCCAGAGAAGCTCATAACTGCTTCACATGGGCGAATATACATGGGATATATTTTGTAAGTTGCTACGCTAGTCCCAGAGCAGCAAATACAGAATTTGAAGATTTCCTCTTACGCCTCTCTTTAGAAACCAGAGACAAAACTCCAATTGTAATAGTGGGTGATTTTAATGCATGGTCGACTGCATGGGGCAGCAGATATACAAACCACCGCGGGCGTCTAATTCAAGAATCCCTAAGTCAAACGAACCTAACTATAATAAACAGTGGAACGCAAAACACGTACCAAAACGGAAACAAAGGATCCATAATTAACATTATGTTCACAAATGATTCACTCAGCAGGCACGTAAAGTGGACAGTGTCACACATATACACATATAGTGATCATATGGCAATTATTGCCCAAATTTCGCGCACCCCAGAGCCGGAACCCCTCAGCAGAAACACTTCCCGAAAGCGATGCTGGAAACAACAGGAGTTCGATCCAGACCTTTTTGAGCTAGTCTGGAGTGCATCAAGAGTACCAGATGACAACGCCGCTCAACTGGTATCTACTGTGCGAAAGGAACGAAAGGTCGCAGCATGCGATGCAACAATGCGCAGAACAATACATCATAACAAACGGAGGCCTGTATATTGGTGGAATGTGGAAATTTCCACGCTGAGAAAGCTTTGTCACTCAGCTAGATGGCGTCTACAGCGTAACCAGGTTGAAACGAACGAAAATCGCCTAAGAGAGGAATTTAAAAGACACAAGAATCTCCTGAAGTCGGCAATTATCCGGAGCAAAAAGTCATGTTTTGAGAAACTCTGTAAAGAAGCAAACATTGGCCGTTGGGGAACCGCCTACAAAATATCTATGTCAAAATTTAAAAATAAGGAGCAGCAGTCAAAGATGCAGATTTTATGGGGAAAGTCGTCGAAACATTATTCCCGAAACACGACCAGATTTCATATGTCAAGCGACAAAACGAATCTGCAGAGTCAACCCCGTTAATCACAGAAGATTAGCTTCTGGCCATAGCAAAGAAAATAAAAAACAACAGAGCACCTGGATTAGATGGCATACCTAACAGAGCCCTGAAGGACGCTATAATCTCAAAACCTCAACTTTTTGCTAAAATGTACAACGCTTCTTTAAAGGAAGAGGTGTTCCCCGACTCGTGGAAATTACAACGTTTGGTTCTGCTCCAAAAACCAAAGAAACCACCTGAAGAACCTTCATCGTACCGACCTTTGTGTATGCTCGATACAATGGGTAAAGTGTACGAAAATATAATACGGAACCGAGTTAGTAATCCAGAAAGCCGGCGGATTATCAGAGAGACAATACGGCTTTATAAAAAAGAGATCCCCTATTGACGCACTACGAGAAGTCGTCGATACTGCGAAATGTGCAGTAAGTGGGAAAAGATGGCACGAAAAAGTACTGCGCGCTGATCACCCTGGATGTCAAGAATGCGTTCAACACGGCAAAATGAGCACACATAATCAAAGCCCTGGAAAAATTTCGCGCCCCAGAATATCTAATAAATATTATAACGAGTTAGTTTAAGAACAGAAGGCTGATTTATGATACGAACGAAGGAGCCAAGAGCTACTCTATCTCGAGTGGAGTACCCCAAGGGTCAGTGTTAGGCCCGCTGTTATGGAACCTCATGTATGACGGGGTGCTAAGAAGGCAGCAACCAAAAGATGTGAAACTAATAGCTTATGCGGACGATCTCATGGTAGTAGCAGTGGCAAAACAACTAGTTGACCTAAGAAGCAAATGCAATGAGTGCGTAAATGATCTACGGCACTGGTTCGCTTTTGTGAGTCTGGAACTGGCGGAGCAAAAAACTGAAGTTTTGGTCATAAGCACTAGGAAGGTAGAAGAAAAAATAGAGCACTTCATAGGGGAGTGCGAGATTACTTCGCAGCCGCATCTGAAGTATCTGGGAGTAATATTAGATTATAAATTAAAATTTAAAGAACCCCTGGAGTATTCCTCCAGTAAAGCAAACAAAATTTACAATGCCCTATCGAGAATGATGACCAATACAAGCTGTGTGCGTTCCAGCCGGCGATTCCTGATAGCGAAAGCAACGAGTTCCGTAATACTGTACTGTACCAGTATGGATACAGGCAATGGATATAAAAGCATATGCTAAACAAATAATTGCAGTGCATAGGCTTTCTGCAATTCGAGTAATAAGTGCTTTCCGGACTACATCTACCGACGCTGCTGAAGTATTAGCCAGCATGCCGCCCATTGACGTCCAGGTAGAGGAACTGGAGCGTTTATATCATCTAGCAGCGCCTAAAACAGTATCGGCAAAGACAGAGGAGAGGAATAAAAGCATTAAAATGTGGCGGGAGCGGTGGAATTCCTCATCCAAAAGGCGTTGGACCTACCGACTGATACCGGACATCCACTCGTGGATAGACAGACGACATGGGGACCTAGACTTTTATCTGACCCAAATACTTAGTGGACATGGGTGCTTTAGAAGTTACCTTTTCAGATTCCACAATGGTATTAGTCCGGACTGTCCGACATGTACAGAGCATATAGAAGACTCTGAGCATGTACTTTTTTTTGCCCTCGATTTTCAAATACAAGGGAAAAACTAAAAACCACACTCGGTGGTAGTTTTACGGTCGATAACTTAACGACACTCATGTGTCAGTCGACTGAAAATTGGAAAGCTGTCAGCGAAGCGTCATCATCCATAATGACAAAACTGAGACTTTTTGAAAAGTTCGGCGTCCGTCAGTCCGCACAATAGAGGAGACTTAAATGTCCTGTCCCTCCCACGAAGTCATACTTAAGCGGTGGTTCCGTGGGAGAGTCCTGAGTCGGGAGTAGGTTAGGTTTAGCGGATTAAAGTTCCGTACTCCGACTTTCGATGCTTCCCCCCACTATAAAAAAAAAAAAACAAGACGCATGCTAATATTCTTAAGCGCAACACAAACACATAACACATTTTCACAAATAAACACATCGCACATATATAGCGTCACCTGAAATGCAAAATAACGTATCATCAAAAAATTTGAAATTAAGTGTCTTATTGATTGCGCTTCACTGCTTCAAATTACATCCATGTAGGAGTGACATATTAACAACATTATAATTACGCTAAAATGCAGCCCTACATACTTAACGCACGCAACTAAAACTTGACGAAACTAGGTCGCGACGCTGACTCGACCGAAGACAAACGGACAGTTGCTATTAAATTTTCAATAAAGACACTTCTAATTGTTCGGATCATACAATTGGGGGCTCACCCAGGATTGAGTCATTGAGCCATAGGGTTCAGTTAAATTTAGACGGAAAAAGTAAAATAATCCTAAATATTTCGTGGTGTCCGTTGAGAAAAACCGAAATAAGTGTCGTGTGTGAGAAAAATTTTAAAATTTAGTTTCTATTAAAAATGGCTAAAAACTGTTAAAGAAACTAAAACATAGCATAAAAGTGGCCATGAGACTGAAAAATTAAGAACGAAAGCAACCGAAAGGATCTGTAGTAGTTGCAGAAAATCACATAAACAATATAGTGCATATGTAAATCATAGTGTGCGAAGCGTTAAAAGTGGATGCATTTTGTGGAACTGTGCAATGTATGCAATCTACGTCATCAAACGTTGTTGTATGCAAAACATTCCAGAGAATCCAACAATTTCGTGAAGTGACGGTTAAATACGAAGTTCAAAATTAAAAAAAAAAAAAATCGAACAGCGAAAAACCGAACAATAAGCGAAGCGTTGGAGAAAGACGTTTGAAAAGCTAAATCTAGCAAAGTGAGAGACAAAAAGAGAAAGAATGAGCAGAACAGCTTAAATGAAATGAAGATTTAAATATTTGAAAAAAGTAGTGTATGCCGCATAGCAATACACCACAAAAAGTGACAGTGAATACGAATATGAGTTTGAAAACGAAATAGATACAGTGTAAGCCGAACAGCAATATACTGTGAGGAAGAGTGATGATAATATTGTAAAATCAGCGAACAGACATGCCAAGCAAATTAACTGGGCAGTATACGCCATCAAGCAACATACTGAGAGAAAGAGTATTAACGAAAATAAGCAAAGAAGAAAGTGAAATCAACGAAGAAAAGGTTATAGAGCAGAGCAGTGATAGCATCAACAGAAAACGAGTGAAATCTAAAGTTGAAGAAGTAGAGATAATAACACATGCATAAGTAAAAAATAGAAAAGAATGAAAGTAACAGTTACATATGTATAAGAACAGTAAAAACAGATGTTGTAAAGAGTAAAGAGTTGAGTTGTATAGATAATACTTAAACAAAAGAAGAAATTAGATAAACTAAGAAACTATATGTTAAAAAGTATATGTTTATAAATAAAAAATCAATCGAATGAATATGATTTGTCAATTAGAAGACAAGATCTTTAGTTTGCATAAAAAGAGTTAAATTAGCCAGGAAAACTAAGACTAAAAGCTATGTTATTAAATGTTACTTTACGAATATTAAAATCAAAACAAAGAGAAAGAAATTGAATTAAATAAGGAAACAAATTTATAAATTTGTGTTTGTAGAATTTAATATGTACTACATTTTCTATTTATAAAACGTTAACATAAACTTTGATATAATTACATAATTATTTACATTATTTTACATATCATTTGAAATATTACCTCCGGTAAATTGAATTTTAACCTTATATGTAAGTGTATCTTAAAGTATTGCATATACAACTATAAGTAACTTTATCTTACTTTTATATACTAAAATTTTATTTAGTTTTGTGTTGTAAACTGTACTTTTAATTTACTTACCATTTATAAACATTGTAAACATTATACCATGGACGCTCAGACAATTTTACGTATGACAGTCGAGACATTAAAGGACAATTTGAGACGTATAGGGCTAAGACAGCAAGGACGGAAAAGCGAACTGAGGAACAGACTTCTCCGAAATCACGAACTTATTCAAAGTGATGAGGAAGGCAGCGAAGATGAATCGGCGTATGAGGAAGCCAATCCGTCACAACAGACAGTGGTGGTGAAACCTAGCTTTACTTTAAAAGACATTCAATACAGCTTACCCTCGTTTAGTGGGACAGATACACTAGACATTCATGAATGGGTAAGAGAGTTTGAGGACAACGCTATCACATTAGGATGGAATGAACTTCAAAAATATGTTTACGCCAAGAAACTTATGAAAGGGGAAGTCAAGTTTTTTTTGCGCAGCCAAGCCATTGTTAGGGACTGGGAAAACTTGAAAGCCACTTTAATAGACGAGTTTGGTACTAAATTATCTTCTTTAGATATCCATCGCATGTTGCAAAATAGGCGTAAAAAGAGCAATGAGTCAGTTAAGGAATATTTGTACACGCTTATGGAAATTGCGAAGCCAGTTAAAATATACGAGGTTAGTTTAATAGGATATTTTGTCGAGGGGATTCCAGATTCCAGATTCCAGATTGAATAAAACCATTTTATACCAGACACAAACAATAAAAGAATTAAAAGTGAATTTGCAGGTTTACGAAAAGGTGCATTGTTCGCGACAGTCACTAAACAGGTCGCAGTATGCACAAGGTATTTCAAAGGGTTTAAATTTTCAAAGTGGTGACGACAAGAAGAAATGCTATAAATGCTCATCAACGACACATCTCGCAAAAAATTGTCATGGTACTAATAAGCAATATAAGTGTTTTAAATGTGGAGAGATAGGGCACAGAAGTTTTGAGTGCAAGATAGGTGCAGGCAAGCAAATAAAAAAAGAGAAAAGTGTAGTTAACGCTGTGTTTAATTCACCTTGGAGACAGCCCAGTGGTTTGATTTTTAAACGTATCCAGAAAGACAGTGTTATAGTCAACGCCATGGTTGACACAGGATCCGATTTAAGCTTACTGAGGTATGACATTTTTAAAAAGATGGGGTATTCGCAATTAAGCAACGACAAACGTAGATTACTCGGTATTAAAGAAAGTGATCTAAACACAATAGGCAGTATAACTAAGGAAATAGAAATAGACAATATCACAATCGAGGTTACTTTTCATGTTACCAAAAGCATTGACTTACGCTATGAGGCAGTTATCGGTAATGATATCCTAAAAGTAGCAAATATTGCGTTTAAAGAAGGCTCCGCCGAGTTTACTGGGAAAATTCAGAAAGATTTTGGGGTAAAAACTACTACCAATATTGATGGCGCGAAATCCGTTTCTTATGATAGGGAAGAATGTAATAGTGTTAATCTTCTTGCACGGGAGTTCACGTCTCTTTGTTTACAAAATGATTTAGATGACAATGAGACTGTTTCCTCCTTGAACTTAACGCATTTGTCGGCTAGAAAGCGTTCTATTGTATCTGACGACGTTCCTATTTATCAAGCTCTGCGCAGAGTTTCGTACATTGATCAAAAGGCAATAGATGACCAAGTCAGCACTTGGCTGAAAGATGGCATAGTCCAGCCGAGCACTTCTGAATACGCTTCACCAGTAGTCCTAGTCTCAAAAAAGGATGGTACAAAACGATTATGTTGCGATTTCAGAAAGTTAAATGAAAAAATTGTTCGGGACAATTTTCCCATGCCTCTTATTGATGATGTGCTAGAAAGACTTCAAGGGGCAAAAATTTTCACAACGCTTGACGTAGCTAATGGTTTTTTCCACGTCCCAATGGAACTTAGTTCCAAACGGTACACATCTTTCGTAACACACAGTGGACAATTTGAGTTCAATTTCGTACCTTTTGGAATCTCCAATTCGCCCGCTGTTTTTTGCCGATTTATTTCCGCAATTTTTCGTGATTTAGTCCAAGAGGGAATAATTGTTTTTTACATGGATGACATAATCATTCCGGCGCAAGATGAGGATGACGGGGTGGAAAAGTTGAAAATTGTTTTAAAGAGTGCAGAGAGTTTTGGATTAAAGATAAAGTGGCAAAAGTGCCAATTTCTATTGAAAAGAATACAGTTCCTAGGGTAAGTAATTGAGAATGGAGGTATACAACCCTCAGTAGATAAAGTAAAGGCTGTAAACTCATATCCAATACCTCGTGATAAGAAATCATTGCAAAGGTTTTTAGGCTTAACGTCTTATTTTAGAAGGTTTGTCGAAGGATACGCGGTAATTGCAAAGCCTTTAAACGACTTACTAAGGAAAGACAGCGAATATAAGTTCAATGAAGCACAGCTTCTAGCATTTGAGCAGCTCAAATTAGCGCTAATTAAAGCTCCAGTTTTGAAAATCTACAACCAAAACGCGGAAACTGAGATACATACAGATGCCTGCATGTACGGATATGGTGGTGTCCTTTTACAAAAAGATGTTGATGACCAGCAGTTGCACCCCATTCAGTATATGAGTCGGAAAACTAGACCAGAAGAACAAAAGTACCACTGATACGAACTGGAGGTACACGCGATAATAGAGGTGTTGAAGAAATGGCGAATTTATGTTATAGGAAAGAAAATCAAGATCGTTACTGATTGTAATGCTTTCGTGCTAACCATAAAAAAGAAAGACGTTCCTTTTAGAATAGCACGTTGGGCCATGTACCTTCAAGATTTTGATTATGTTATTGAACACAGGTCCGCGTCAAAAATGAAACATGTTGATGCGCTCAGCAGAATGTCGACTATGCTACTAGAAGATTCACTAAGCTTGCGTTTGAAAGCAGCACAACAAGGCGATGATTGGGTTAGGGCAGTATATAAAATTTTGGAAAAAGATACTTATGAGGATTTTTATTTAAAAAGTGGGGTACTATACAAAGATCCAGTTAAGGAGTTGGTGGTAGTTCCACAGGCAACGGAGGAAGAAATTATTCGCATGGCTTATCGCCAGGGGCACTGGGGGGCAAGGAAGACGCAGGATTATATAGAAAAAACTTTTTATATTCCAAATATTGGATCAAAAATTACACAAGTAGTGAAGAACTGCATTGAATGCATTATAGGAGAGGCAAAATTAGGAAAAAAAGAAGGATTACTAACTCCTATAGATAAGGAAGACAAACCACTTGGTATTTATTATTTGGACCACGTTGGCCCAATGGAGTTGACGCATAAAAAGTATAACCATTTGCTTGTTGTAGTGGACGCGTTTAGCAAATTTGTGTGGTTGTACCCAACTAAAAGTACAGACTCTACATCCGTGGTAGAGAGGCTAGAAAAACAGGCATCTATCTTTGGCAATCCCCGTCGGATAATTACAGATAGGGGCACAACTTTTACGGCGAAGTGTTTTGAGGAATACTGCAATAGAGAAGGAGTTCAGCACCTCTTTATAGCAACCGGCGTTCCTCGTGGAAACGGGCAGGTCGAACGTATTCACTGCATTATTCTACCGCTTTTAACTAAATTGTGCCACAACAACCCAACAAACTGGTATAAACACGTTGATAGAGTTCAACGCTTAATTAATAATTCACCTTCAAGAAGCACGAGCTTCGCACCATTCAAGATACTGACCGGGTTAGACACGCGAACAGCTGCTGATGTAGAGCTAGAAACTGAACGTAACCATTTTAGAAAACATGCCTTAGAAAACATCTTCAAGATACAAGAGGAGAATAAGAAAACGTTTAACTCCAAAAGAAGACAGGAAACCTCATATAGTATAGGTGACTTAGTAGCAATTAAGAGGACTCAATATGGTTCGGGTTTAAAACTAAAATCTAAATTCCTTGGACCGTATAAAATACAACAACGTTTACTACACGGGAGATACACTGTTGAAAAGTAGGCGATCACGAAGGACCGCATAAAACGATAACGGTAGCTGAATTTATGAAGGCTTGGAACCCATCGTTCGGGTCGAACGGTAGTTCAGGATGGCCGAATGTAGGAGTGACATATTAACAACATTGTAATTACGCTGAAATGCAGCCCTACATACTTAACGCACGCAACTAAAACTTGACGAAACTAGGACGCGACGCTGACTCGACCGAAGACAAACGGACAGTTGCTATTCAATTTTCAATAAAGACACTTCTAATTGTTCGGATCCTACATACATAATATTACCTATGTTCAACATTTTCAGGTTCTATGGTCAGATATAAACCAGTTTTAACCAATATTAAAATTTTGTTTCACTCATGTTCCATTTTATTTCCTGTTTTATTTATGCCACTGCAAATTACGTTATTTTGCATTTCAGGTGACAATGTACTACTCACAATCACTTCTTTCGCTGCCTTCATTAGCGGTTGCACTACAAACACATGCATATGTCTTGTCGGGGTGATCGACGTGAGTTTGCCTGATGGTTACTAATTCCCGCGTTGATTTTCAAAGATTCTGCTGCTGTTGTTGCTGCTAATACTGCTGCTGCTGGTTGTTGTTGTGGCTGCTGATATTGCTGCTGCTATTTTTGGCGCCTATGTGTCCGTCCGCTATGGTGATTCGTTTTATTGTGTCTTTTTGTTTCGTTGGGTATTTCGCTGTTATGTTGGCGCTGTTGGGTGTTTCTTGCATTGTCCTCTAATTCGTATTTAGACGAGTTAGGAGGACAATGCAGGGATGTGTTCATTTGGTATGAACATCCCGGCCGCCTTGCAGTGTCTGCGAATAAAAAGATTCTTAGATCTATTTTGAATTGGGTAAATGAGTAATGTTATAAACGGGTTGGAGGTATACTTGGGGTTTAAATCGCACAAGCACCGGTTAAAGTCCAACCGAGTGTGGTGTTTTGTGCGATCACGGCGCTGTTATCGGGGTTGAATAGGCCGGGTTTCATCAATCTTGGGTAGATGTTCGCTCCCAGTTCCAAAATGATTTTGTCGTCTTTCCAGAATGTTGGGTCGGCTAGGACTAAGTGGTCAAATTTCTTAATGATTTCGCCACTTAAGTCACGATTATAGGATCGGGTCGGTAAATCATGCGTCAATAGGCAGTTATCTTCGACATGCCAGTCGGAATCACTTAATGTTCCTATGGCGACTTTGCATATGCGATGCGAGTCGAGGTACGTTTTCGGTAACCTCAATTTCTGAACCAGTTCTGACGCAATTATAGTCACCTTTCGGGTCGGGTTGATTATGGCTCGTATTTTTTCCATTTGCCATCATGTTTAATTTTGATCATGACTGTTGGTATGAGGGTCGGCTTGGCCAGTAACGTGGGTAGATCATTTTGTTTATGCAATCTTTCCTTGCTCTTTGATGTTTTTTCTGGCTCCTTGCAGAACAACCTGGGGTGTCCATGTAGGGTTGAATGGTGTTCCCCATTACACGTGGCACATCGTTTTGTACTTGTGCACTTTTGGGTGGAATGCGATCTGGCCAAGCAATTGACGCAGTACTTATACTTAACGACTGCGTCAAACTTTTCGTTGATGTTCTTTTCAATAAATTTTGAACATGTTACCAGTCTGTGATCCTTTTTGCACCATCCACAGGCGACGTGCTTGTGTGTTCGTTTTGCTGAACGGCTGATAGTGCGCCGGGCCGTGCGATGGGTACTTCCTCGTTCTTCTCGAATAGGAGAAAGGCTGATAGTACGTCGGGCCGTGCGATGGGTATTTCCTCGCTCCTCTCGAATGGGGGAAAGGGTCGCTTTAAAGCGATGTAGGCGTCTTGCTAGGGTTCCTTCGTCCGAGAGTGGGCTGATGCTACGGGTCACGCTGAGTGATCGCACAGTGAATGTGAGGCTGCTTTGGCGGCTGCTAATGGACTTCGTACTGCTTTGAGGGTCCATGTCACTATAAGGAAATAAGATTAATTATTTGGCAAAGTGACTATTTTGGTTATTGAGCGGGTAATTGTTCCCTGAGAGGTACGTATGTCAACTACTCTTGCTTTATTGTCTGCACCGAGATATGTTTTTTCGATGCGACCAAGTCTCCACTCATTTGGAGGTAGAGTTTCTGGACGTATAACTACCATATCGTTAACGTCTATGTTGCGTTGAGGGTATTTCCACTTATATCTTTTGTGGAGTTCTTTTAAATATTCTTCTTTCCATCGTTTGCAGAAGTGTTGATGGAGTATCTTCAGTTTCTGCCATCTTTGTGCGATGCTTAGATGTGCATCTTCTAAGTTGGGTTCTGCTGGGATTAATAAAGGGGTACCTATTAAGAAATGACCTGGAGTTAAAGGTTCTAAATTTGTTGGGTCTTCACTTAATGGGCTTAAAGGGCGAGAATTCAAGCAACTTTCGATTCGGGTTAAAAGGGTAGCTAGTTCTTCGAAAGTGAATTTCTGGTTCTGAGACACGTTTTTCAAGTGGCTCTTTAAACTTTTTACTCCTGCTTCCCAGAGTCCACCCATGTGTGGAGCTCCTGGAGGATTAAAGTGCCAGTTGATGTTTTGGTGTGCTTCACTAGTTGTTAATTGAGTTTTCAATGACTTCATGAACTCTCGCCGATCTTTAATTAAAAGTTTAGACGCTCCCACGAAATTAGTACCATTGTCCGAATAGAGATCGGCGGGACATCCGCGTCTGGAAAAGAAACGTGCGAATGCGGCCATGAATGCGTTGGTGGTAAGATCACTCACTGGCTCTAGATGTATTGCTTTGGTTGCAAAACAAACAAATACGCATACATAACCTTTTGTGATCAGACATGCTCTGCCGGTGTAATTTTTTATGTCGTAGGGACCGGCGAAATCGATTCCTATTGCTGCGAATGGACGGGTTAAGGTGGTACGTTCTGCGGGTAGTGCTGCCATAATCTGAGTAGTGTTGCGCTTTTTGTGCAAAACGAAAGTTTTGCACTGATGAATGATAGACTTGATGAGGGTTTTCAGCTTCGGTATCCAAAATTCCGAACGCATAAGTCGTAATACTAGCAGGTTGCCGCCATGAAGGGTTATTAGATGGGTAAATTGAATGAGTAGTTTGGCTAATCGACTGCTATAGGGTAGTATAATCGGATAACGCTCGTTGTATGATAGTGCCGCTGAATTGCTCAACCGACCATTAACTCGCATTATTCCTTTGGGATCGATTAAAGGGTTTAGTGTCAAAATTGTACGTTTTTTGGGTATGCTGGTTTTCTGAGTTAATGTTTCATACTCTTCCTGGAAATACTTCTTTTGGGATAAAATAATTAGCTTCGTGCGGGTAGTGTTGAACTCTTCTGGTGTTATTTCCAACGTTGTGTATGACTGCTGTGATTTATTGGATGACGCATTCGAACAGAATCAGGACAAATATGCTACAACTCGAAAGGCTTTGGGTAAGGATGAGAATCTATCCAGAATGTCCTCTTGTGTTGTGTTCACGAAGGTCTTGATTGGCCGGAGTTCCAGTGTTATATCGATTGATTTTTTGGTAACTGGCCAATGTATTGGGTCGAGTGTTAGCCATTGGGGTCCGTTCCACCAGAGGTTATTATTAACCATTTCCAGAGGTGTACTTCCGCGAGTAGCTAGATCTGCCGGATTGTCTTGACTTTCAACGGGAGTCCAATTTTCGGTTCCAACCTTTTCCGCGATTGTGGCAATTCGGTGGGATACAAAGGTTGTCCATGTGCATGAGGGTTTGCTAAGCCATGAAAGAACAATTGTGGAATCCGTCCAAAGGTGAGTACGGTATTGGGTTATATTTAATTGGGGTAGTGTTGCATCCACGAGATTCACCAGAAGAACCGCTCCGCAAAGTTCTAGTCTTGGTAACGATATAGTTTTTATTGGGGCCACACGAGTCTTGGATACCAAAAGGGTTGTCCAGGTATTTGCATTTGTAGAAACACTGATATATAGGGCTGCTGCGGAGGCTTTTTCAGATGCGTCAGAGAATCCATGAAAATTAATGATCGCCGATGTCAAAAAGTGGGTCCATCGAGGAATTTCAATGAGATTTAAGGAATCGTAGTCCTTTATGAATATTTTCCATCGATGGAGAGTTAAGAATTTCAGACATTCATCCTAATCGGATTTATCCAGCCATATCTGTTGCATTATTATTTTAGCTGTGACTACAACGGGGCTGAGCCAACCAGCTGGGTCGAACAATTTTGCTATAATCGACAATACTTCTCTTTTGGTAATGACGTTTTATCCTGAATAGAGTTGATGAGAAAAAAGAACACATCTTTTTTTGCATTCCATCTGATTCCTAGTGTTTTTGTGTTATTGGATTCTGGTAAACTGAGTGAGTTGGTATCCAATAGATGCTCTTGTGGGATTCCACATGAAACTTTTGGGTCATTTGAGGTACATTTGCGTAGAGCGAATCCTGCGGACTTTAAAGATGAAGTGAGTTCATCTCGTGCCAATATCACTGTTGGTACGTCATGTGCTCCTGCAAGTACATCATCAACATACATTCCGTTTCGAAGTATCTCTGCTGCCAGTGGGTGGGTTCCTTGTACATCATCCGCTAATTTGAGGAGGGTACGGATAGCTAAAAATGGAGCACAGTTAATACCAAACGTAACAGTTTGTAATTCAAAATCTTCGATAGGGTCGTTAGGGGATTTCCTAAATAATATTCTTTGAAACGGAGTGTGGTTGCTTTCAACGACTATTTGACGATACATTTTTTGGATATCTGCGTTGAATACGATTCGAAACATTCGCCATTTTACTACTAGGATTACGAGGTCTGCTTGTAGAATGGGTCCAGTATGTAGTACATCATTGAGGCTGTTCCTGTTCGAGGTGGGGCATGAAGCGTTGAATACCACTCGCAGTTGAGTCGTTATGCGATCCGGTTTGATGACTGCGTGATGTGGCAGATAATACGTTTTCGTATTATCCGCAGGGTCGTATTCAACTTTGGTCATATGACCGAGTTCCAAATACTCGTTGATGGCCTTGTCGTATTCCGCTTTTATTTCGGGTTTTCTCGACAATAATTTTTCATTTCTAAGAAATTGAGCTAGAGCTATGTGTCTTGAGTTGCCCAATTCTATGTTTTCTGGGGTTTTAAAGGGTAATGTTACCACATAGCGCCCATCTGAGTTTCTGTGGGTCGTATTTTTATAAATTTGCTCACAAACTATATCTGGTAGAGGCTTGCTTGGAACTTCTTCAACTTCCCAAAATTGTGTGAGCAACTTGTCTGGGGTCATCTTATTGAAAAATGTCATTATTGAGGGTGATAAGGGTTTTCCTGGTGTGGGTCCGGATAAAATCCATCCGAATTCCGTTTCTTGGGCTAGAAGGGCCCCGACTACATTTTTCCGTACACCACTGAGAATTATTTGTGGGTACAGGTCACTTCCGATCAATATGTCGACGGTCTGGGTTTATAAAAGTGAGGGTCAGCTAAACTAAAACCGAAATCTGTATTAGTGATGATCGTACTAAGTCAGTGAGTGGGTAAATTATCGGTTAAAGATTTTAAGATAAACGCGTGTGTTGTTATCTTAAACTCGTTTCTTGTCGATGAACGAAAAGTGAGTTCACAAATTTTGGAGGGTGTTGCCGAAACGATGTTGTTCAATCCAGTCACTTGTGCATTTTTCCTGAACGTGGGTATGTCCAATTTTCTCTGGAATTTCTCTGAAATAAAAGTGGCTTCTGACCCGGAGTCGACTAGTGCGCGCGCTGTGTATATTTGCCCTTTGTATAAAACTTGGACTACAGCAGTACCTAACAAAATCTGCTTCCCACTGAAGTTTTGTGGGTCTTGGGTTTTATTTTTAGTGGACTGTAAGAGGGTTGTGTAGGCTTGCGGATTTGCATTGGTATTAAGGGTTTGGGAGGTACTACTGGTGTTTGGGTCAAGAGGCGGGTTTGAGGTTCTTGATCCTTGCGGGGGGGATTGGGAACGGGTTGGTGTATCCCTATGCAGAAGTGTGTTATGTTTCTTTTTGCATATTCTACAAGAATATTTGCTCTTGCAATCTCTGAAACTGTGAGATAATGGAAGGCAATTGAAACAATAACTATTATTTTTTACTGTGGTTATTCGGGTCTCAACATTCATTTGTAAAAACTTTGGGCATTCTCGAATTGAACGTTGTGTTCTACAAAGCTTACAACTTTCAATGTCTTGAGGCTTTTTTTGAAAGGTTGTTGCCTCTAACTGGGTGTGCACTAGCGTGTGAAAAATCCAGGGTCGAAGTTTCGGAAAGATTAGCGTTAAATGTGCTGAACTTCCTGTCTTTTCCTTTTCTATAGGATCCACTGTCGGATTGGGTCACTGGAACGGGGTCAGTTAGATTTCCGACTGCTTCCAAGGATTTATACCTGTGAGTGAGAAACGCGTCGAAAGTTTTCCAGGAGGGTATTTCCGAGTTATCTTCTAGGGTGTCCTCGAATTGATGAAGTAGGGTTTTGGGTAGTTTCAATCCGCATGAGAAGATTAAGATGGGGTCCCAGCTACTAGTGTCTATGTACACGTTGTGCAGATTTGTGAGACAATTGTTGACGGTCTTCTGAAGGTGTTTAATCGCGCTTCCACTTTCTGGGGTTGCTTGGGGTAGATTGAATAAAATTTTCAATTGCGCGTTGACCTGAACTCGTTTGTTCTCGTATTGGGATACCAGGTCTCTCCATGCCATCAGGAGACCATCATTTGTTAAGGGTGCGTTTTTAACAATTGCTCTTGCTTCTCCTCGGGTTTTTTGAATCAAATGGAACAGTCTTTCCATGTTGCTGATTTTGTGATTGTTTACGTATATAGCCGTAAACATATCTCGGAATGAAGGCCAGGTTGCGAAATCTCTATAAAATATGTCTGTATCACAAGGTGGAATATGTATTGAGGGTCCTATGTCCCGCGATGGAAATTCCTCTGAAACTCGTTCCTTTATTATTGGGGCTGGGGTCTTGAGATCATCAATGGCTTGATTAATGGATCCTAAACATTTCAAATATAATTGATGACCCTTTTTAAATTTTTCTTTGATTTTTGCAAAATCAATAGTTTCACCGGTTCTACGAAAGGCATCGTAGGACTTGTTTGCCTTGTCGTATATCGCGTTGAGTTCAACCCTTTTTATTTCTAGGGTATAAATTGACTCATCTTCGGGTTGGGTGTCGTAATGTTCCTCAATGTATTCGAACAAATCGGAAATGCAAAATTTAAACTCTTCCATTATTATTAAAAAAAATCACTTAACCGGGACGTAATAATTAATTAAATTGAAATAAAAGAAATAATAAATTTGAAAAAATATTTCTTTATATAAGTTTGAATTTTAATAAATTAATAAGCAACGACTTTACTTTTTTGTTCGATGGGTATATTTTGAACCGCAAAATAAAATGGGTGAAATTCCGACGAACGAAAAATTTCCTAATGGGTCTTTTGAAATTTTTCCTACAGGGTCTGTTTTTTGCTTGCTCACACTGCACTTGCAGTCAACGTTAGTTTGTTGTTAGTTGAGCGGGTAATGCAATAAAACATATGTACGCGTAGGTACGGGTGGATGCCAAATCGACGCTACTTGGCTCTCAAAATTATATGCATATGTATGTATGTATGTGAAAGGGTAAGGTGCAAAGCGGAATATGGCAATAACAAAGTTAGCAAATACTTTGTGCTTAACCGGTAGCAAAAGATTTACTTTGAATAGAGTATTAAATTTTTTTTTTTTGCCGTTTTGTTCCGATTTGCACTAATAAATTTATATTTTAAATACATTTAAGTTTGAGTACTTACAATTTTTTCCACGTATTTGTTTGCTGATTATGTAGTTGCTTGGGTGGGTGAATATATGCGTATATTATTGATGAGTGTGGCTGGTTGGGTTGGTGAATATAATACTGTTGATCCGAAATCCTGATGTTGCAAATGATGTTGAATTGGGTGGGTTTATTTTGTGAGGCGGGCGATCCGGCTCGAAGGACCAAAATGTCGGGGTGATCGACGTGAGTTTGTCTGATGATTACTAATTCCCGCGTTGATTTTCAAAGGTTCTGTGCTGCTAATACTGCTGCTGCTGGTTGTTGTTGTGGCTGCTGATGTTGCTGCTGCTATTTTTGCCGCCTATGTGTCCGTCCGCTATGGTGATTCGTTTTATTGTGTCTTTTTGTTTCGTTGGGTATTTCGCTGTTATGTTGGCGCTGTTGGGTGTATTTTACATTATCCTCTATTTAGTATTTAGACGAGTTAGGAGGACAATGCAGGGATGTGTTCATTTGGTATGAACATGTTTCATATAGTTATGTGGTAGTTACTTGCCACACTGGTAATTTACTGCTACCTACTTGCAGCACCCGACCGTTACATCAATTTTATCATCATTTTCTAACAAAGAGGGCAAAATTGCAGAAAGGTAAACGGATGGAGTCATGTGTAGAAGTTCACGCAAGTGAGGAAAGTTCTCTGATCGCCATTCACTTGGGAGTGGCCAGAAACGATTCTTTTACATATGACTCAAGCAGCTCACGACTTCCGGAATTTGACCAAGTATCCTCTGGGTAGCCTAAGAACATCCGTTTGAAGGCGAGCTTAAGTGAGAAGGCGAAATATTCCCTACTAGGGGTTGTGCGCTGGGTTTGGGACCCGCCACATAAAAAAAACACCCCCAATGAAAAACAAACGACAGCCTCGGATAAGTGACCCCCCGTTTGATGACGACCATGGCAAACGAATTAAGGACTATGATTTGAGGGCATGCACCTGGAATGTCCGGTCCCTTAATTGGGAAGGTGCCGCTGCCCAGCTGGTTGATATCCCCGTGAAAATAAAGGCTGACATCACCGCCGTCCAAGAAATGTGATGGACGGGACAAGGACAGAGACAAGTAGGTCCTTGTGGCATTTACTACAGTGGCCTTATAAAGGAGTGCAAGTTTGGTGTTGGATTCGTGGTGAGAGAGACTCCGTCGCCGAGTACTACCATTCACTCCTATGAATGAACGTCTAGCCACAATCCGCATCAAAGCGAGGTTCTTCATCATATCGCTGATTTGCGCCCACGCCCCGACGGAAGAGAAGGATGATGTGACTAAAGATGCCTTTTATGAGTGCTTGGAGCGCACTTATGAGAGATGCCCCCGTTACGATGTCAAAATCATGCTTGGCGACTTTAACGCCAGGGTGGGCAAAGAAGGTATCTTTGGCACTACGGTCGGTAAATTCAGCCTCCACGAGGAAACATCCCCAAATGGGTTGAGACTGATCGACTTCGCCGGGGCCCGAAATATGGTTATCTGTAGTACTAGATTCCAGCATAAGAAGATACATCAAGCTACCTGGCTGTCTCCGGATCGAAAAACCACCAACCAGATCGATCATGTTGTGATAGACGGAAGACACGTCTCCGGTGTTTTAGATGTGCGTGCGCTCCGAGGTCCTAACATCGACTCGGACCACTATATTGTTGCAGCCAAAGTTCGCACCCGCCTCTGTGCAGCAAAAAACGCCCGCCAACAAACACAAGGAAGGTTCGACGTCCAGAAGCTGCAATCACAACAGACAGCCGAACGATTTTCTACTCGGCTTGCACTCCTGCTCTCTGAGAGCACTCGTCAACAACTCGGTATAAGGGAACGGCATTTCAAACTCCTTACGTACAGCTGCAACTGAAACCATTGGTTTTCGGAAAGTGCAAAAGAACAACTGGTACGACGAGGAGTGCCGTGTCACAGCGGAGAGAAAACAGGCTGCCTACCTCGCAACGTTACAATCGACCACAACACGTGCGGTATGGGATAGATACCGAGAGTTGAAGAGGGAAGCGAGACGCATTTGTAGACAGAAAAAAAAGAGGCCGAAATGCGTGAGTACGAAGAGCTTGATAAGCTGACCGGCAAGGGTAATGCTCTAAAATTCTACGAAAAGATGCGGCGACTAACAGAAGGTTTCAAGACCGGAGTATACTCTTGTAGAACCCCCAAAGGTGATCTAGTCACAGATGCCCAGAACATACTTAAATTATGGTGGAAACACTTCTCCAGCCTGCTGA
This sequence comes from Bactrocera zonata, assembly GCA_037783105.1. NCBI lineage: Eukaryota > Metazoa > Arthropoda > Insecta > Diptera > Tephritidae > Bactrocera > Bactrocera zonata. The sequence continues at coordinate 285,290 of JBAWJQ010005267.1, read as the reverse complement.
GTGGCAGTGAACGTACAACGCCCGGAGAAGGCGAACCCGATTCCCCAATCGATGACGATGGAGCAGACGTTCCATTGCCCGACCATGAAGAGGTTTGAATAGCAATTGCCCGCCTGAAGAACAACAAAACGGCAGGGGCCGGAATATGGTCGGACGAAAGCACGCCCAACGATTGGAATTTAAGTGTGCTATGCCCAATCCTTAAAAAAAGAGACCCCACAATCTGCGCCAACTACCGTGGGATAAGCCTCCTCAACATCGCGTACAAGGTTCTATCAAGCGTATTGTGGGAAAGGTTAAAGCCCACCGTCAAAAAACTGATTGAACCTTATCAGTGTGGCTTTAGACCTGGCAAATCAACAACCGACCAGATAATCACTATGCGCTAAATCTTGGAAAAGAACCATGAAAGGAGAATCGACACACACCACCTCTTAATCGATTTCAAAGCTGCTTTCGACAGCACGAAAAGGAGCTGCCTCTAAAACTAATACGGCTGTGTAAACTGACGTTGAACAGCACCAAAAGCTCCGTCAGGATCGGGAAGGACCTCTCCGAGCCGTTCGATACCAAACGAGGTTTAAGACAAGGCGACTCCCTGTTTCCTGTCATCAAACAAACAGTCGTCGCATTCGTGATTTGGCTCTCACGTCACTGTTGACAGTCATAACTTTGAAGTTGTAGATAATTTCGTCTATTTAGGAACCAGCATTAACACCACCAACAATGTCAGCCTGGAAATCCAACGCAGGATTACTCTTGCCAACAGGTGCTACTTCGGACTGAGTAGGCAATTGAAAAGTAAAGTCCTCTCTCGACGAACAAAAACCAAACACTATAAGTCGCTCATAATTCCCGTCCTGCTATATGGTGCAGAGGCTTGGACGTTGACAACAACCGATGAGTCTACCTTAAGAGTTTTCGAGAGAAGCGTTCTGCGAAAGATTTATGGTCCTTTGCGCATTGACCACGGCGAATATCGCATTCGATGGAACGATGAGCTGTACGAGATATACGACGACATTGACATAGTTCAGCGAATTAAAAGACAGCGGCTACGCTGGCTAGGTCATGTTGTCCGGATGGATGAAAATACTCCAGCTCTGAAAGTATTCGACGCAGTACCCGCCGCGGGAAGCACAGGAAGAGGAAGACCTCCATTCCGTTGGAAGGACCAAGTGGAGAAGGACCTGGCTTCGCTTGGAATATCCAATTGGCGCCACGTAGAGAAGAAACGACTGGCGCGCTGTTGTTGACTCGGCTATAATCGCGTAAGCGGTGTCTACGCCAGTAAAGAAGAAGAAGAAACGGATAATTATGTATTATTAGCTTAAATACTGTTTCGTTAAGCCGTATTACTCACAGACTAAGTTTTTATAACATAAGCTGAAGGCCCTCGCAGCCAGTGCTTTATATCTATAAGTGGAACGATTATTTATAATTATTTCTCTTTTAAATAAATAAATAAATAAATACTCACACGGCATCACTACAATCGAGTTCTGGAAAGCATCGCAGCATTGTTGTAATGTTAAGTGAGTAGAATTAGTTATGTGTTCGTTTCCATCAATTTTTGTTTACTGACGCAATAATTTGGACATTTTTTTATGCAAAGTGTGTTCCATTGTAAACAGAACTTAAAAAAAAAAAGAAAAAACGGATTTTTCTGCAAAATCAATTCATTCTATTCAAAATAGTCTCCTTCTGCATCAATACAGCTTTTTGCACGGTCCAAAAGCATGTCGAACGAGGGTTTTAGCTCGTTGACCGGTATGGCCACCAGTATGCCGGTGCAAGCCTTCTGAGTGGCCTCAACGTCTACGTATTTAATGTTGGCTCTTTGTTTGAAGCTCATTTTCGCACCAATAACACAAACATACTGACACCTAAAACGCAATAACTTCCCTTTCAATCAATGAAATGTCATGAAACTCACTGGACAATCGATAAAGACAGCAAATTTTAAAACATGTAGATGGCGCCACCATGGGGTGCTAGATTCAAAAAATCCTGTTTATTTTGGGAATCCACCTTGTATTCATCACAACTTCTCCTGTTCAGAAAGTATCGGGAATTCTTCATTTAAATCTCCCGATTATATGGAAGACAGGTAAATTTTCCTAGGTTGGTACAACTGTCTTTAATTATGATGCCAAAGAGTACGATCTGTCAATCAGTGTGTTTATAGCAGCTGTTAAGTCATTCCTTTACTATTATATTTGATCAAACCCTAAGAAATGTTTTCGATTTTCCTGCCGATTGCTAAATGCTTTTTTAAATTAATAAAATAATGCTATTAGTTCCATGAACAGCAGAAACTCCATTAAAAACTATGTTTATTTTGCGAAATATTGAGATTATTTCATAAAGTTATCCGGTTATAAGTTAATTGACTTATTTTAACGTGTTTTCTGAATGTGATATTTAAAAGTAACATTTTATATATTTATACAGAGTGGCGCAAAAGTAATCCTCCTATCAGAAGATGCTATAAATTTTGCAATCGACCTCTAATATCAGTTCTGTTTTGACATTTGTGTAGTAAACACATGCGAAATACACGTAAATAATAAATGATACGCTACACTGCTCCAGAACGCGGGTTATTGGTGACTATATATTTGACCAACAATCGGTCGGTGACTTTGGCACAACGTGAATTTCGTCGCAGATTTCCTGGCCGTCTGATGTCTACTGGTGAAACAATGCAACGTTTAGCCGCTCGCCTCGAAGAGACTGGCACAACACTAGACACTGCCAGGCGTGGCAGACCCCGGAGTAGCCGTTCTGCAGAGGATATTGCTGCTGATGCCGAGGATGTCATGGAAGCGCAGTTGACATCGACCAGACAACGTGCCACGCAAATGGGTATCAGTCGACGGTGTTTACAGCGAATTTTAGTACAAGCTTTGTAGATATTTCCGTACAAAGTCCAGACGGTACATCAGCTGTTAGCTGCTGACCGCCAATCGCGTCATACATACGCTTAAGTCATCCTTAATCACCACCAAGAGGAAGATGATTTTTCATCAAAAATAATCATGAGTGATGAGTCTCATTACCATCTTATCGGGTACGTAAATAAGCAAAATTACGCTTTTTGGGCACTGAAAATCCGCATGTAAACCACGAAGAGCCATTACACCCGCTCAAAGTCACTGCATGGTGTGCTGTTTTAGCTGGAGGAGTCATCAGACCTTTTTTCTTCGAAGACGTCGCGGGCCAAACGGTTACTGTGAGTGGTGAGCACTACAGAGTAACGATCAACGAGTTCTTTTTGCCGCAACTTGATGAATTGGGATTGGAAAACATGTGCCACCAACAGGACTGTGCAACAGCACACACTCCACCTGCCACAACCGATATGCTGAAGGATGCATTTCCCGGGCGCCTAATCTTCAATTTATCACCGGAAGCTCTGGCCAAAGTGATGGAAAATTCCATAAAAAGGGCTCAAATAACAAGCAACTGTGGTGGCGGCCATTTTTATGATGTCATATATTCGACTTGATGCAAAAACAAAAAAAAAGTACGAAATAAAAATAATCCACAAGCAGAATCAAAGTTTTTCAATTTTTAACCAAATTACAGCCAAAAAGCATCGGAAGGTTATTTTTGCACCACCTTGTATATGTAAGTTGTCTCCACATGGAACGCAATCCTTTGACTGTTATATTTGTTTGTTTTTTTAACTCCATGCAGTTTCCATAACTGCTAGTTTGCCCCCAATTGTCATTGCAATTACCTCTTTTCTATATAATCATTTATGGGTATTGGCAGACGCTGTTTAGCGGTTGCCCTAATTTGCATTAAGTTTTTTTTTATAAGCAAGTAACTGCTTACGCTAATTTTCTAATAGTGCGGAAAAGTTGCCTTAGTACTTCCTGATTCAAATGCAAATTTTGGTTTGAGATCGGATTGCATCTTCAACCCCAACTCCGGCCTTGAAATTTCGGAAATTCGCCTAAAATCGTGAAATTGTCTACCTGGCGCCTGAAATACGCATCTCATGGCAAAATGTATAAAACAAAAGTTATTTGTCACGTCATTTGCTACCGAAATGGTATGTGATCATGGCCGTAGGACGAACCGTTCCCGAGATACGAGCGAAAATGCGGCCACACTTCTTGACGTTGATTTCGCCGAGTGCTATCACTCACATTCATTTCCCTGCGCCACACGACACGTTCGGACTGGTCTCCACATAAATATGTTTTCATCGAGTTCCTTTGATTCGTAAAATAAAGGTATTCACGAATCAAAGTAACTCTAATTATATTGAGAAATTAACGCCAAACAAACAATCCGATTATTCCCTTTGGAAAGCAGTAAAAAATGCTAGAAAACCAATATTGTCAAATGCACCCCTCAGAAAGCCAAACGGATCCTGGGCCAAAAGCGACGAAGAAAAAGCGGAAAGCAAAAACCCGGCGTACTTTGTTACGCTGCAAAAACTGAAACGATGAGGGTATTGGAAACAATTTAATGTAGTTTAAAATGCAAATAAAAGAATACCTTTATTCGTACATGTAAACACACATACATGAGTATAATGTGTAACTTATGTTAGACTTACAAATATTTACTACCCATATTTGAATTAATTGCAAACACTTTTAAATTCCTTAACGTAATAAATAATTTGTTTATTAAATTCTTTTTTACAGAAAAATTAAAAATAGATAACAAAAAGGTAACAATTCAAAACTCTTACATAAAATAAATAGGATTGTATAGAGTAAATATTAATTCAAGATATGAAATAAGGTATACTATAATTGATGTATTTTGGAACAATAACCAAAAGGGATATATTTTAATTATTAAAAACTTCAGTGAATACAACATTTTTTGTTTTATTTCCATTGTCAAAAATGAGAACAGTTTGGTTTTGCGGGGAACCAATTCGTGACAGAGCCACATATAATTGACCGTGAGAAAATACTTCGTTTCGAAGATCTATGCCAACAGTATTAAATGTTTGCCCTTGGGACTTATTAATGGTAATCGCAAAACACGTCTTAACGGGGAACTGTACTCTTTTGAAACTAAATGGAAGATCTTTAGGTATCATTGATATCCGAGGGATTATTGTGCTTTCGCCTGCTGCAGGTCCGGTTAAAATGTTTGCTTTAATGATATTAGGCATCAAGTGCGTTATCTTCAGTCGAGTGCTATTACATAAATTGGGAGGCTTCAGATTTCGTAGAAGGATTATTGGCTGAGTACTTCCTGATTCAAATGCAAATTTTGGTTTGAGATCGGATTGCATCTTCAACCCCAACTCCGGCCTTGAAATTTCGGAAATTCGCCTAAAATCGTGAAATTGTCTACCTAGCGCCTGAAATACGCATCTCATGGCGAAATGTATAAAACAAAAGTTATTTGTCACATCATTTGCTACCGAAATGGTATATGTGATCATGGTCGTAGGACGAACCGTTCCCGAGATGCGAGCGAAAAGGCGGCGCGCCACAGCGCAAGGTGAAAATTGTTGTAGCTCTCAGCTAACCTGTATTGGTCACCCAGAACCCACCTCGTGGAGGTGGCTGCTCTTCGGGTTCCTCCCAAGCCCAACCCAACCAACCAACCATATGTCAGGCTTGTTTTAGTCTGAATCTGTGTCAAATTTATTGATAAAATCAGATTTTGTACTAAACTTTGGCACTTGTTGCCTAGATTTCAGTGTAGAGCGTATAAAACGATCACGACATTGGGGGCCAATAACTTTAGAAGATGCCTCTGTCACCAGTTTGACGGTTCTCTCGACTGCCACGGTGTGAGAGGGGAATTCACTAAATTTCCATACCTCTGCAGTGTCTCCCGACAGCCCTTTTATGAGTTCTTCGTTAGAAACTGAACAAAGAACTGGTGGAACAGTCAAGGTAATAGTCTTCCAGTTAATCATATCGTAATAATTATTAACTTTGAAATTCAGCTTTGGCACTTTATTACATCTAACCCTTCTATTTACAGTGTCAGACTCTGCTTCTCTGGCTGCCAGACGACGGTCAAGGGCCAACTTTCTGACTTCTATCTGACTTCTAAGGAGAATGTTTTCTGGAAGAGCAAAAAAAGCATTCTGTGGAATGGATGAATCGACAACCTTGCGCAGTTTAGCAGGTAAGTATCTCGACCTTTGAATTGCAGCATAGAGAAGGCGCGAGCCATCTTTGATTGAACTGTTAAATCTTATTGAGAACCACAAAGGTGAGTAAACTGTAAGTATGTACTTGACCAAAATCTTTATTTCCTTTGTTGGTTTGTCAGTAGAAATGTATAATCTCAGAATTCTATTTGTACAGGTAAGCCAGCGAGATTTGCACATGTTACCTGGATGCATCGACGCTAAATCTGAGGAACATTGACCGGAAATAACAGCTTCTGATATTTTATAGAGATAAGCTTGGTCTGTGCTAAGTTGGGTCGGATTAATAACCTCAGAAGGTAATTGGCAGGATGGAAAACTTTCAAATTTGACAACAGGCAACTTCTCACAATCAGGAAGCAGTTTACCTATGTCGCCAGAGAATGTATTTTGACTCTTTGAGACACCATCTATGTGTTCGAAAAGAGCACGAAATGGAAGTTCGTTGAAATGTAGAAGACAAACAACCCACTGTAATGGCCTACCTATTCTTTCTTCTAGTTTCCGAATGATTCCACCTTTCCAACCTGTGTTCGTGGTGCTGATGGCACCGACAACTTCCAGATGTTCCACATCAACTGAATTGTCTTGTAAATGTTGCCATATAGCTTGCGTCTCATCCTCAGCTGACCCGGAAGGAGAGGTGACGTGGCCAAAGTAATGACAACCAGGTTCCGCTATAAGAGAAATATGTTCCTTTTTGATAGAGTCGCGGTAGTACTTTTCACCTTCGCTGACTTGTGTAAGTGTATTGTCTTTGCGGCCGTCAAAATACAGCCCATATATAGAGTCAATACTTTCGGTGTTTTGGAGCTTAACTCCAACACTTTTTTTTGCCCGGCTAATCTTGCATTTGTCAGTGACAAAGCTAGCCTGATCCTCTGTTATCAAACCTGCTTTTTTGGCATCCAGAAAAGCAGATGAAACAATCAAGGCCGCTGCTCTATCACTTACTCCAAATCTTTGGGCAGCTAAAGCAATGTGTTCTAATACTAGTGTGTTTTGTTTGGTTTTAGAGGATGAAAGAGAAAATTCATCATCAGCATCGTTTTTGGAAGAATCCATGTGCGACGCACCTACATTGTTGTCGTCTGTATGAGAGTCTGGCTGATCTGAATGGTCACGTGTTCTAGCTGATACTTTTCTGGTAAGTGTTGATGTTGAATGACGTTTTGAAAGCTTTTCTTTACGTTCATTTTTCTTTGTAATCTTCTTTGTTTCAGGTATATCAACACTTCCAATGCGACCAATTCTTCTGGTTCTCTGGTCCAAGAGAAATGGTTGTTCATTGATAGGAACTTTCCTTTCCTTTGGACAAGTGCAAGAAGAAAAATAAATGCATTTACAAGCAGCGATGTCAAATAATTTTCCGGCAGAAGAGACAAAGTCGTCTCTTTTAGAGCTCAAACCTATTGGGTTCCTTAAAAACATTTGTTTAAGAGTCAGAAATTTCTTATAGTATGTGGTGAGCATTTGTACAACTCTGGTGTGTGAACTATCGGAATAGATGACCTTTTGAAAGCATTTTCAACCTTTTTGGCAACTATTTCTGTAACCTCTTTATTCCTAGGTTTATAGTTGTCGCCTCGGGGTCGCCCTATACGAAATCTTTCAAACTGATAACACAAAACAACATCCTGGTAAGTAGGTAACTGGGACTCAGAGAGATTGTATGGATATATGCCAAACACACGACATTTCTGTCTAAATTTAAATTAGGATACAGACATTTTGAGTTCTGTTGAGAGAATATAAGTGATAGCAGTCGGCGAAATCAGCGGCAAGAGTGAAGGAACTCGATTTTTTTTTTTTATTATTGAAACGTAACAAGATATGGTTTACATTTCATTCGAATTGCAACTAGTGACAAGTGTACTAACAAGCAATATTTTTCATAACTGATAAGGTAAAACAATAAAAGCTCTATTAAGAAGCTTTTACAAACTAAACTTTGTATTAAAAACTAAATATTATAATATTTGTTATTTGCTTAGACGATCATGGAACGTTGTTCTTTTCAATCTGCGCCTGCTATTTCTGGCCTCTCCTAGCTGTCGGGCTTCAGCGTTTTCATGGTTTTGCAGCCTTGTGGCGTGTTTCGATACCGTTTCGAGAATGACTTCCCGAACCGTTTTTATGTGAAGATCACGATGTAAATCTGAGTTCCGTATGTACCACGGGGCATCTACAATTTTTCGCAGAACTTTATTTTGGAACCTTTGCACCATTTCGATGTATAACGGTGCAGCGCATCCCCATAGCTGAATTCCGTATGTCCAAATGGGCTTCAACGTTTGATTGTATACTAGAATTTTATTTCTGGTTGTTAGGGGTGATTTCTTGCCGATTACCCCAATTTATTTTGTTGTATTTTAGTTTTAGTTCTGCAACTTTTTTTTGTACATGCTCCTTCCACCTTAACTTTGCATCCAGTGTCAAACCAAAATATTTAGCCGAGGTGGAGTACGGAATTACTTCATTCCCAATATATAAGGGGATATACGTATCCGTTTTGTTAGTGAAGTTTACATGTATAGACTTCAACTCGTTGAGAGTAATATTCCATTTTTGTATCCATTCTACAATTATGTTAATTGAAGACTGCATTCTGTTCGACGACTCAACTACATTTTTACCAGTAGTAATGATGCAGGTATCATCTGCAAATGTGGCGATTGTGCTGTTTGGCGGCGTAAGCATATCACTAGTAAACAAAATGTATAAGAGTGGTCCCAGGACGCTTCCTTGGGGTACACCTGTTTTTATTGGCTGTAACGTAGTATATGATTGTCCCTGCTTGATTCTGAAGTAGCGGTTGCTCAGGTAAGAGGCAAGTAGCTCAGTTAGATGCTGTGGGAAGAGAAGTTTTAATTTATGAAGTAAGTCATGGTGCCATACTCTATCAAACGCCTGAGATACATCAAGAAAAACAGCTGTGCAAATTTGCTTTTTTCCATCGCATCCTCAATTATATCTGTTATTCGATGAATTTGATCGATTGTAGAATGTTGCGATCTAAATCCAAATTGATGAATGGGTATAAGGTCCTTTTCTTCAATTATGTTCTGAAGTCTTTTTATAATTACAACTTCAAGTAGTTTGGACAAAATAGGCACCAGTGAGATTGGACGATACGATGATGTTTCTCGTGCGCTTTTCCCGGGTTTTTGTACCATAATTATTTCCGATACCTTCCATGACAATGGAACGTACCTGAGATTTAAGCAAGCATTTATTATCGATGTTAGCTTTTCTAATGCTTTCCGCGTTAGATTTTTCAGTACCTCAGCTGTCACCATGTCAAAGCCGGAAGCTTTCCTTTGTTTAAATCTACTTTTAATTATATTTTCCACTTCTTTAATTGTTGCTGGTTGGATTTCTTCTACGCATTGCGATCCTTCCAACTGAGGTAATGTTCCAAGGAACGGAATAGGACTAAACGTTTTAGTGAGTTTCTTTGAAAAAACTTCCGCTTTTTCTTCGTCGCTTTTGGCCCAGGATACGTTTGGCTTTCTGAGGGGTGCATTTGACAATATTGGTTTTCTAGCATTTTTTACTGCTTTCCAAAGGGAATAATCGGATTGTTTGTTTGGCGTTAATTTCTCAATATAATTAGAGTTACTTTGATTCGTGAATACCTTTATTTTACGAATCAAAGGAACTCGATGAAAACATATTTATGTGGAGACCAGTCCGAACGTGTCGTGTGGCGCAGGGAAATGAATGTGAGTGATAGCACTCGGCGAAATCAACGTCAAGAAGTGTGGCCGCATTTTCGCTCGTATCTCGGGAACGGTTCGTCCTACGGCCATGATCACATACCATTTCGGTAGCAAATGACGTGACAAATAACTTTTGTTTTATACATTTTGCCATGAGATGCCAGGCGCTAGGTAGACAATTTCACGATTTTAGGCGAACTTCCAAAATTTCAAGGCCGGAGTTGGGGTTGAAGATGCAATCCGATCTCAAAACAAAAAGTTGCATTTGAATCAGGAAGTACTAAGGCAACTTTTCCGCACTATTAGAAATCCCGAATCGATAAAAGTCCGGAATCGATACACCCTAGTAAATACCCAACCAATAAACACTGAAGTACAGAAAATAAAGAAGCAGAAATATGTGTTTGTGCATAAGTGCTGCATTTAGGGGGTAATAAAAATTTTCAATATACGTTTTATTAACATAAATAGACATTCACTGAAGTACGGTTAGGTGGTGCTTGTATTACATGTAAGCAAATGCAAATGCAAATTGTAATTGAATAGCGAAAATTCAACAAATATGAATGAAATATATAATATAGCACACACAAGTGTATAAACCCGCTTGCAAATAAAAAAAAAAAAAAATATTCTATTAGCATGAGCCCTATCCAAAGCAGCTGTGTTCGATAAACTTGTACTACTCAATTACAAATAGCTTCACAACCACACAAACAAATGTATTTAATAAAATATTTATCTATGTTCGCCTTGCATTTCATTCTATATCTGTTTTTTCTTTCATTCTCTTTTTGTAGACATATTTCACATTTGATTCGCATGCTGAACAACAAACGGAAGTCCGGATCTGTATCCCAATCATCGCGGCGAAGTGGTACAAGGGTTAGTTCCAGCAACCACACATATAAACAAACGACATCTGTGAAAAATATATTTGCATTATATATATTAGTAGCAAATACCCGGCGTACTTTGTTACGCTGCAAAAACTGAAACGATGAGGGTATTGGAAACAATTTAATGTAGTTTAAAATGCAAATAAAAGAATACCTTTATTCGTACATGTAAACACACATACATGAGTATAATGTGTAACTTATGTTAGACTTACAAATATTTACTACCCATATTTGAATTAATTGCAAACACTTTTAAATTCCTTAACGTAATAAATAATTTGTTTATTAAATTCTTTTTTACAGAAAAATTAAAAATAGATAACAAAAAGAAAAAATAGATAACAGAAAAATTAAAAATAGATAACAAAAAGGTAACAATTCAAAACTCTTACATAAAATAAATAGGATTGTATAGAGTAAATATTAATTCAAGATATGAAATAAGGTATACTATAATTGATGTATTTTGGAACAATAACCAAAAGGGATATATTTTAATTATTAAAAACTTCAGTGAATACAACATTTTTTGTTTTATTTCCATTGTCAAAAATGAGAACAGTTTGGTTTTGCGGGGAACCAATTCGTGACAGAGCCACATATAATTGACCGTGAGAAAATACTTCGTTTCGAAGATCTATGCTAACAGTATTAAATGTTTTCCCTTGGGACTTATTAATGGTAATCGCAAAACACGTCTTAACGGGGAACTATACTCTTTTGAAACTAAATGGAAGATCTGTAGGTATCATTGATATCCGAGGGATCATTGTGCTTTCGCCTTCTGCAGGTCTGGATAAAATGTTTGCTTTAATGATATTAGGCATCAAGTGCGTTATCTTCAGTCGAGTGCTATTACACAAATTGGGAGGCTTCAGATTTCGTAGAAGGATTATTGGCGTACCAATTTTAAGTTCTAGTTGAAATGGAGGTAGTCCCGAGGGATTAAGAGAGTTAAGAAACTCCGTTGGATAGTGAATAAGTGAGTAACGGCTTTGTTAATTAAGTCTTCGTCGAAGTAATTTTAGCTCGCTCATATAACCACTTAGAGTCCTTGTGGTGCAAATTAATAATATCTGGATACACGTTATCAATAAGTTGGTCAACTGTTCTAACACAGGTTCCTGCAATATCTGGCATTATTACATAACCATCTTTGGAGACAGATTTGCAACCGTTACCTATTTTAAGTAGGAACTCTGCAAACCGATTGGATGGTCCAGCTCCAAAAAGATTTATTCGCATATTGGCAGTAAATTTTAATTTTTGTACATGAGACCACGATTCCGATTTCTTTATACACGCGTTAACAATACCTGCTCTTGTACCCTTAGGAACCACCGGTAGAGTTTGTCTAAAGTCTCCTGTGAATACGAATGTAACTCCACCCATTGCCGCATGCGAAGATCTTAAATCTTTAAGAGTTATATCGACCGCATCGATATGACACTTATGAGACATTGTGCACTCGTCCCATATTATTAGCGATGCTTTCTGAAGTATTTCGGCCATAGGGCTATTTTTCTTGATCGAACAAGTACACCTTTGTTCCGGTTACAAACTAAGTGGTAGCTTAAATGTAGAATGAGCAGTTCTTCCTCCACACAGAAGAGTAGCAGCAATACCTGAAGAAGCAACTGCAACAGCAATTTTGCCTTCACCACGAACTTTAGCTAAAATTAGTGAAGTTACGAAGGTTTTGCCTGTCCCTCCTGGCGCGTCTATAAAAAACACATTTCCCATATTATTATCCATCCTTGAAATGATCTTATCGTATATTATTCGTTGCTCTGACGTTAGCTTTGGTTCATTTGCTAGTAAAAATTGCTGTAGCTCATGGGTATTATACGTTGTTTCCCGCGTGTAACAAATGTGGTCTAAGTTTGAGTTACTTCGATTTGGTTCAGGCGAACCGAAATTCTTTAGGTGTTTTTCTCCGTAAGAGAAAACTAAATTCTCAAGTAAAATTAGTCCTGTATTAAAAATGTCATCAGTAAACTCCATCTCAAGATCATTACTACTCTCGCGCATATTATGTAAAATATCTGCACATAAATCTTTGCAGAATAAATTCCATAATCCTTCCGGATCAGAAATTTCGCAATAAATAAGCATTATCGCAAAAAGCTCTCGCATTTTGCATACGCTATCAGAAATGGTGGCATCAAACAATGTATTCTTCCAGTGGCTATCGTCCTATAGCAATTGTCGTGCTTGGCAAGCCGCCTGATATGTTGAATATAGTTGACCATCTACTCGCCGTAAATCAGTGAAAGATGTCGGTCCTCGAATATGATGCAGCAATAGTCTAAGGTAGAAGCATTCTGAGTAATTGGGATGTATTGTGTATACCCTTCCTAACGCAGTATCTCGCTTAACATCGGGCTGATTAGGGACATTCTGTCCACGTTTTCTACGTTGCCATTTTTTATTAGTCCAGGTGTAGAATGTGGGTACTTCACAATACAACAAAGTTTTTGCAAAATTATCAACGGAACAAAGGGAAAAAAATGCTGTCAAAGTTGTTTGTGCTGTAGCACGTGTTCAACATTATTCGGTGTGAAGTAAACTCTTTGTCCATTTTCTAAGTGAACAGGTAAATGTACAACTGGTGGGAAACGCTCATGAACCGAAAATTCCAATAACCTCCAAATACCCGCCGATGTACTTAGATATCGTCCATTCAAAAAATTTTGCACCTCGTCTTTATTGTTCTGAACAGAAAAGGTCGCTGCGTCGCTGCCTTTGTTGACATATTTACAAATGTATTTAATTGCTTGCACAGAATGGCAGTACTCTACATTGATGTGGGCGGAGAAACACCTGGAAAGAACGGGGCAATATGGAACAATCCATCGATTGTCGACCAGAGGCAAATAAATGGGTATGTCCGCCATCCGCTGGAGACTTTCGCCTATATTTTGTATATCCATCTTCTCCGGCTGAGCATGCTGCAAACTCGCGCGGGTATCTTTTTGAGCATCGTCCATTCGACATGCAGGGTGCTGATGGGTTATTAGACCCACATGGACCGTGGATCATATTATTAGTAACAATATCATACAGCAAAGGATCTACTTCTTTATTTGGAATTTCCGCTGATATAATCCGATCCATTTCATCGGGTAGAACTTTGTCTGCTAGCCAAATTAAAATATGTGCGTGAGGCAAACCCCGTTTTTGCCATTCAACTGTAAACATATGGTACCTAACTTTCCAAAAATTTCTTTTTTCGTAATTATACTCATGAGTTGATGTAGTTTGATATGGAATATTCTTGAAACAATGTCATGACGCTCACATGGTCGTCGATTTGGAAACAATTCGTTTTTGATATCACTCCATTCTGGATTACATGTAAAAGTTACAAATAAGTCAGGTCTACCATAATGACGGACATATAAGAGTGCATCTTGTGTCCGTTCATGCAAATATCGAGGTGAGCCAGTAAACGAAGAAGGCAAAATTACCAACTGGCCAATATTTTCGGGGTTGCGATCTTCGTTAACCGCATTTCTTAGGTGTATATAATTTTCTGCACGTAACGTCTTTTGATGTCCTCGTATAAAATTCAGCCTTTCCGTAATCATTTTAGCAGCCATGTCCACACAGTATTGGTTGAAGAGATATCCATACCTATGAATCGCATTAAAGCTATCTTCCCTTACCATAATTTTATATGCGTAAAATTGCATACACGAAATTGTTTTTTGTGGAATAGGCGCCCCACTGTTTGGACAAGTTTGCGGTATATTAATACAATAACCGTCCTCACCATTCAAAAATATAAGAGGGTACTGCAAGGGATCATATGAACGATGAAGTTCTGATACCCTATGGAGAGTGTTGTCACGTGAATGTAAAATAATATCATGGGGGCCAGATTTTTCGTTAACCATCAATACTGTGACCTCATCTGTGAGGGGGGCATTATAGCGGCCATAATGTTCATTAGCGGGGCGCTTGTCCGCATGGGTTACAACCTTATAATTATTCGAATTAGTGGGCATACGGTCTATAGATGTCTTGAAACTTCTAACATTCACATTATTTGCTCGAAGAATTTCTTGAATTGATTTCAAAATGTCTCGTTGAAGAGTTGGTGTAGCACTTTGACGTAAAGAAAGTAGTTCCTCTTCGGACGAAAAATATATTTGCAAAAATTTTGGTGTTGTGTTCGGCGCTGGCAATAAACTCCCAATAACGTGGTAAACTTGTCCAAGTATTTTAAACGTTGGCATGAAATTACCCTCCCTAACTTCATTACCACCAAACGAAGTCATAGCGAAGCAACCATTGTATTTTTTTATATTTTTTTTTAAAGTGACAGGACGACTGATGCTCGCCTGTAAGCAGCGCTTTGATTGTCTGCGGAGGCTTACCTATATCTATTAGTTTTACATGGCTCTTGCTACAACACGTACCTGGTGCCTCTTTCACCCACTTTTTAGCCTTACAAGAATTGCAAATGCCCCTTGTCTATTCTGCATCATTTGCAACCTTACATTCTCTACGCGATTTGCACTCTCGTCGACCGTCTCATTTCATCTTAGCTGAATTTGCCGTCTATTTGATGAAGATCTAAATAATTGAGATTTTGCTTTTGGCATCTCTGAAAGCTTTTATTGTAAAAACCATATACATATTTATTATTAACCAAATTAGTTTCGCTTAAATCTAATCTTTACCTTTTGATTTAAAGACAATAAATTTCCAATTTTACTCTACCCTTTGCAGAATACGATCATAAATACAATAAAGTTAGAAGAAACCAGCAAGTATTTCGCAGACACACATGAAAACCACATAACATCTTAATATTTGATTTTATTGGTTTTTGGATGTTCCTTACGGAGAGCGTTTTGTTTATATTTTCAATGTGCTTTGTTACAAAAAAGTACAAAGACAATAAGAAAAACAATTCAAGCAACGGTGCGTTGTTGCAAAATAAGTAATTGTAACAGAGTAAATATAGTTGACACTGTATTTACATATCTGCATACATGCATACATACGGCAATTTATGCGAGCATTTGATTGTGCTGTTTAGCGTTATTTCACTTGTTCTGCGATAAAACTCCACCTACAGCAACATTAGATGCGTCAGTAGTTAAAATTAATTTTTTCTCAAAGTTTGGTTGATCTTATTCAACTTGTTCTTGTAACGCTCTTTTTAAGGTTTCACAAGCAACAATTCCTTCTTGATCAAGATTAATAATTGTTTTTTTTTGGACATACACTGCGATATTTTACCATTTTCTCCATTTAAGTGTTTTGTTAGTGGTTTAGCTATTGTTGCATAATTTCCTATAAATTTTCTATAGTATCCCGTTAATCCTAAAAATCCTCTAAGTTGTCCTAACGTCGTGGGATATGGGTAATTTTTAATTGTCTCTACTTTTTTGGGATCAGTTTTTATAACTTTATGGGATACAACGTATCCTAAAAATTCCACCTAGGTTTCTATAAATTTAGATTTTTCTATAGATATTTCCATATGGACTTTCTCGAGGGTTTGTACTATATATTTCAAATGAGATATATGTTCCTTTAGAGTTTTTGAATATACTATTATGTCGTCAACATATACGTGACAAAATTTTCCTATAAATTCATGTAAAATATTATTCATTGCTCTCTGAAATATACTTGGAGCATTTTTAAGTCCAAATGGCATTCTTAGATATTAATATTTTCCGTTATTTACAGAAAATGCTGTTTTTTTCTATATCGTTTTCTTCCATCAATATCTGATGAAATCCAGACTCTAAATCTATTGTGGAAAAGTATTTTGATTCTCCCAAATTAAAAAATATCACCTCGGGATTAGGCATTGGGTACCTGTCGGTTATTGTTTTTTCATTAATTTTTTTAAAGTCGATGACCAGTCTTAATCTTGGACTACCATCTTCATTTATTCCTTTTTTTGGAACGACCCAAACGGGAGAATTATACGGGCTTTTACTATGTCGTATAATCCCTTTTGCGAGTAAACTTTCGATTTCCATATTAACAAAATTATTTGCAGATATAGAATAAGGATATTGTTTGGAGCATATAGGTTTGTCATCCTCGGTTCTAATTTCTGCTTTAATATCTGTTCTAAAAGGTAAATCCATGTTCACGTTTTGATGAGCTTTATTGATTATTTTAATAACATCCTCTCTTAGCAATGGAATGTTGATATCTTTCGTTTCATTATTATTATAGATATACGTATCAGCAACTTCGTTAGAAATTTCAACATTATTTATTTTTAAAATGTTGTGAGCATTTGCTTAATTAATTTTTCTATCCTTAGTATCATTTTTGCTAATATTATCGTTGACGGGTGCGTCAGGACTTTTTTGTCCCAAGGGGTTTAGTACAATTAAATCATTGAGAAAATTTATTTTCTCGGTTTTATTATTCCCATTAATCAATTTTCTATTCGGAATATCAATTGTCGCTCCGATTTTATTCAGGAAATTAATTCCAATTAAAAGATCTCTCTCTAAATTGTTAATTTCATAAAAACGTTCCTGTATACCAAACACATTGATATTATGAAAATTTTTTATTATGGTCGAACCATGAATGGTTCTAACCTTCTTCTTAATTACTAAAATGTTTTTATTATTATAAATTCCAGCCCGTATATATGAGTATCTATGAGAATTCTAAAGATTTGCCCAGTTTTTGTATCGGTTTTAATAACATACGGCAAATCGGAGTTTACCCTAAAAAATGGCTCTCACCAATATTATTAATTCGTTGAATTTTTGGTTGAGGTTGTGTGCTTATTTGTGCACTTCCAATGGACCTTTTTGGTATATTTGTTGGCTGATAATTTGTCTGCCAATTATATCTGTTACTCCTCACATGTGGTTGGTTTCTTTGCACATGATTGGGTTTATTTGTTAATTGGATTGATTGATCCACTTCCATAGGTTCTGGGTGATTGGCATACGTTTGGTATGAATTATTATTTGTTTGGGGGTACCTTAAGTTATTCTAAAAATTCGAATATCTTTGGTTAGCTTGAGGCAAATCGGTAGGTGTTAATGTAAATAATATTTGGTTTAAAGGGTAATTTAAACCAGTTATAAAAGTTCTTAACGCGGTTTCTCGATTCTTGATATTTAATTGTTTTGTAATATCTGAATTGGTGCCGTGCGTCGTTATAGTTTTATTTATTAGTAATGTCAATTTCTGATTGACTTCATTATAATAATAATCTATTAAGGATGTCGATCCTTGTCTCATAACGCTCATTTCTTGATCAATTACGTGAATTGGTCGTCTGTCGGCGTAGGCAAAATCTAATCTTGCAAATATTGCTTCCAAGTTCAAAACTGTGCCATGATTAGTTAACATATCATTGGCATTACCTACAATCTTATTTCGGAGGATAGCTAGTGCTCCAAAATACCTTCTACTACCTTCAATATATAGGCTCATCGAATTCTTTGCAGCTTCCCTCCAGCTGACATATGATTTACCGGAGAATTCTGGCAAAGACTTTATTATGTCTAAATTTTCGTCACATGTTATGGAATCGTTAATGCTTTGAGTTTCATACTCAGTCACATGTGACGCATCTGTTAGGATTTTAATTCTATTACTCAACAGAGCTATCTCAGTTCTTAAGTTTGCGGTTTGTATAGCTATTAATCTTGCTATATCGTCTACAGTAAAATTATTCACTGCCATTTTGAAAAATTATAAAATTATCTTGTTCTCTTAAAAATTCTTTATTCCTATCGCCTCTTTTTTATCATCGTTATTTTTCGTGTTTGCCCTTTTTTATATACTATATGTATTTGTGAGTTTCATGAAGCAGCATATATAGCAATACTCACAAAAATATGGTTAAAATTTTTTATATATACATATATTTAATGGATGTATAAGAATTTATTTTTTTCTTTTTTCTTAAATAAGATTTAAGCAATACTCACAGTGAAAAAATTTTTAATACTTAACATTAGTAAGATTATTTCCTATTTAATTGATAAATATAGGCTTTACTTACAACTTATTATATGTTGTTGTTGCTATTGCTGCTGTTGTTACCGTTGCTGTTGATACTGTTGCGGTTATTGTTGCCTTTGCTGCTGCTGTTGCTTTTTTAGTAGAATTTTGGTGATTGGTTGTGCGATGGTCATCGTTGCCGGCCGGGTGTGAGGTTTAGATGAAAGAAGTTTTTTGGTGAAATTTCTGATTTACAGAAACTTTTGAGGGGTTTGTAGTGTTTTTTATGTGGATGTATTATGAAACCACACACTTTCTTTAATTTGTTTAAAATTTTCAAAAATGGTCACTTTCAGTTTTTGGTTTTTCAATTCAGATTTTCAAATCACTTTATATTTTTGTAGTTTTTTGTTTCTCAATTTTATTTTATTTTTTCAATTGTTGTAACGCGTACGTTAGCTTGCTGTTCGCCCGTAATCCGTATAGACGTGGCGCGCTCGATTGGCAGTTGGCACAAACACACACTCGAATTTTTTTCTAAGTGGCGCTGAGATTTTTTTCTTAGGAGTCTCTTTTTGGACTTAGCGATTTTTAAACTTTTTTTGCTTCTCTTTGCCGTTAATTTCTTTGCGCGCTTGTAATTACTACCGTACACTTTGAGTAACACACTAGTACTTTTATATTTCTTTTCTCGCGACTTCGCGATACTTGTTTACGTGTTTTTGTTGTTGTGTTTTTTTTTTTACTTTTCTCCTCAATTGAGGATACTTGATTGTTTTTCAAGCGGTAACATGGGGATTTTTTGTCCCCTTAAATGGTTACCGCCGAATCTTTTTATTACATTTTGGTCCACCAGAGATTATTTCATCTCCTGGCAGGATTGCCAATTAATAATGTGTTTTGTGTTTGGGCAACTACGGGCCACTGCCCGTGGTCAACTGTCTGTGGGCAACTGCCTCATTTTCTTTATTACATTTTTCTTAAATACAATATTTTGCTTGAGCCTAGATACAAATATTACTCTTACATTCTAGGAAGTATATCTACAATCCACTTGAGATAGGACATATGTAGGACATATGTTACAAGTGGAAAGATTCATCTTACAATCTATGAGTTACATTTTTGGACCACCTAAGGCGGACAGAATTAGCAAAGTACCATATAGGTTACATATTTATAACAGATATAGAATATGTTCATGTAATATGAACTGTTGTATTAACTTATACATATTGAGCTTTTGGTTTTATTCTATCATTTTCTCACTTTTATCAAATGTTTATTTTATACGTAATTTAATTAAAGCACCTTACATCGATGTAAGCTTTCACGACTATATAAAATATTACGTTGTCAAAAAGTCTTGCGGTACTTTCGCTAGTTGGCGCTGAAAGCGCGTAGTTCTAGTCTTATTCGTTGCATTCGGTCATGCTATACCTTTTTGGAAAGCTCATTTCACGCGCTAACACGTGTTTGATTGATTGTCGTTTCTTTTAAGTCGTTCGTGAGTTATAGCGTCGCAAACATGGAGCAAAACAAAGAGAAAATACGGCATATTTTACAGTACTACTACGATAAAGGCAAAAATGCATCTCAAGCCGCCAATAAAATTTGTGCAGTTTATGGACCCAATACAGTTTCCATTTCCACCGCACAACGATTGTTTCAACGTTTTCGTTCTGGTGTAGAGGTGGTCGAAGATGCGCCACGCTCCGGAAGGCCTGTCGTCGAAAATTGCGATAAAATCGCTGAATTGGTCGAAAGACACCGGCATAGTAGTCATCAAACCGTTATAAACCATTTGAAGAAGCTTGAAGTCACTAAGAAGCTCGATGTATGGGTGCCACACGAATTGATTCAATAAAAATACCGTAAGACTTTTTGACAACCCAATATTATATTTTTGAATTTTTTGTGTTTAGAAAGTGTATGAAGTAATATCTCTTATCACCGAAGCAAATTTAACCAAGCATCAGTATCAACTTATTAGAGACAAAAAACTTGATATTAACTTTTTACCCTGCTATGATAACATTTTAAAGGAAAAACAGTTATCCTGCTAATAAAGATCTCAGAATCTGATGTTGAAGTTGAGATAAAAAAAAAACTATTGGATCACATTACGTCACAAATGTAATTAATGAGACCACTAATTACCTATTAGCAATAGCAATATGTGGCTTTGATGGCAATGATGCTTATATTCAGAAATTTGAAAATAATAATTTGGAAGAAAATAATTTATTTGTCACGATATATGTCCCTGTACAAGTGATAATAAAATCGCAAAGTGATGAAGAGCACAAATAAATCATGCACGAAAAGAAAGCTATCATGCAAAACTAAATCAATTTTATTAAACTCAGTTTTTGACTTGAATTAAGTAATATTCAAAAAATTAGTTTTTTCGTTTATTAATTTTTTTAATTATGAATTAATTAAAATTCGTTACCATCGGGTGGCGGCGGAGTGGGAAACGGGAGAGGGACATTTTAAAAAGCTTTGGCAAAAGTTTCACTTTTATATAGGCAGTGAAAGTATTTTTGACCGCTGATTCCATACAAGACCGACCACTGTGCGGCGCTCGCCCGGAGCAACGTAGACTACTAGTTCTGTGCCCAATGAACACTTCCTGACCAAGGCCCGAAGGGGCTGATTACTGATACACATCGTGGCTAACACTTCGGAAGAGCAAGCTCACATCACCCTTTCTACACCATCAGTGGGAAACAGCTGATGGTGCGTCGTGGGAGTCCCAGTGCGCCCCGGTATAGACCGGTCATGTTCGTAACCACACCAGGAAGCCACCCATTGTGAGTCCGTCGCGCCTGGGTTTTTGTATTACCCACCATGCCCATGCATGATGTGAGGGACACCTATTTTTAATAGGCGGTATCGATTCGCCTCTGTCGCAGGGGTTTCATCGGCTTTACTGGCTTTTATACCGCGTCCTCTACTCCTGCTGGACTCTCCCAGATTCCAGTCATTGCTGGCTGCTTAATCGCTTCGATATATTCATTACAGACAAGCTTCCCTATGCTGTGCTATGGCCCTGCGGTTTATTTACCGTTACTCCGACAAAGCAAAGAAGAAGAAGCAGCAGCATTAAGTAGGAAGTTAGACTAGTGGCTTTCCAAGTATCTTTACGGCTGCTAACGCTACTGCGGTTGAATTGTCAATAGACAGGCACTTTTACAAACATACATACACACATATACATATAAAGAGTGTATAAAATATACACACATACATGCAACACAAAGTTTTTCCACACAATTCGCAACTCTGTTGATCGCCACCAACAACTAGCTGCATTGTCTCACTCCGCGCGAGTTACATGTACGAGTACGTATGTAAAAACACCTGACAATGCATTTGACAAATACGATGAACTGTTAAAGCAAATTGCAACATAACACCATTTCCGGCTTTTGCAATTTGCTTAAACAAATAAAGTAAGCAAAATATAATTTAACAAGTGAAATTCCTAAGAATTATCAAAATTAATAAAAGTATGCTTATTCAGCAATAACATGTTAAAGGTAAGTTAATATTATTAATAAGCAATTTGTAATTAGAATAAGCTTCATTTTAAGTCAATTTTATTAAATAAAGCAGTCTGTTCTTGATCGTCATCAACGTCACCTCGTTGCAATACAATTTGATTTTTTTGACTTTTTTTAAAAACCCGTTCACCGCGACTCAACACATAATTGGCGCAGTCGGTAATCCTTGAAAAAAAAAATTACAAGGATAGTGATAAACGTAACTATAACACCCAAACAAATCCTGCGAATCTGTAGCCAACTTAGGAAGTCGACCAGACCCTCCAGGATATAACAAAAATAAAATAAAATAATTTTTCGCAGTGAAAACGACCTTAAATAAAAGGCGTTAACCCACCGAAAATAACCAAAAAAAAAAAAAAAAAAACCTTTTGTTTTTCGCAGTGAAAACGACCTTAATTAAAGGCGTTAACCCACCGAAAATAACCAAAAAAAAAAAAGAAAACCTTTTGTTTTTCGCAGTGAAAACGACCTTAATTAAAGGCGTTAACCCACCGAAAATAACCAAAAAAGAAAAGAAAACCTCTTGTTTTTCGCAGTGAAAACGACCTTAAATAAAAGGCGTTAACCCACCGAAAATAACCGAAAAACAAAACTTTTGATTTTCGCAGTGGAAACGACCATATACATATAGGCGTTAACCCACCGAGAATAACTGAAAAAAAAAACAAGTTTTGCAGTGAACAAGAAAAAAAAACAACAAAGCGTGGAGTCATCATCATCGAGGCGGCAAAAAATATTCGATAACAACAGAATAAGGGAACAGGAGCAGATTCAAATACCCAACGTAGAGCTCATCGAGCAACTGAGTAGAAGAGAGCGACAGTTGGAACAACTTCTACAAGCGTACGTCGAACTCCAACATCGTCAAACAAACAATGAAAATAAACTACAACGAATTATGAAAAACATTCAACATATACCCACATTCACAGGAAAAGGAGAAGTGACAATAAATTCTTTTATGAGCAGCATTGAATACCTGCTGTCAAATATAAGAGATGAGGAAGTCAAAAAGGAAGCCACCAGGGCAATATATTATAGAACGATACAAGGGGACGCAAAGGACGTAATAATAAATCTTCCACACCCGGACCACTGGACGGACATCAAGAAGGCGCTGAAATTACGATACAAACCAGATCTGGAACCCCACGAAGTCTACAGAAAAATATGCAGTGTAAAGGCAAATACGGTGAGTGAGCTAGCAATACTTGTACAAAATATTAAATATAAAGCTGATGAACTTAGAATTTATTATAAGGACGATGTAGGGATAGACATGAGCAACGTGGACAGTCTTTTAGTGAACACAATTAAAGAAATGACACAGGGGACATTGTTAGATAAAATTTACGAGGAACATGACCTTTATAATATTATAGAGATAATGACAAAAAGAAGATATGAGTATACATGTAACGGGTGATTTTTTTGAGGTTAGGATTTTCATGCAGTAGTATTTGACAGATCACGTGGGATGTCAGACATGGTGTCAAAGAGAAAGATGCTCAGTATGCTTTGACATTTCATCATGAATAGACTTACTAACGAGCAACGCTTGCAAATCATTGAATTTTATTACCAAAATCAGTGTTCGGTTCGAAATGTGTTTCGCGTCCGTGTCCGATGAGCGATGAGGCTCATTTCTGGTTGAATGGCTACGTAAATAAGCAAAATTGCCGCATTTGGGGTGAAGAGCAACCAGAAGCCGTTCAAGAACTGCCCATGCATCCCGAAAAATGCACTGTTTGGTGTGGTTTGTACGCTGGTGGAATCATTGGACCGTATTTTTTCAAAGATGCTGTTGGACGCAACGTTACGGTGAATGGCGATCGCTATCGTTCGATGCTAACAAACTTTTTGTTGCCAAAAATGGAAGAACTGAACTTGCTTGACATGTGGTTTCAACAAGATGGCGCTACATGCCACACAGCTCGCGATTCTATGGCCATTTTGAGGGAAAACTTCGGACAACAATTCATCTCAAGAAATGGACCCGTAAGTTGGCCACCAAGATCATGCGATTTAACGCCTTTAGACTATTTTTTGTGGGGCTACGTCAAGTCTAAAGTCTACAGAAATAAGCCAGCAACTATTCCAGCTTTGGAAGACAACATTTCCGAAGAAATTCGGGCTATTCCGGCCGAAATGCTCGAAAAAGTTGCCCAAAATTGGACTTTCCGAATGGACCACCTAAGACGCAGCCGCGGTCAACATTTAAATGAAATTATCTTCAAAAAGTAAATGTCATGAACCAATCTAACGTTTCAAATAAAGAACCGATGAGATTTTGCAAATTTTATGCGTTTTTTTTTTTAAAAAAGTTATCAAGCTCTTAAAAAATTACCCTTTATATGCAAACTTTTTTGCTTTGTACTTTACTTCAATAAGTTATGTAGTAAAAGATGCGAGAGATAAAAGAGAGAGAGTGCATACAAATGTATGTACTTTACTTCATTACGTTATGCTGGAAAAGATTTGCAGAGATGGAAGAGAGAGAGAGTGCTTGCCGCAAACGATAAAGGGCACACGCACACACACAAAGCGCGTTTCGCTGTAGACTGCGTTTGGTGAACGAAAAACCTTATGCTTGCAATATTTTTGGTTTTTCAAAAACTTCAACCCGAAACAAAACGGATTTGATTTCGGAAAATTAAAAAAATAAGTATGCCACTCGCGAGCCTAGAGCAAATGCTTTATTTAAAAAAAAAATTATAAAAATCGCATCAGAACTTTAGGAGATTAGCCGTTACAAACAATTTTCATATAAGCGATTTTATATAATTAGTATAGATATACGGACTTGTACAGACACCTGAGTCGCCGTTTAGTTAAATATCGCGCTATACCGTTAAATGTTACGCATACGCCCGGGCGTGCTGCCTTTCACCGCACAATGAGCTGTTAGTGAATGGTAATGCTTCACTGTGTGCCGCAGCGCTGACACAACAAATAACTGCGTATGCGCTTCGGCTGCTTGTCCCTTAACCGTTCATCGATCTTTTTGCGTGCTGTGACCTGTTTGGAGCATCCCTCAATGGCTTCTGGCGCTCGGCTGTGCCGCTGCTGCTGTGAGGCAATAATTTAATTTTATTATTATTATTATGCGTAACTTAAGTGCTTTCCGCTGCCCTAATCATATTTTCCTAAGCGCCACGATGCGCAGCCAAGCGCGTTGGTGAAGCAGATGAATAACGAAGCGATGAAATGAGTGAAATAAACATAATGGGAGGCCTATGTAGGATGTGACATATTTTCCAGTGCGAATCAAACAGAGGAGGCAGTTTCACATTTAAAAAATGCAATAGGATAATTGATAAATTTGTGCTTGATTAAACATTAAGAAATTAAAAGTGAGTGACTAAGGCTAAAAAAACAACCAAAAACCCCCTATTCCTTTGAATAATTAACCGGACGGTTTGGAAGAAACAAAGAATTAATGGTTCAACGACTAAATTAGAGCATTTCAAGTATATTTTACGATTTTCGGTTTTGGACCGGCTTTTCCAATTCTTGAAAATCATAGTTAGATATTAACGGGTGACTTAGCGTCAGGTCCCACTACTTGGATAAGTTATATAATGAGAATGGTTGCTTGTGAGCAAGAAATGTTGAGATTCGAGTCATAAATTCATAAAAACTGACAATAGAATGCAACAGTTGACTGGAAACAACTTTAAACTCTTAATTTTCTTCACTGGAGTAACTTAAAATGTATTTATAAAAGCTTCATAATAAATTCATACATAAATTGCTCATACTAATCAAGCAGAGAGCTCTATAATTGTTAGTTGGTATTTGTCTTGAAAAAGCTTTCGCTTACATCTCCTTTCCTAATCTCAAACAGGAATATAATATAGAGTGATTAGTATTGGATTTCCATATCTACATACCTTCTACCCCGAAAAATCTGCTACAGTCTTCTTTAGCATGTGTCAATAAGTTCCTCGGAAGTATTTGATGGCGAAGGTTCCTGTTTACCAGAAAGAATATTATTGTTGGACAGCATTACTCATCAGCTTGCTAGACAGTGTTCTTTGAAGCTCCAGTATTTTGCACAATAGGATTTCCAAACTTATTTACTTTATGACTGATAGCTAGTTTCGCAAGCATAGAATTTGTCTTGCAGGTCAATGCTGGATAGATAAAACATAGATTCAAATTTATTCGTAATCGCAAGGCAGCTATAAATTACAATATTTTTAAATTTTAGTACTTTTGGGTTGTTCTTCAAGAGCCTTTTGGAGCTTTTTAAAATAATTCAACTCCATTAAATTTGAAGCCTATTTGTGATAACTACAATTAATACTAAAGGAAAATGTTATGAGTAATAAATTTAAACAGTCAAGAAATTCCAAATTATACATACAATATTCTATTTTTAAAAGACGATATTTTCAAGAATTGTATTCACATTATGTTTGCTCCGTTTCTCAAGTCCCAGTTCTGTTTGTTTCCAAGCCTAACTAGTTTATCGTCATCCGTAATCATTTTAGAATTCCG
The DNA here is from genome assembly GCA_037783105.1 of Bactrocera zonata. Lineage (NCBI taxonomy): Eukaryota > Metazoa > Arthropoda > Insecta > Diptera > Tephritidae > Bactrocera > Bactrocera zonata. The sequence goes on along the minus strand of JBAWJQ010005267.1, from coordinate 258,490 downwards.
CCCAACTTACCAACTTCCTTGTAAAAAAAGGTACACACACATACTTACATACGTATGCACATATCAACTCAACTTGTCCTAAGTGTACTTCACCATATTCAAACTAATCAAACTTTACCTTCATATACATTTATATATTATATATGTAGTTATTTCTATCAGGTAATTCAAATAAAATTCAATTACGATTTAAGTTCATAAGCATTAATGAATTTACCTTCCATCGGACTATACTTATCTTAATATTAATATCAATTTTCTGCATCAGTACAACGGCAACTAATCTCAGTAATTTCCAATGATAACTATGAGCAAAGAAGGAAATAATTTCTAAATAAGCCAGACAATGGCTGGCGGCTTAAATGCGAGCCCTAATATACAAGGCACAGTTGTTGTTGTTGAATTTGTTTCCTTACAATGGCCTGATAAAGGATATTAAATTGGTTTCTTTACATTGCTGCAGGTGTACATAAATTTTATATTCGCAATCTAATCACTACTTTTCCGACAATTTCTGACAACAAAATAAAAATAATAGAGGTGAAGGAAATGGTACACACGTATGTGTGGTTATGTAAAGAACTTTATTTATGTTTTTTTCCAGCGGTTGACAACAATTGATTTATTACTATTTTTTTGGTTTTGTACCGTGCTTACTTTTACCATAGTTTCGTAAAATTAATTTGTTGGAGAAATATGTTTTTAATAAAATTTAACTCTGTATACTTATAGTAGCTTTACAGTCTGGAATAAAATTGTTGTGAAACATTATTTAAGTAATTAATATTTTTAATTTTTTTTTATATTTACCAAGCAAAGAAACATTAATGTTTTGGATTTCATTGAAATTTTTGGCATTTGAAGCGCGATCTTATAGAAAATCTGAGAAACTAAATGATATATGTATAGTACATATATTGAACTGCAAACGATACTGGAGGGCAAAAGGTATGCCCAATAATAGTCCAAAAATATTTTAAAAAGACTCCGAAACTTCAAACTTAATATTTATTATCATTCTGAAGCACTTCTTTTGGCATTTATTTGGCACGGCTCCGTCATAGATGTTTAACTGGCGAATGACACGCGTGATGTTTTGCTTCAAGGAGTCACTCGAAGCGGGCTTATCTGCACATATTTCAGATTTCATATATCCCCACAAAACAATGTCTAATGGTGGGATATCACTCGGTCTTGGTGTCCAATCGACCGGTCCAAAACGTGAAATTATATTGTCAAATTATTTTCTATAAATCCATTGATTGATGTGATGTCTTGCTGAAAACAAATATCGCTGACATCAGCCCACAAAAAACATCCAAACCTTTGGTTTTTTCTGTATCAAATGGCAGTTCTTGAATCCCTTCATGTTGCTCTTCGTCACAAATCCTGCAATTTTATCATTTACATACCCTTTGAGCTAGAAATGTGCCCTCATTGCTGAACAAAATTTGGCTCTAAAACGTTGGATTTTCTAGGAAATTTTCAAGAGCCGATAGCGGGAAGCGATGACACTTTGGAAAAGCGAGCTGCTTCATTTCTGGAATAAGATGTATTTTCTACGCTTTTAATTTAAGATCTCGACAACAAATGGGCCAAGTCGTTCCATACGTCAGTCCGAGTTGCTGCCAACTGTGCCAAATCGACTCTCCACAGTCTTTGTGCACACTCTCAACTACGGTTACTATATTTTCATCACTGTATGCTGGGTGTGATCTATTCGGTCGAATGTTATACAATAATGAATGCTGGGTCTCAAGATGAGTGATATAGTTCGCTTCGCAACTACATACATACATTTTTAAAAAAACGTGAATTTTCGTAATAAACTTGAACGATTTGTTCAAGTAATACTCTTATATCATATCATAACAGAGCGAAGTACCTTGGTATCACCTTAGATCAGTGTTGCCCAACGTGACTGTGTGCACGTTATGTTTGTGTTGGTTGTTCTAGCGTCAACTGATCGCAAAATTCTCCTTTACTTGCCTACGAAGTTGAATACAGTAGCACAATCGTGTTTTCACAGACACTTGTCGCGACATGTTGGTGTGAGGTGTCTGACACTGTCCGTGCGCTATTGTGCGCATAGGCCGTGGACAACGCTGCCTTAGATGCTAAGCTACGCTGGAAAGAGCACTTAAAAAAAAATGAGTGAGCTTGATATGAATTTTGTTAAACTTTACCACCTAGTTGGCAGGAAATCCATTCCATCAATTCAAAACAAACTTTTAGTATACAATCAAGTTGTAAAGCCCTTTGGGTCTACGGAGCCCAACTATGGAGTTGCTTAAGTCAAAGGTGTACTGCCATTCAGCGCTTCCGAAGTAAGGTACTAGGGACTTTAGTTAATACTCTTTGGTACGTTAGAAGCCTGCAGACTCCTCGAAACTGCTATATATTACGTACAATTGTAAAATAATAATGAAAAAATGGGCTTGAGTTCGATAGGTCAGATTCTGTTGAAGCTATACGTCAAAATTGTTCGCTATTGGCAGTTCCGACAAATGAGCATTTATATCGATATCTCGAACACTGAAGATCTCGTCTATGCATACGACTTGGTTAAATCAAAGCAGCTAGTCACGCTGATCATTTATATATTTATTTTATAGATACTACAATGTTTCCTTTTAACTGTAACAGACATCGTGGAAAATTTATACATATCCTCCGGGTATATAAAAATAGAAACCACTGTTCTCTAATATCTTTACCGTGTTATATGTATAATAAAGTTAATATATTTATGAGTTAAAACTTCCTAATATTTAAAAAGTGTATAGTAGAATTTTATTAAAAACCTCACTATATTGATTTATGTAACCGTATATATGTATCAAATTTGGATACAAAAATTCCTTTGCATGTCAATTCAAGTTGCTATCAACTTTCGAATTTATTCGTCACAAAAAAGGTATCAAATATTTTCATTTAACACAAGCGGTTCGCAAGAAATGAAAAAAGTAGCCAAAGCACCAGAGTGATTTCCGATCATGTTGTCTGTCCTTTTGTTATTTTAGTTCAGCGAAAAGTATAGGTTTTGATGTATGCTGCTCTCTTGAGTTATGAGTGTGTAATCTCATTGTGTGGTTGTTAGAACATTTTGTAGAATGTGAGTAACAAATGATGATGTGGTGAGTGTGGGGCATGTGTACCAATGTTGTGTAGATAGATGTGTGGGATGGTGTTGATATGCAGAATTGGGAAGGCTGATACTCACTTAGCCACTTATAAAACTGAGAAAGCAAAATTAAACTATTTTATTCACAAAATTTTTTTTGTTTAAAAATTATGCATATTCATGTCCTTTTTTTCTATAGATTTAATTGAACGCACCAACAGAACAGTAACAGTTTTAATAAAACTAATTTACTTCAGCGAATACATTTTATATACATTACATATTTTTGAAGAAATGGAAATATAATTTTTTAATTTTATTGTCAAAAAAGCAACAGATCAATATTCGTGTATAAGTGTCTCTACATATATTTGGTTATATTTTCTCGAACTCTTTCCTGTACTCTAAGTACTTCACATATTATTTATGAATTTCACAATTTCGCCCACATTAAAATATTTTGTTGAAAGTTTTCGCTGAAAAGTTCCCTTAAATTATGCACTTTTAAGTGAATTTGCTTTTTTATGTGCTGTAAAACATGGCGAAAGCAAAATTGAGGAAAACGTGCAACGCTTTACTACTTACCTTAAGCACTTTATCCGCAGTTGTTTTTCCGTTCACCGAGCGCCAACTCGCATACAGTTTTCGCATTATCTCGAACGCCTTAAATCATTTCGGGGCGCCAACGCAGCCTGTTTTCACACTTTTCGCCAGTCTTTTGTCAGTTATAAAATTCATAAGAAAAAAAACTTTCCCAAAAATAATCAAACTTTAACTGTTAATATCTTTTAAACGGTTGGTTTTACGAAAAAATCATAGAAGACCTTTTTGAAGAGCATTCAATTTCCTAGAAAATCAAAGGAACAAGATTTTTTTAAACAGTTGGAAGCGAGATATAAATTTTTCTATCTGATAATAAGAAAAAATAGAAAACTGTAAGTAGGAGGACCTTCCCGTTACAATTTAGAATTCATGCTTGGAGAGGCTTTCTTAGAGGTGTCTAGGAACCTATTTTTTTGAGTACCAAACGAAAAAAAAAAAAATTTTTGTTTTTTGAATCACCCTAATATACATACATACATAATGGGTTTGGAAGGGCACTATACATTAACTATTTGTACAAACTTACACTTCTATGTATATAGCGGGCTATCGTTCGTACTTTGAAAGTCAATTTGACAGCTGAAAAAAGATTTGTCGTTTAAATAGTACGCGCCAAAATAAGGGGTTTTCGATAGGAACGCTACAAAAGTAGACCGATAGGGACAGCAAACGTCGCCACTTTTTTTCTTGCTTTTTTGACATTTCTCTTCACTAAAGTTTGCCGTTTTCTCACGGAAATATGTACAATCCAACAACGAGTCGAATATATTAAAATTAACTACCGAAATTCTTAGTCAATGGCTTCAACTTTAATAGTGCTACGTTCAATTAATGGTCGTCATAATCGTCCTAATGAGAGAGAGAATTCAGCGCCTCTCGAACGTCGTTCTCAAGTGTAGGTCATTTCTGCGACGTCGTTGTGGCGAATTTACCAAAAAGATCTTGGCCTAAAGCCTTACATGACCAAATCGACAGAAGAACTGAAACCGGTTGACCACCAGAATCGTCGTATGTTCGTAAATTGGCCTAATCAATAACTTGAAAATTACAATGGTTTTCATCGAAAAATCATTCAAGCGATGAGGCCCATTTCTGGGTTCAGCGTCTGGACTTCTGCAAGCGTGCCCGTGGTGACCATGCAAAAAAAGTCGAGTTCCATACATAATAGCGTCAAATGTACTTTAAGAGGAATGAAGAATTTCATTGATATCGTAAACCATTTTTTTAATTAAAAAAGCTTTTATAGCGCTCTTATTGAATAACCCGCTATATAGTACTGAACTATAGTTTTAACACACTACAGTTTGTAGACTGTATAAATGCATTGAACCTGAGCTCAACTAAGCTTTTACTAAAAAATATCTTTCAAAACACCAACTCCAATGCTTAACTAACTTAAAAATTGCCCATAATTCTTAACAAGTACTTATAACCACAAATATTTTTTTAAATATTGTATACCAAGTTTTTTTGTCAATTCCATATTCTTATGATCCATAAAACAAAAATTTTACACATGAAGTTTTTGGATTTGAAAATTTTGTTGATACTTTAACATTGTTTTAGTTAATTATTATTTTCATGAATAAATATAAAATTCTTATAAAATAAGAAATTTTTATTGCTCAATAAATTTTCTTTTTCCTTTGAAATTGATTTTTATATTTTCTGACATTCCGATTTTTAAATTTCTCTGTATACTTTCTCTTCTTCTTCTTTACTGGCGAAGACACCGCCTACAGCGCGCCAGTCGATTCTTCTTTTCGCAAGGTGGTGCTAATTGGAGATTTCAAGCGAAGCCATATCCTTCTCCACCTGGCCCTTAGAACGGGGTGGATGTCTTTCTCTTCCTCTACTTCCCCCAGCGGTGATCGTCCGACATGATCTAGCCAGCTAAGTCGCTGTCTCTCAATTCTTTGAACTATGTGAATGTCGACGTATATCTCCTACAGCTCATCGTACAATGCGATATTCGACATGGCCAATGCGCAAAGAACCACAAATCTTTCGCAGAACTTTCCTCTCGAAGCTCGTAATATCGACTCATCAAATGTTGTCATCGTCCATGCCTCTGCACCACACAGCAGGACGGGAATAATGAGGTACTTATAGAGTTTGGTAACAAAAATTACTGCGAAACTTTTATTCTACTAATCTCAAAATCGTTATTTTTTATACCTTCTTGAAATATTGTCAAGCTTTCAGATATTAAATATAAAATGTGTTTATAATAATAATACTGTGTATCCATTAACGCAATCACATCCATCAACAGTTTCCGTTGCCTTTACTTAATGTTTAATTAGTGAGCTTTCAGAAGTGTGCCTTTATAAGCAATGGAAAGTTGTAAGCTTATTTACCTTAAATGGGTCTTTTATTAAACCAACAGGAAATTTAAAATACTCTACAGAGTCACTAATGGCCACCATCACATCCAGGCATGTCAAAACTCGTTTACACATATAGTACAATAGAGAAAAAAAATGAAGACGGTAAATTTTGTCAAAGACTGGTAATAGCTGCTACGGGCAGCACAATGTAACAACAGCATTCTGCTTTCTGGATCATCATTGACATATGGTGTCTGCTACAGATGACCATTGGACATTCGCGCCACGCGACAGCAAAGATGTGATGCAAGCGATTATATCCGCCAATCAACTTTGTACTTGTGGATGTAAGTGATACATATCTCCTTGGTCCGTGTGTGAGGAGCACAGTTAAGGCGAAAGTAGCGGTAAAGTATACGAAGATACACCTGGCAGAGGTTTCCACTTTTGACGGCTTCACAACACGTTTTAGCACGCGTGAAAAATAAATATGACAAAATATATATTAACTGTTATATAATGGTTACCTGTGCTTATATATCTTCCTCTTCTTTCACTTTTTATATCTTTATTTTAACTGCCTTGTCCGAGTGTATATGCAATTACACTTCGGTGGGACGTATTCTTTGTCAGCATAAATTAATGACTGTTACCGCATTATGCAGGCGCGCGAATCACGCTGATCCACTTACTTTCATATTTACATGCGGAATGATAATTAATGGAACGGCAGTACTTTATGTGCCACTGAGTTACAATATTTGCATGCAGAGGTAGAAAATTGCTGAAGAAAGATGCAAATGATATTTGCATCAAAAAGAATGCAGAATAACTAATAATATTTAATAATATCATAAAGGCTTGGACTGAAAGCTTTTGAGATTTAAAATAGCAACTTGTTTTGAAATTTAATAATAAAGACAAGTATAATGACCTTAATTCATTAAATGATATCACTAGTCACAACTATTAAGATACATATAAATCGTTAGAGTTTTGTCTTTTGCAGATTTTGAATATTTTCAACTTTTTAAAGTAAGAAAATATTTTTAAGTTCAACAGATTTTATATATCTTTTAAAAACTGAAGAACTGATTCTATTTGATACTTGTCTAAATCCTCTTAGATCTCACTGAAACTACAAATCTCTTGCGAGCAAAGAATTATTCTGCAGGTGACGCTGTATTATGGACTGGGTTGTAATGCGGCCGGTTAAAGATTGAAATTCGCTGAAAAAGCAACAAGTGAAGAAAATAATACAAAAATGCAGCAATACATTTATATGTACATATATATAAGCTGTCAGGGACATTTAATTTTTTTCAGACTTTGTTTGTTAATAACCTTCACGGTAAATCTGTTTCACACTCGTACCTTGATGGACATCGCGCCAATATTTAGTAAGTCGATTACGGAAGTGGTAGTTTGCGCATAACGATGTGGCGGCGGGGACGGAAAATACTCCAAAACCGCGGGGTCTAGGTGCGGGTGGTAGTTAACAAGACAGTGATTCGGTGAATGAGGAAAATATATATTAAAAATATTAATTTTGTTTACAACGTGCTGCTGGGATTCATGTTTTCATTTTATGTTCTGATATAATACGAATCGAAAATCATATTGTAAATAAAGATGCATAATTGCTATATTTTTTGTTTTCATCCGTCATTTTATTAGTGGGCTGTGTATGCATGCAATCATTACTAAACATATAATAAAAATTGTTTGAAGATAACCTAATGCTCAGTACTTCTAGAGATGTGCTTTCTATGTAAGACAGTAAAAGATAAATACGATTTAGGAAGCTTCATGAATGATTAAGATATTAGATCTCTCCGGTTTTTAAATGAAATGCAATTTTATTGAAGGGAAATGGTTAGAAGTGAATTTAATGAAAAAATGTCCATCGCTAGTCACTACTTTTTCCCATCTTTCTGGTAAAGCTCGGATACCATTACTATTGAATTGATCCTATTTGCGGTTGGAATTGTTGAGCTCGTCGAAGTTTTCACTGTTGTAAGTAGGACTTAATGTGAAAGCTCCTGTCCTCTAAATAGTCAGATATGTGAAGGAAGTGAACATCAGAGCTAACGGAGAGATCTCCGAGCAGAAGACTCTTCAACAAAGCCCGTAGAAGTAGCTCTAGAGGCCATTAATATCTCCAAAGCGAAGCAATGTAGGAGAATTCGGCAAAACTTAGCTCGTTACGGCAGCCCACATGATTTTCAGCAAAGTGTGCGCAAAGCAAACAATAAAGCTATTAGCCATGCTGCATACACCCCACAAATTGGTTATGTTTCTGCCTACCAGCTTACAACTTACCTGCAAAACAAGTACACATTTATATTTAAGTATATATGTATACGTATGTACGTGTGTGTTGAACCGTTTGATGTCATCATTATGGCTACTTACCGATTTGCCGCGTGACATTACGTTGTTAATTTCCCGTCGAATGTGATCGTATAAATGAAAAATCAGCCACCAGCAGCCGACGAGTGACTTCAACCAGCAAGCGGAACAGCGGGCAATGACAACAGCAACAACAACAACCTGAGTTGTTCCACTCATCCGCGTTGAGTTATCATCATCTCGCTGCGGCAGTCAGGTGCTCGCCGTCAGCACCAAGGTTCTGATGTGATGTGAGCGGCGCTTTCGCATGAATTACCGATGATCACGTGTGTACTATTTTATAGCATTTATTTGCGGATTTAATTTCGAATTATTGATTTTCGAATATTCAGTTGCCTCGTATACATACACACAAACACACACAGATTACATACACCCGTCCTTTTGCATGATTATATTGACTCTGACACACAGACGTGAAGCACGCGACGGTGCTCGATTTCATGCAATTGCGGTTGGTGGCACACTTGGCTGTGATGCAACTTTGTTTTAATATATAATTATATGTTTAAATACACACTCACTCATTTATTATACTCAATTACTTCCTGTGTATGAACATTATGCGTATATGTGCGCAACAGCCCTAGAACACGCCAGCTGTCGGACAGGCGGATATTCGGTCGTATCCACAGGCAGCTGAGCAGAAAACATTAAATGACATTGCCGTTGCCTCACATTCAACATATGTACGTCTATTTTAAAACCATTTAACATATAGAACAATATTTGGAATGTTTGTTACTTTTTCCTCATAACCCATTCCAATAACTAATAACGCAACTTTCATACGAGGATGTGCTAAAATGGGATTCGACAACCTTTAGACAAGAACGATGGGTTCGAAATACCAGGTTGTTCAATAAGTTTTGTCGTTGGATTGGCCGTTGCAATTAGCCCAATTTTTTTTGTTTTGTTGGTACACTCTTCATATGAACGTACAAACAGTATACTTTCAATCTGTCAATTCATTACTTGTTTACAAGACATTTAGTGTCGCTGTGTCACAGTATTTTTATACCCTGAACAGGGTATATTAAGTTTGTCACGATGTTTGTAACACCCAGAAGGAAGCGTCGGAGACCCTATAAAGTATATATACAAATGATCAGTATGTTGAGCTGAGTCGATTTAACCATGTCCGTCTGTCCGTCCGTCCGTCTGTCCGTCTGTCTGTATATATACGAACTAGTCCCTCAGTTTTTAAGATATCCTTTTGAAATTTTGCAAACGTCATTTTCTCTTCAAGAAGCTGCTCATTTGTCGGAACGGCCGATATCGGACCACTATAACATATAGCTGCCATATAAACTGAACGATCGGAATCAAGTTCTCATATGGAAAACTTTCGCATTTGACAATGTATCTTCACCAAATTTGGTATAGATTATTTTCTAGGGCAAAAATGTAATATCCGAGAAAATTGTTCAGATCGGTTAACTATAGCATATAGCTACCATACAAACTGAGCGATCGGAATCAAGTTCTTGTATGGAAAACTTTCACATTTGACAAGATATAATCATGAAATTTGGTATATATTATTTTCTAAGGCAGCAATGTAATCTCCGAAGAAATTGTTCAGATCGGTTAACTATAACATATAACTGCCATACAAACTGAACGATCGGAATCAAGTTCTTGTATGGACAACTTTCACATTTGACAAGATATATTTAAGAAATTTGGTATAGATTATTCTTTAAGGTAACAATTTAATCTCTAAAAACTTGTTCAGAACGAGTTACTATAGCATATAGCTTCCATACAAACTGGACAAATAGTTACTAACAGAAATGCACCTGTGAAGGGTATTTAGCTTCGGTGCAACCGAAGTTAACGTTTTTTCTTGTTTTATTCTTATTTTTAAAAGGTGTAGAACCAGAAGAAATTCAAGAAAGAATGTTAAACTTGTATAATGATTGTTCTTATACATGTAGAATAGTAGAAAGATGGGTTGCTGAGTTCAAACGTGGTCGTACAAGCCGTGAAGACGACCCACGTGAAGCGCATCAACAGCAGAACTCATACCCAAAATACAGCATATGGTTTTGGAAGATCGTCGATTGACGGAGAGATATTTTGATGTGTGCACAATGATTGCCGCATTCGCTAACAACGAAACAAAAACACATTTGAATGCGACTTTCTCAACAACATTTGGAGCGTTTTAAAGAGGATAAAGTGAATTTTGTGCATTGATTCATCACTGTGGATGAGACTTGCGTCTATCACCATGATCCTGAATCAAAACAAGAGACTAAAAAGTGGTGATCGGCTTCGAAACGAGTTCGTGTCCGGAAATCGGCCAAGAAAGTTATGGCTACAGTTTTTTGGAATGCGAAGGAAATTTCGTTTGTGGATTACTTGCAAACTGGTAAAACAATAATTCTGAATATTATTGCAACCTTTGGAACCAGTTGAAAAAAAATTCGCGAAACAGCCCCAGTTTGCAGAAGGAAAACCCTGTTTTTCATCAGGACATTGCAGCGTGTCACAAGAGCATTTTGACAATGGCTAAAATCCATGAATTAAAGTTCGAATTGTTTGAGCGTTCACCGTATTCACCCGATTTGGCCACCAGCGATTTCCACTTGTTTCCAGGATTGAAAAAATTTATACGTGGCAAGCGTTTTTCTTCAAATGAAGAAGTCATAAGGGCTGTCGAAGCATATTTTGCAGACCTGGCGGATTCTCATTTCATGAATGGGATCCACAGAAGGGAGGATCGTTGGAGCAATTATATTAGTATTCAGGGAGATTATACTTAATAAAAAGGGTATTTTGAATAAAAAAATGTGTTTTTCTTATCAAACGGCTAAACTTATTGAATAACCTGATAAAGGTAATAGACATATAGTTTTTTTACGTCACACCACTACGTGCGAAGTACAGTCGAATATCGCATCAAAAGAGCGACTAAATTTCAAAAAGTTCTGGTGAGGCAAAAAACAATTAAGTTTATTAAGCATTTTTCGGTTATTACATCACCTTTAAGAAAGTGTTAAGAGCTCAGACACCATATGATAAGCTTTGAGACTTTAAGTGTCTCAGTTAATCCAGTAATATTACATATTTATTTTAATATTCTAATATATTGAAATATTCACTAAGCGTTTAATATTTTCTATATGTTTATTATGCAAAATGTAGTATTTTGACACATTTTAATTAAAATTCCAGCTCCGATTTATGGAACTGCTTTTTGGTATCTTCTACTTTATGTGGCATGGATGTGTCATATTGTTATAAATAGTTCAATATGATGGTTTCTGTACTAGATTGTACATCATTTTTTTATTTAACAATTTTAATGCATCACATTTGTACTTATACAAACGTACATATGTATATACATATACCTGAACGAGCATTAAAAAATACATACAAGTAAAATTTTAAATCAAGGCCTTTTATGTTATTCATTGTTCATGCGTTAACAATTTTAATAATTCATACATGTATTAAGGTGATATTTACTCTTATATGCATTTACTATATATAGCAGTACCAATCTACGTGCTCGTATGCGTATGAATACTCTATTAATCATTGTGCAGGTGTTAAATTTAATTAAATATTCAAATGTAATTTATTACTGATTTTTAATTAAATTCATTAATTAATTTCTGAACGATTGATCATTTGGCTAACTAAATGTGATAATGGTGCCGTTGGACTTGAACTCTTTCATTACTTTGTACTTGCTGAACAGACTATTTTAATACAATGTTAAGGCTTAATTGAAGACCACTAATATAATCACTGATTATATTTTTCTTCCGAATACTTTTAAGTTAATTCTATAGCTGCAATATGTGTTGTAAACAAAATTTTTCAAGGAAGAAATGAATTTTAGCAATTCGTAACAGAGAGGCAAATTTTCAACGGAAAAAGAAATTTCAGTTATCTATATATAAATCTATAACTTCTATAACATATGTGTATCTACTAAATTAGGATTCTTTCTAAATCTTCGATATTGTAGTTTCTTAAGTACTTTGAGATACATTTTTTTTTGTAAAATTTTAACTTCTAAGATTGTAGGAATATATAAGTTAGGACTTATCATGTGATAAATTGGAACTAGCAGAAAATCACAAAATTCTTATTTGCAAGAAGTAAGGGATGCTAAGAATTTTTACTGAATCATTGAGACATTGTGTATAACACTTACTCAGACTTGTGGACTTAGCCAGCTTATATCTCTTTCCTTTGTTAAAATAAGTGTATGGTTACCCGTTTGAGAATATTTGATATACCGTCAGCAAACAAAATGAAGTGTGCAAACTTTTTGCCTCCTTGGCAATTCTGCCTTTATTTCCCTGGGTTGGTTGTTTAATACACGCAGCAGGTTTCGGAAAATAGCTGACAGTGCACTGGTCTGTGTTGTAGTTTTGCGATATAAAGCTATTTTGTCCTTAACGTTTCAACGAGACCAAGACCCTACTATCCCCAAAACGGTCTACGTGAAAGACCGGTAACTAAGTTGTGATGTGGTTTTGGATATGGTTTTCATTGATTTAATGACAATAGATTGGTGGAGAATTTTGTTTCCAACAACATCAGAAATTGAATTGGAAGGCAGAAAGTAATAAAAATACACACCAGCGTTGAAGTAGTTTAGAGGCAGTATTGGAGCAGAAACCCGTAGTCGTTAAAATTATGCAAAATAGTTGATATTTCATATATGCTGCAGACAAGGTTACGCAAAATAACTAGATTTTAAATTTTTCTTTCCAAATCCATTGCGATTTTTAATCTATCAACAAGTTATTTGAGATAAAAATTAAACATTTAATTTTTTATATTTTAATGTGTAAGATTATCGATTAGTGCTCTAGAATAATGACGATGATGGCTCTGGTTTAAAATAGTAATCAAATGCCAAAAAAATGTTATTTCTAAAACAATTTCTTTTTTAAATCTTAATTGAATGCTTGGTATACATTTTGTTCTCTTTTTTCTGTCCAATATTTGGGAGTAATTGTTCTGCATTTGCAACCAAATTTTATTTAAATTTTCAGTAATATTTCATCATTTGTGCTAACCCGTATTAGGGAATTCAATAATTTTTTCAACTTGTTTTGTTAATAATATAATACAAATTTTATTTAACATTAGAAAACTGTTATACCGAATTTTTGATAAACTATTTTGCTGTTGCTGAAATTAATAAATAATACGAGGTATGACAATTAAGTAATGAGACTTGAATGAATGCGTTTGCTGGTTTTGCTGTTGCTTCAATTTTTCCAACTGGACGTTCAATGGGCTTGCTCGCGTCTGTAAATTCGATTTTCACAAGTAGTGGAAGTTGTGATCAAAAAGTGGCGCGTGCATATGAGCCATTTCAACTACTGCATGCTTTCAGACAGCGCAAATACAAAAAAATATATATATTGGAACAAAAAAGAAATTTTTGCTGTTGTTATTATATTTGCAAAAATATATATCACAAACCTCACAAATAATCTGTTTACTTGAGCGAAAATATTTGTTAACGGCACTTTAAATATTGGCTCGCTACGCAGAAGTATGCCAAAAATTACGTTGAGTGCTCGTGAGAGTGTTTAGCTAAAGCTCTTTTGCTCCCCATTACTTTCTATACCATACATGTATTATTCAATTTTCAAGTCTTCTCATGCCACCCTCGCAATGTGTTGTATTGAGCAGTCTGCCTAATTTAAATTTTTTAAAACGCAACCGCAACATAAAGTCCCGCGGTGCACCATTCAGCGTACGGAAGTGGTACCAGCAGTTTAATGATCGGCATACATTAGGTTTTTCACCTCCAGCGAACTGACATCCTCGAAAATGTCCACCGTTATATTGTACTGATCCTTGGTGACGTGCGCTGCGCCGCTACCTGCCTGAGTTGTAAGCAAAGTGTAAATAAAGTCGAGTGCCAAGAAGTATGTGAACAAAAGTAAATCTGCATCCACTCGTATAAAAGGAAAAGTGGGAAATTAACGTGAGGTTGGCACACCTTAAGACACATTAAAACGTTGTTTGCACTTAGGGGCTTACTGTAGTTAAAATTGTATGTATATGTAATTGAGTATATTCTAAACTTAGTTCCCTGGAGACGTGAGACAAAATATGCATGTGTATGAATTTATCATACCTTAGGGAATACTTAATATAGTCTCGAGAGGAAGGACTACATCTATCGCTGCTATATTTAAATTGGAACAAATAAAATAAAGCATGTTTGTAGTTTCATGAAGCTTTTGTGCTTAATTGGTATTCTTAAACTCTCCTTCAGGGATATTCTAGAGAGCTCATTACTTAGTTTGCTGCTTCGAATTTTTTTTCCGTGATATCTATATTTCTAAGCAAGTCAGGGCTTACCTGGAATAAATTTTTTCAAAGTTTTACGGAATAATTTGCCTTTAAGAAGCTGAAAAGCTTGAAATAAGTTAACACGTAGGATTTTTAATCGTTTGCGTATCAGATTATAACTCACCAAGTGTTGGTTTTCCCAACAATGGAAAAATACTTCCAATATGTTTAATAATGTATTTTTGAAGAGCAAAGAAATGACATACGTACATACATTCGATTTAGGATGCTCGTAAAAATATATATTATTTTTGAAGTTAAACTGTAGACCTAGTTTTTCACTCGCAAAAAAATTTACAAGCCTGTTCTTTTTCATTTTTTTTCACTAATCTAGAAAATCATCAATTTTTTTTTATACTTGAATGATAATTTACTAAAAACGGGAATTTGTTCTGTTCCTAATCACGTAAGCTATTCGAGGTTATTAGTTCGCTTCATTGACTCGCATTTTTGCCGCAAAAAAAGCTGTTCCAAATATTACAGCTTTGTAAAGAAAGTGCTCTCGAATATATATCCGAAGTATAGTATTATTTGTACGGTGTTGAATTTATGAAAGTTATATTTCATAACCAACCCTTTTATATACATATGTTGAGGTTCCCAATAAAAAAAAAACACAGAAACTTCAAATTTAATGAATGATTATTAATTCGGATGAACATTCTTTGGCGCTAATTTTTTTGAAGATTATCACTTTCAAATGTTGTCCGCGGCTACGTCTCAGGTGGACCATCCGTTGAGTCCAATTTTCGATGACTCGTTCGAGCTTTTCGATTTGTAACTGGCGAATGACACATGTGATGTTTTGCTCCAAGGCGTGTATCGAAACGAGATAGATTTTACACTTCACACATTCCCACAGGAAAAATTCTAACGGTGTGATTCCACCGGTCCACAAACCACACCAAATGGCTGTTTTTTCTTGACGAAATGGCAGCTCTTGAATCTCTTCGCGTTACTTTTCGTCCCAATTTTTCTTGTTTACATGCCCATTAAGTCAGAAATAGGCCTTTTCGCTGGACGAAGCTTGGCTCAAAAACGTCGGATCTTCTTGGAACTTTTTAAGAGCCCATAGAGCAAAGCGATGTCGCTTGGGATGACCCAGCAACTTCAGTTTCTGTATAAGCTGTATTTTGTACTCTCTCAATTTAAGATCTCGTTGTAAAATACGCCAGATCTTTCCATACGACAGTCCAAGTAGCTGCGAACGACTCCGAATCGATTGTCTGCGGCCTTCGTTTACAGTCTCAGCAACGGCTTCTATATTTCCTTTCCTGCGTCGTGGAAAGCACCCCTAGTTTGATCACCCGTAATATAATCGTATATACTAGCATTTTTACTAAAATTAATTTAGTTAAACTTTCGCTGCAAAAACGGTTTACAGTTACGCATATTTCAGCAGCTCGATAAAAAGAAAATAGTTTGAACTCTTCATCAAATTGCGAATACCATCCTTTAAATGAAGCTTCGAAACTCAATTTCAGTGGATGAGTTATTCAAAATGGTTAGCTTAAAAAATTCGAAGAAGAATTATAAAAGATTACCACCATCGAAAATGCTGTTAAAAATCGCTGCATACTTTGGCATACATTGTCCACTTTTCTTTATTGTCATTTTCATTATTGAACGGGCGGTGGAGTATGTTGTCTGGGGCGCAACTGTCCAATTCAGCTTGTCCGATTATTACTCAAGCTCTATGCAGCGGCGGGCCTTTTCCAATCTCTTCTTCTTTTTTTTTTGATTGTTTTTCATATCTATTTCTGCTAAAGTGGATTTTGCACTTTTATCGTGATGTTTACAGCCAACTCAACATTTTTTTTTTTTGTGAAGTGAGTTGGTGTATGAAAATAATGAAAAAGTAAGAGAGAGCCTAAAAATTAAAACCCATAAACGCAGCTATTTTTTAGCACCTTATTTAAATTCCAAAATGCGTTTCAATATTTTTCCTGCATCCAAGACTCCGCTTTCAGCGCTTTTGCAATTCAGCGCCATTAGGTACAGGTACTCAACGGGACGCGTGTAGCATATCAAACTGTTGGCTCTTTACTCCGTTTTTTTGCTGCTGATGGACTTCATCATTGTCCTTAATTTATTTTGCGATTTTACAAATGAACAAAGAACATTGTGCTGAATTTGTAATTCACGTTGCCGTCTTTTGTGTGAGTTTTTGCGAAAACCACTCAATGCGTACAAGCACTCAACCGTTTGAGTTGGTTTGAAATAGCACAAAGAAATACCGCAAATGTTGACAGCTTAAAAAGCAGTCGGGTCAGGCTAACATGTAACGTCCACTAGTATTCCATTGCTTTTCCTCCTTCCTCTTCTTCCTGTAGTTGGATTACAGCTATCGGCAAAACACCTGAGACTTCACAAATCTGCTTATATGTTTTATTTATATTTCCATTATTTTGCCTGTTTGTCTAAAAGTATGAGATCCGAGATTTTGTTTGCCTTGGCAAAATTGGGTCATCTCATCTTCTTCGAAACATCAAATGCAGCTGGCACCCGGTAAGATGTTCAGTCTGCATACGCTTGAGTAACGATCGGACAGTGTTCAGTTAGAACACTTACAACCTTTGAAAATTGGAAGGAGTTAACTTGATCTATTACGATTCACATGTGAACATAAGGACCTGGCGACTGCAGAGATGCTGACCAATGCTTGAAGAGCTGGTCTGAGCCGCAACTATCCAGTAGTGAACTACAAGAGACCATACCATCGGAGTTCCTACTTGTTCCCACTTCGCATTTGTTGAGATTTGAGTACCTGTCTTGACAATTTTCTGCAATCCCGCTGTCCTAGCCATCCAAACAAAGATTCCTTCACTAGTTCTGACTACTTATTAAGAAATTCAGGGCTAATATTTCTGCCTTACTTTCGGAGCGAATAATCGCCACACTACGTGTATACTTTAGCTGATGGAAAGTTTCAGTTTACTCTTCCACCAACCCTGTTCGCAAGCTTTGATCCATTTGTAAGAAAACACACCGTCCCTTGCTCCAGCGAGTCTCTCTAACATATGTGATCAGAGAAACGACAGCCAGAGTTTGGCTCGGCGACCTAGTAATACAAGTATTATGGAATGAGGATTCCAGAGTGCAGTCTCGCAGTCATCTAATTACCCAGATTCTATGAGTTTGAGGGAAGTTTTCGCGGAAATATACATTTGGGCTAAGTCCACCGGTGCTGCAGCGTTATGGTCATCAGGTATAATTGTTTCGAGAATATGTTTTCTCGCTTTTTCAGTACATGATTAATTATTTTTCTCTCCACATACAAATTCGTACAGAACTTGTACTGTGTATTCTTATTTCATCTCTCGTATAAAACTTATTTTATCTGATATCATGTGAGTTGAGACTTTGAAGATATTACCAATAATTATTTTCAAATTACATTATCATAACACACTTTACAATATGACATCGTCATATCTAAAAAAAAGCTTTATTTATCACATTAATTTAGTCTTATGAAACGACATATTATTTAACTTTATGAGACTTTAAGGGGCTATATCAGTGTGACGCATGAAAAATTAGGCGATTTTCGTAAATTTTTTTAAGAGGAAGTACACGATGGAATATTTCGAACTCCTTTGAACGTAATAAGGTATATTTTCAACTATAATTTAAGATTTTCTTGTTGACAAAAATGTTGAAAAATAACGGCGTTGTGGGTTGTCTTCGGAGGTGCCAAAAAAAAAGTGCCCCAACTGCTGGCATGATTCCGGCCAAATGAGTAGCTGAAACAAAAAAAATTTAATAGTTTATTAACTTAACTTAAACTTTATAAACTTAAGATATTTCCTATACAATGAACTACGAGCTTTGAAAAATATCAAAAATTAACAAAACGGCGTAATTTTGAAAAAAAAATCGTTTTCTTAATGCAAAATTTTCAATCAATCAAAAAGATCGTAGTCCATTGTATAGTAAATGTATTTAAAAATACTCAGTTTTAATTTGATGTCGATTGGTCAATTTCTGGTTGTGTTATGATGCCCGCAATTTTGAAAAAAACGCGTTTAAAGTTTCACTTATATATGTTTGCACCTCCGAGCGGTCACTCTTTAGAACCCTGAAATCCGAAAACTATTCAAGATACGACCATCCCGATTTCACAGGATATTTACAGAAATATATTATATCGAAAAAGCAAATTAAAAATTTTTTTCTTTGAAAGTGTCACACTGTATTGCCCTTTAAATCACATCAATTCAAATTGTAGCTTCACATGATATCAAACCATATTGCGTAATTTGACAATATTTCTCCCAATCACGTAAACCACAAAATATTTAAGACACATCTAACCGCGTGATATTGTATATTACATAAATTCCCACCATTTCATATCAAATGGAATACAATTAACACTCCATTTCACAAAACACGAAAGTATAAAACGTTAAATTACATTGCATCTTATCACTTTATAATGCATCACACCACATCTCAGTTTATGCTATGTCACATCAACCCACATTTGGCGCACATCTTCGTTCAGAAATTACGCTAAGTATCAGCTTAGTAAGTTAAATACTCATATTATCAGTTTAAATAAATGAATAAGAGGTCATTATGAAGAGAAAATATGTACATATATATGAAAGTTGCTTAACTTCCTATATAAATTCCATTTGATTTTTTACTTTATATTGTACACGTGAAAACCCAGCGAAGTTATCAAAATAAATCTGTAATAGTACTCCAGGGTATGATATTTCTCGTATATAAATAGTCGAGATTGAATCCTAACCTATCACGACCGCAGGTACCAAATATGTGTACCTAAGTTCTAACGGCTCACTCTTTGCCGAAATCGGTGAGATATAATAGTGAAACTTAAAGAATAAATGCTTCTGGTAATACTATAAGCTGGTATTGAAGAATTATGTTTCCAATAGCCTCCATAAATTTAATTTTATCTGTTAAATTTATTCATACCATATAAGTATATTGGTCAATATACTTTAATGAATCTCAGAACACATTTGTGTCTGGTGATAATATGTATGTGTTGATGCCAGAAATGGATAAATCCGTGTCAAAACCTAGCTCCCATTTGTTGACTTTATACCGAAGATATTGGTCAGTGTGTAAAATATATTCGTAAATTGGGTGAAAATGTATTCCAGAGGAAACTTGTGTAATGTCCAAAGTTAACGCAAAACCACTGCTTAACCCAGCTATGTGATATTGATGTAATAATAATTTTGTTTTTCTAACTATAAACTTATCGGTTGCCAAGCTTTACACCATATTTCTATTTAGAAACTGGGGAGCAGTTGTACGCGCATGTTGCAAAATTTTACTTTGTTGATTTGCAAATTGTGTGCGAACAGGAAGAGGATAAAAGCTGCACGGCATTAATAGATTTGTATGTTACTTCTGTTTGGTTTTTATTGCTGGGTTGGGATTTGTGTGAGCCGATGCTTAGTGAGTGAAGCGCTGACGCAATGGATACACCAATGTACTGTTAGTAGGTTTTGCTCAATGCTGTGCGCTGGCTTCTTGCCAGTCAGCATGAACCTTTATCGTCACCTTTGATCTAGCACCGCGCAACAATTGCCCTCATAGGAGACTCAAGGTAACAACCAACCAACTATAGCCAACTTAATAATTCAGTAAACAAAACAGAAACGCACGTTCATGCGATAATATCGCGTGGCTGCCCAAAGTTAGTTTCAGTCCACTCAGCATGTCGCGACCAGCCAACCAGTCGCTGCAACGGCATTAAGCGGTATTAACTACAAAATAACGGTCAGTGTACACTCATATTATATTATACGTAAGGGTGTCCGCTTTTTCCCAAGTTAATTTCTTAAAAAATGTTTCGCAGTTAAATTTATGAATAAAATACACACAGAATCTATATCATTTGTTTTGGCCATTAAACAAAGGACTATATTTTTTGCGCGGAATCAAATTTCTGTTTCCGAAACCTTCAGTATGTTGGAAAGTTCACCGAAGGCATTATTGCTTGTGGTTTTGATTGGTACAAATTATTTAAATTGTCGACTTTGACGTTGATGACGACGCACGTCCAGGACGGCCATCAACATCAAATGATGTTCAATAAATCAATAAAAAAGGAAGTGCAATTGGCTTCGAGGTTTAACTCTCAGATATCTTACTGGTATCGTTGAAATATCGGATCAGTGAAAACCTCATTGAAAGATTTTTTGGGCTTAAGAAAATATTGGTTTCAAAATCACTAAATTTTTTCGAAAAATAACGTCGCGTTAACGTCTATGAAAAAATGCTTTCCGACTACCAAGATGTAATGAAACGTATTACTACCGGCAATAAGTCTTAAAATTAAATTTTTTTTTTAGCTTTGGACCCAAGATCTTTGAAAAAATTATTGAAACTTTCTGACAGAGCGCAAATTTTTCGAAGCTTCTTTGTACTATAAATATTAGGCTTCTTATCGCAGCAAATAGCGATTGTCGTACCTCGCATGCAACTTGGCCTTTTCCTCCTATGAACCGTTCTCTTGAGCATATTAAAATTCTTTCTTCTGTTATAAGGAGTTTGAACATCTGATGAATTCAGCAATCCCGACTTAGATTCAGAGCCAACTGAACAACGAATGTAATACTGAGCTGTCCGATAGGTTCTTGCTTGATTTGAAGTAAAAGCGTCCTCAATTGTCATACAAAAAATAGATCTATAAGATTAAAATGATAAATTTACATAAGCTCCCTTCGAATTTATTTTCTTTGTTAGCATTCCTTACTTCAAAGTCTTAATAGGAGCATACTGGTTGCGGTCAAATAAACAGATAAATGCTATTAGCCGTAATTTAGGGTCTTCAAACTTTTCTTTACTGTTTCCCTGCTATTCTCCGTGTTCAGACGTACATATATATTTTTCACAATGAATCATCATACAATCTGTAATAAGTAACATCGTTAACTATACCGCAAAGAATTTTCACTTATGTTTTTAGTTTTTGTAGATCGGACTTTTGCAAGTGAATACGTTTACTCCGCAATACAGTTTTTAATCATGCAATTTATTAATTTGGAACGCAGTTTTTCATTTTTGTTCAGCGATGAAGTTCAAATAATACAAGAGACCTTTATAGGAACCGGGGTGTAAATTGAACGATGAGCGTGCCACCGCTCACATTTAGGTGAAATTCCATATCCCTGTACGTACTCCATCAATTTCAACCAAATTTGGTATATTATCTTGACGAACGTATGTTACGAAATCGTGCTTTAACCACTCCAACTTCTCATACGGCACAATTTTAAATTATTTCACTTTCCAGTACAAAAATCAATCACTTATATATGCACAAATAGTGCTTTCGAGTCTAAGACTGCTTGAGCAACAGATCATCTTTGCTCAACAATTCATCGAAATGCTACGAATATAATGCATTGCCAGCGAAAGCAGAAAATATAACAGTTAGGAAAAAGCAGATTTAAACTGTCCGGTCTCAACGAACAACGCTCATTACAGTGACAACGATAAGTTTATCCTGCCTATTCTGAGGTAATGCATCACCACTGATTTTTCTATTTCGTATTTAATTGTGAAAGAGCTCTAGAGTAGAATTTGAGCATTGTTTTGAGGTACATTTTAGGGGACATTCTAAACTCTTGTAATCAGTATCAACCTGCACGCGGAAACACACGAACACCGACGGCTGCAATAATAGTAGTTATTCTTGTTATTTTTATAATGGTGGTAGTTTTTGTGTAGGTGGCAGCAGTTGCGCTACCGCAGCTTTGCCGCCGCAAATGCCGACAGTGTTAACCGCTTGAAAACATACATACATACCCATACTCATATAGTCACACATACAGCACATATAACTAGCCTTACTTATATCTGCTTTCAAATATG
Organism: Bactrocera zonata; assembly: GCA_037783105.1. Classification (NCBI taxonomy): domain Eukaryota; kingdom Metazoa; phylum Arthropoda; class Insecta; order Diptera; family Tephritidae; genus Bactrocera; species Bactrocera zonata. Next base: position 235,810 of record JBAWJQ010005267.1, on the reverse strand, counting down.
TGTGTGCGTCAGTTTTCCACTTCCCACCGCTTTACTCACACACATTCATTTCATTGTTGCATGTTTCAAGTGCTACTCAGTTGCTGAGTTCTATTTTGATTCCATTTGGGTTTGTTGGATTTGGCTGTAGTAGTTTATGTCGAGCTTTGTTCCGGTTCGCTCGCTTAGTTTGGCATTAAAAATACTAGCAATGTGCGATTGTCTAGCGATTTTGAAATATTCACACAGGGCGGCACACATGCACAAACACACATAGAAAAAAATTTCACAAAACTCTAAAATTCAAATTGAGTTGATTAGGCACATACCCTGAATGCATTACAATCGCCACTGCGACGCTTTGCAGCGTCACCAGCGCTCGCCGCACATAAAAGCCTGCCACAACAACTGTTTAAGTGGCAGATAATGACGCGGTAGTAGTGGTAAATATTTTGCTACTTGCTATTTTTGATATTACTGCATGCTTTGCTGTTGTTGCTGCTGTGGTTACAGTTGTCCGTTTTGCTGCTGACGTTAAGCCGACATAGAAATGCGATACTGAGCGCCGAAGCTGAAGCGTTGCATACCTTTAACGGAGTGGAAGGCAGAATTTTTAAGGTGCAGAGGAGTTCAGTGGCTCAGAGATAGTGAGTAATATGATTTAATAAAAAGAAGCCGAGTATTTAAAAATCGTTAAAAGTACGAAATATGAAAATATTCCAAAAATGTTCATTAATTAAGGGAATTTAAAAATGTAAAAGTTTTCAACGTTTTCTTTAACCAAAACTTCTGGAAACATGAAGTGTACTTCAGCTGTAGAAAATATTATAATATATGTTTTCGGTAATATTTTTTAATGAAAAGGGGAGATTACAGCCTTGAGTATCTGCTATCATAAAGGCTACTTAGGGAGACGGTATTTAATTAAAGCATTCATAATTAAAGCAAATTTTTTTTATTTTATTTGACCCTATCGTCTTTCATCAGTTCGCAAGAAGAATTCAGATTGTTGGAAAGCGTTTTCTATCAGCCCAGTCAGTCAACAAGTTTAGAGCTTAAAGATCGTATTCAGGAAATTTTCATCTACCTTAACAACTTCTTTGTCGGCAATCTCCGTCGTCGAAATTTCACCCGCAGTCCATACAATACCACAATCCTTTCAAAGATAATCAACATTGTCTAGGAACCTCTTCAACACACTAAATCGCTGACAATTTTTAATAAGAAAATGAACACGTTTTTTTTTTTTGTTTTTAAATATAAAGAGAATAACAATAAAAGGAGGTCTCTTCCTCAGCCGCACGTTTATGCATCTTGTGCAACAATCAGCGTTTTTGATTCACGTTATAGAACATGAGATTTGCATTTAAATTTATTTGCATTTCCTTTTCGCTCTTGAATTTTAGGCGCACTCACACGTATGCACAGAATCACAGATAGAACTTTAGATGGTGACAGTGACGTGGCAATAAGACACAACGAGCTCAATGGCTCGCCATGACTGTTGAGTGTAAGCGGTGTGAGTTAGATGGAAATACCGGAAGTATTAAAAGTACTTTACCATTTTTGTGCATGAAATCTGAATTGCCAGCGTATAATATAAGAAGCTTACGGGATAAGGTATGTAGAAGAGCGTATCGCATAGACGAATGAAGAGTTGCAAAGGTGAAAAGTAGAACAATAGAAAGATAGACTAAGATATAAAAGGTGGATGACAGGATTAATTTTTGCCCTGCCGCAGACACGACAGCTAAAACATTGTACGCGCACATGCAAACACACATACTAGCACAAATACACGTACATAAAAGGATTGAATACATACCAGGTGTGACAATTAAGTAATAAGACTGATTCCATAAAAACCGTATATTTTAAATTTATTCTACAACTCTGCCATTCCCTTCAAAGTAGTCCCCTTGGGCAGATGTACAGCGATTTCAGCCAGTTTTCCATGCTTCGTAACATTTCTGGAACGCTTCGAATGGGATGTCTGCGAGTACTGTCGTCACGGCCGCCTGGATGTCTGTAATCGACTCAAAATGGGTTACTTTGACCACCGATTTTGTTTTAGGAAACAAAAAAAAAAAAGTCACAGGGTGTCATGTCGGGCGAATACGGCGGTTATTGCAACACGGCGATCCCTTTAGAAGCCAAATTCTGGGACACGCTGAGTGCGGTGTGGCGCGGCGCGTTGTCGTGATAAAGGATCCAGTTACGAGCGATATCTGGGCGCACCCTGTTGACTCGTTTTTGCAATTTTTCGAGTACTTAGCAATAGTAGACTTGATTCACAGTTTTCCCCGGTGGAACGAATTCTTTGTGGACGATTCCACAGCTATCAAAAAAGGCAATAATCATCGTTTTCACCTTCGACTTGCTCATGCGAGCTTTTTTCGGGCGGGGGGCGCGCGGAGATAACCATTGCGAGCTTTGGCACGACTAAGAGCACTATCACCCTACACTCTTACAATTTTAGTATACGTTTCCCAAGGTGTTTCGCCCAATCTGGCGCAAAGTTTTATCGCGACGCAATGCTCTTGATTTCGCTTTTCAACAAGTTAGAGCGATAGTACATATGAAGAGGGGAGGGATGCCGCAAAAAGAGAAAGGGAATTTCAAGGTCAAAGGTTTACTATAAGCGCAGCAGTAAAATCAGTCTCATTACTTAATTGTCAAACCTCGGAGCAATTTAAATGCATGTCTTTCGGTATGTACGAGTATATGGCAATTTTGGATGAAAAAATCTGGAGTAGCGGCAAGGAGTGGTGGCAAGACAGAAAAATAGAAATAAAGGTTGGTATTGGTGTTGATATCATCGTTCTCAACACCCGCGCCGTTACTTCTGCTTTCTCCAGACTGGACAAGGAAGCAAAACAAATGGGTCTGGCAGTGAACGAGGGCAAGACGAAATATCTCCTGGGATCAACCAAACAGTCGTTGCACTCGCGACTTGGCACTCACGTCACTGTTGACAGTCATAACAGGAAGAGGAAGACCTCCACTCCATTGGAAAGACCAAGTTGAGAAGGACCTGGGTTCGCTTGGAATATCCAATTTTCGCCACGTAGCGAAAAGAAGAAACGACTGGCGCGCTGTTGTTAACTCGGCTATAATCGCGTAAGCGGTGTCTACGCCAATTAAGAAGAAGATTGGTGATTTGGCGTTGTTGCATGAAGCTGCGTTGTTGAAGTTCTTTCGAGTTGTAGCCGCGGAAATTCTTTCATATCATTTCCACTTCTTTTAAGTATGCCCAATTCCTCTGCTACTCTGAACGCATTTATAAACGAAATAGTCACGGAGTTAGTTGGAAGTATTTGCTTTGACATTTGCAGGTATGCATAATCTGAGTAGGCTTTCACCGATACCACAACGATTTGTGTTCAGACGTACATATATATTTTTCACAATGAATCATCATACAATCTGTAATAAGTAACATCGTTAACTATACCGCAAAGAATTTTCACTTATGTTTTTAGTTTTTGTAGATCGGACTTTTGCAAGTGAATACGTTTACTCCGCAATACAGTTTTTAATCATGCAATTTATTAATTTGGAACGCAGTTTTTCATTTTTGTTCAGCGATGAAGTTCAAATAATACAAGAGACCTTTATAGGAACCGGGGTGTAAATTGAACGATGAGCGTGCCACCGCTCACATTTAGGTGAAATTCCATATCCCTGTACGTACTCCATCAATTTCAACCAAATTTGGTATATTATCTTGACGAACGTATGTTACGAAATCGTGCTTTAACCACTCCAACTTCTCATACGGCACAATTTTAAATTATTTCACTTTCCAGTACAAAAATCAATCACTTATATATGCACAAATAGTGCTTTCGAGGTATACCATCCCTAGTCTCAAAATTGCCAAATCAGACTGTAGCTGTTCAGTGCGATGAACGCCAGTGCGAATGACTGACTTGTTGCAGAAAATATCGGTCACTCTGTGAGATCGATAGTTGCAATTCGAATACTTATTTCTGTGATAATAAACTACCTTGTATCAAAAATGCGTTATATTGGGTCATATCGGACACCCATATATCTCATATAAAGATTTCGAAATTTCAGTTGACTTTATGCCACATACATATGTCGGTAAGTTGTTACCTTAATGAAATTGAAAGTGCGTAGTTTTCTAACATCAGTGTATCTTTGTGCCTAAAATGGATAAAAACGGGCAAAAACTGTACTCCTCCAAAACGGCTTTACCGATTTTTACCAAATTTTATATGCGTATTAAGTAGGTCTGAGAATCGGCTACTATCTATTTTCCACATTGAACAATTCCAGAAATTAACTTATTTCCCTACAAATTTTTTTTTAATTTTTTTGTTTTGTTTTTCAATATTTTGATTTGTAAATTATTTGAATCGTTCAATTTCGGTCGCTTGCTTTTTTATTTCGGCTATTCAAAAGGTAAATTATTGAAAATTATTCAGTGAAAACTTTATGTGTGTTTTACACAACGTGATCAATTACAGAAATTTGCTACGAAGTCACGAAGAGACCGCCCTAATATCGGTCGGTGTTCTTTTTGCCATCAACGTATGGCAGCCCAACACACATGACGTGTGGAATTATGGATCGCTGTCAATCAGCAAGCGATCTTCACGATATTACCGCACGACTTTTCAAACAACAGCTACGATGTTTGATGAATTTTACTATCTTGAAGCGACTTGTACATACAAGTTAATGACAGCCTCCACACAGCCACTTGACTATAACTGTAAACAATATTGAATCTTTACACTTTGTAGTTGGGTGGCCTCATAAATTTAAATAAAATTTGATATATTTTTTCCGTTCATATGCTGAATATGAAATTAATGCAATTAGACACTTTCTCAATAACTTTAAGTAAATAATAAACAAATGTATAAAAAAGAGTAACTTATAAATAAAGATTTAGATTTTGTTTCCGGCAACCAAGTCGATACCACGAGTTTCATTTTCTCTGCGCGTTGGCAGAAAGAAAATATATTTTTTTATATATTCCCGCGATACGGGAATTAATTGGCGCCCAACGTGGGGCACGAATTCAAAAAAAGTGCTTACTACAAATAAAAAGTTCAAATAACGGATCGTTTTGCTTGTTTATCTCAGTTAAAACTTGATGAATTATAAAGCCAGATTTTAAGTGAAAATCAAAACATAATTAAAGTGATAACACGCCCCAACAAATACAAAAAGAGGGTCAATTAAAAGAACTAATACCAGATAAAGCAAAGCTAAAAACAACAAGAACAAAGCAAGTGCTTAAGAACACTAACAACAAAAACAAAGCAAGAACTCAAAAACAACTAAGTAACGGAGGCAACAACAGTAGCAGAAATAATTACAAAACAACAAGAACAATAAATAGCGACAACAAAAGCAACAGAAGCAGAGAACAGCAAGAAAATAAAGGGATTTTGGAGGGAGACCACTCATCGTCAAATATACATATGACCCCCCTTAGCTTCAACAACGAGCCTAGTGCGATTTTTCATGGAATTGACCAGCTTACTGTATCTAAAGCAACTATTATCAGCATCATCAGCGGTAATTAATTGACAGCGACGGAATATACATATTAGTAAGTTAAAATTAAAATAAATATGTTAAAATTATAAATTATATATATATATATATATATATATATATATATATGTATTTATGGGGAACACCCAAATTAAACCTAAGTATATTAGATTATACTATTGTAAAAATTGCTGTGGGGATCACGAAGAGAAAAAGTGCCCCAGAAAAAAATAAAACATAATTTCTAGTTTGTGCAACCAATAATAAAATAAATTAAAGCTGCGATTCACCACCTTCGGGGGGACCCTCCAGCTTAAAATAAATAAAAAAAACTCTGCGATTAACTGCGATAAAATACAAATAAAAATTAAGGCTCGACCAGCCACATAACAAAATAAAAAGACCCCCATAACTTAGCTCAATTCTGCGAATCCTACATAAAAGGACCCTCCAGAATAGAAGAGCATCTCTTCCTAGAAGAGATTATACAAATATAAATTAGGGCTCGACCAGCCGCATAACAAAATAAAAAGACCCCCATAACTTAGCTCAATTCTGCGAATCCTACATAAAAGGACCCTCCAGAATAGAAGACCATCTCTTCCTAGAAGAGATTATACAAGTATAAAATAATAATAAAGTTCTTTCTCTAAACTAAAAAAATAATAATAATTAATCATGACTAATGAGGCAGGTTTAACGGTAGATTTAATTACGCGCCTAATTGCGGAAAGCAATATTACAATAAGGCAAGAAATCGACAGATTAAAAAATCAAGTTGAAATTGAAACACACAGAGTAACAGATTTTCAGACGGAAATAATAAATGACAACATTCAGTGTCATGAGTCACTAGATGTTATAAAATCCTTACCAGAATTCTCAGGAAGGATAAACGCTAATGTTAGCTGGCGCGAAGCCGCACATAACGTTATGATAGAGGTAGCCGAAAGTACTTCGCAGCCCTTACGATTTTGCGTAACAAAATTACACTAGAAGCAAATGACACATTAACCAACCATGGTACTGTGTTAAATTTTGACGCGATAATTGCGCGTCTCGATTTTGCGTATTCGGACAAATGTCCGATACATATCATAGAACAAGAAATGAGTGTTCTACGACAAGGCTCAATGACGGTCATTGAATATTATAATTTAGTTAACAAAAAACTAACGTTGATGATTAATAAAACCATTATGACTTATGGAGGGGCTGCACCAATAACAAAAGAACTGAATAAAAAGAATAGAGACCAGGCTCTTAGAATATTTATAACTGGGCTTAACGCTCCATTAAGAGATATTATATTTTCCCTGTGTCCGGAAGATTTGCCCGACGCATTGGCCAAAGCTCAGGAATTAGAGTCCAATAATCAGAGAGCTCGATTTGCACAAAATTTTGCAAATGAAAGGACAAGAGTTAAACAGTTTTATCCAAGTAATAATTTACGATTTCATCAGAGGAGCAACATGCCAAAACCAGAACCAATGGATATAGATCCATCTATGTCTAGATCATACCGAAGGAAAAATTACCCAAAGCCCCAACTAAACAATAGCCATAAATACCAAAATTTTGGAAAACCATTGGCCAGTACAAGCCATCAAGCCAATATGGACCAACCAAATAGGTATATTCTAAATAGAAACATCCAAGGAATAAAACGACCAAGGGAAAGCAATTATAGCTTTCGCCCACAGGAGAAAACCCAGAAGATAAACAACATGAATGAAAGTCATTTTTTAGGCAAAGAGGGGATGAACTCCTCTGTCTAAAGCTCTACGACTCAAAAATAAAGAAAAGTTTAAAAGCTCTAGTCGATACAGGAGCAACCTCTTGCTACATTAAGCCTGAGGTTTATAATAACAAAAAGGAACTAGCCATTTATAAACGGATAAAAACCGTGAATGGCTATTCCATAATAAAGCATTACCATATAATAACCATATTTGGGGTCGAGGAAATTTTCTACGAAATAGAAGGTATAGAATCGGATCTCCTATAGGATATAATTTCCTTAAAAAAATTGAGGCACTTATCGACGTGCCCAATAGGAAAATAAATTATATGGAAAAAAATAATAATAAAAATGAAGCAAACAGTATGAACATTTATTTTGAAAATAAAAAAGGGGAAAACTTAGAAATCGAGGAACAAAAAGATTCTGCACATTTAACCGAGGTAAATATCGGTATAAATAAAAAAATTAAGGAACATAAAGATTCCGTAAAACCAGCCGAAGCAACTACCGGCAATATTATAAATAAAAAATTTATTGTGGAACAAAGAAGTTCTACAACGCCAGCCGATGATAATACCGGCATATTAAATAAAAAATATATTGTGGAACGAAAAAGTTCTACAACGCCAGCCGATGATAATACCGGCAAATTAAATAAAAAATTTATTGTGGAACAAAGCAGTTCTACAACGCCAGCCGATGATAATACCGGCAAATTAAATAAAAAATATATTGTGGAACGAAAAAGTTCTACAAAGCCAGCCGATGATAATACCGGCAAATTAAATAAAAAATATATTGTGGAACGAAAAAGTTCTACAACGCCAGCCGATGATAATACCGGCAAATTAAATAAAAAATTTATTGTGGAACAAAGCAGTTCTACAACGCCAGCCGATGATAATACCGGCAAATTAAATAAAAAATATATTGTGGAACGAAAAAGTTCTACAAAGCCAGCCGATGATAATACCGGCAAATTAAATAAAAATTATATTGTGGAACGAAGAGGTTCTACAACGCCAGTCGAAGATAATGCCGACAATAAAATAAAAAATATACTCCAAAAAAAGGAGGTATTAATATCTTAAAAATAAATAATTTCAATATTACCGATGAGAATAGTTTCGAAGAATTAACTGAGCTTCAAACACATGTAAAGGAAAAAATTGCTCAAATATATTCAGGCTATAGTACAAGCTTCCCATTTCACCCTGGATAAATTATTTTTGAAAAAATAATAGGAGAGAGAAATAAATTACAACCTAGGTATAAGAAACAACAAATTAAAGAAAACTTGGGGAATAACATAATAATTAATAATAGAAACAGAATTATTCATAAAAATAATATAAAATCATAATTTTATAGGTTTCCAATATGATCATTTTAATTTTGACTGCACTAATCAGCTCGGCAACCGCTGATGTTATAGACTATACTCGACAAGACTACGTACTTATCGAAAATGGAGATGTTTCCATTTATGAAGAATACGGGGACCTATTCCACATTACTAATTTATCTTATTTTGAAAATATAATAGCAGACGAAAATAGAAATTTTTACAGTATTAACGAACAAAATCACGATAGCTTAGGAGTTATTACACAGGAAACAGAATCTGAAATTTTGATAATAAAAACTTTATTAGAACAATTAAAACAAACTAATTTTCGGCAAAAAAGGGGTATAAATGAATTAGGAACTCTTTGGAAATGGATAGCTGGTACACCAGACCATGACGACATTGTAAAAATTAATAATAAATTGGACGAACTGATAATAAATAACAATAAGCAATTTACAACAAATTCAGAAATTTTTAAAATAATAACAGAATTAACTGAAACAATAAATAATATTAAAGGCGATACCATAAACAGGAAAATAATAAGAAAACGAAACCAATATATTACACATGAACTTCAAAATTTAATAAATACAATAACTTTTGGTAAAATTGGAATTTTAAATCCAACAATTTTACATTATGATGAATTGAAAAACATAACATATTACCAACATGGTATTATGACTATAACAGATTTAATGGACATCTCTAAATTTAAAATAGCCCAAAAAGAAAACATAATAATAATTTATATTAAATATCCTAAAATAGAACTAACATGTAAGTACTACGATGTAAGAGCCATAGCTCAATTAGATGGTAAGCTTATAATTGATCAAAACATAACATATTGTAATAATAATCTTTTTAATATACAAAATTGTAAAACTGAAATTACAAAAACATATTGCAAATTGAATAAAAAACATTTTTGTCAGAAATATTAAATAAAAAACAAGGAAAATGTAAAAAACTAAAAGAGAAAAATTTGAAAATAGAAGAAATAAAACCAGGAGCAATATTAATTTCAGGAAAAAATATTGTAGACAATCAAACACTAACTGGAACATATTTAATTACATTTGAAAATAATACAGTAATTAATAATCAAACTTATGAAAATATAGAAAAAAAAATCTGGAATTATCTGAAAAATAACCATATCAATAATTTTGAAATTTTGGAATATATTGAAACAACTAATAAACTGTTAAAATTAGATAATATAAACATTTTAGCAGAACGGAATAAGCAAATCACAGTCCATTCATATTTTTGGTACATAATTTTAATCTTGGGAATACTTTTCTTAACTTACATAATACTAAAATTAAAAAAATCCCGCGAAATTCCCAAACCAGTAGAAAATGTGCAATTGCAAGAAGTCACATATAATGCTCTTTTAAATCAAATACATAAATTAACTCAAAATAATAGTGAATCGGGGACGATTCATCTTAGGAAGGGGAGAGTTAATGACAGCCTCCACACAGCCACTTGACTATAACTGTAAACAATATTGAATCTTTACACTTTGTAGTTGGGTGGTCTCATAAATTTAAATAAAATTTGATATACTTTTTCCATTCATATGCTGAAAATGAAATTAATGCAATTAGACACTTTCTCAATAACTTTAAGTAAATAATAAGCAAATGTATAAATAAGAGTAACTTATAAATAAAGATTTAGATTTTGTCTCCGGCAACCAAGTCGATACCACGAGTTTCATTTTCTCTGCGCGTTGGCAGAAAGAAAATATATTTTTTTATAAATTCCCGCGATACGGGAATTAATTTACATATGTGGTGCTGTTAGATGCTATATCTAGTCTGTTGAGTGGCAAAAGAGAAGTTTGCCACACACACATTCTTCCTTGGATGGTGAATGGTGGTTACACTAAATCAAATTGATGTAATCATTTCTGCGGAAATCCCAAATGCAGAAAAAGAACCAGTATTATACAAAGTGATGAAAACCAAAATGTTTCATAAACCTTGCGGACACCACAATCCCACTTCATATCAATCAATGTTGAGTATTGTTGTTTGCTGAAATAGAGCAATTATAGACCTTGAAAGCAATGAAGCGCTTTGTAGGGTATTAACTTTTGCAATGCATGAACCTTTTCCTACTGTTGTGCATCTCGCAGTTCATTCATAGAACGCCAAAGTATATATTTGACATTGACATTGACGGGTATTTTCTCGACTTGCGTCAGTGATCCGTTTGCGTGAAAAATGCTCTATTTGGAAATGCCTTAATATTATACATAGAATGCATCGTCGAAGAAATGTTTACCCAGACAACAAGGCCAACCAGTAAATGGACATACAGGTGTGTTCTCAACTAATGCATTAGGATGAATTTACACAATCCACCCGAAAAACGATGATTGCTTCTACCTTCGGTGGCTATTGATTAATGTACGCGGTTCAACTTCATTTGAGTCATTGCGTACTGTGAATAGTACGGTGTGTGCAAATTTTTGAGAAGCAAGCCAGCAATTACAATTGCTGGATACTGGTAATCGCTGGAATCAAACGAAGGACGATGCGATAGCTTCTTCGCATGCCACTGAAGTTCACAAACTTTTCGCGATGATCATTTCAACATATCAGCCTTCAAATCTGAGTCAATTATGGGATGCGAATAACAATTACATTGTCGAAGACATTTTACATAGTATTCACTAAGAATTGGAAATGGGCAAATTCCGATCATCTTAACAATGAAGACGAAGTCGTGAATTATCCAGTGGAATTTCTAAATTCTTTCGAGAGGCTTGGTATGCCGCCGTATTATTTGCGTCTCAAAGTTGAATCTGTCATTATGATGTTTCTTCAGGCGCAGAAACTGTGTAATGAAACCCAACTGATTGTGACGCAGCTATCGAATACAAGGGGGCCGAATGCTTGATTCTACGAATTCCTTTAAGTTCCAACGATTTGCCATTTCAGTTCAAACCTGTACAGTTTCCAGGGAAAATTATATTTGAAATGACGATCAACAGGACACAAGGATAGTCGCTAGAAGTGTGTGGCATAAATCTGGAAATGTCATATTTTTCACACGGCCTGCTATACGTGGCGTGTACATAAGTTCGAAACCCATCTTCTCTATACATTTACGCACCGGAACAGAAACAAAAAAATGTTATTTATCAAGCTACGCTACATTGAAAAAATCTAAAAAATCGCAAAAAAATGATTTAAGCACAAAATATAATACATTCAACTTCTTTTCATTTTAAAACACATAATTTCAACGCCTGCGGGGACAGATATACGTAATAGATTTATAAAGTTGATTTATAATAAATTATCAAGTATACTCTGGCAATATATATTCAATCTAAGATAAATTTAATTTTAGGCAAGATATTCCGACTTTTAATACTAGAACTCATAGATTAACCAATATGTTGGGCAAAGCTCGGTCACATACTTCAATATCCACATATTCGGAATTAGTGTCTTTGAAAAGTTTCAATAACCGATAAATCCGTTCGCAGCCACAATCTTAAAATTATGAGATTGATCATGTAGATAATAATCACTTTAGCAATTATTTGAACATAATTATGTTATACAAATATAATTAGGAACTTAAAGTCATATCTCCAATTTTCACAGTCACATCTTTTTGGCTTTCCTGCAGCTTCTTCAACTACAATACTTTTTGAAAAATTGCAAGCCTTTTTGAGAAAAGATAGTCAATTGGGAATGCGTGAAAAATTGCCTGTACCGAAAAATAGTAGATAAACGACTGATCGCGATTGCTCTTTTTACACAATTGAAATCTTTATTCCAGGAATTTTATGACTTAGCCTAAGCCTTAACTTAACGGCTTAAGCTAACGCGACGCGTAAGTATGTATTTGCAAAGAAGGGGTAAGCAGATTTCATTTCGTTACATTATGGTAGAAAATTATGGTGAGAATATAAAACAACATTATTAGGGTGAGTACTTTATATAAAATAAACTCTAACATTTAAATTCAATATTTAATATAAAATTAATTAATTTATATTAGTTTGGTATAATATTAAAAAAAAAAGTATTTATTTTTAAAGGATGTCGCTTGACGCAGCACCGGTCACCTTGACAGGATCATGATCGTTCAACGTTGATGGGTAGCCGGGCGAACTTATGAATGGGCCGCTTGATTGTGTCGGATTTCGTTGCCACGTCTGCCACTCGCACCTTGCCGTCTTGCCCTTCTACGGTTGCGGCGACTCGTCCTAGTACCCACTGCTGCGGTGATGTGTTGTCTTCGTGTACGAGGACGAGGTCGGCGGCATCCAGATTCCGCTTCGGATGTAGCCATTTGTTGCGCACCTGAAGGCTCGTGAGATATGTTTTGGACCACTGCTGCCAAAACTGTTGCTTGAAACAGGCAACAAGTGGCCATCTCTCGCGTCCGCTGCGGTACTAGTAGAGGGCAACGGATCAGCAGGTGTGCTGGAGATAGTGCTTCTCCATCGTTGGGGTTCTGGTTCAACGGTGCTAATGGACGCGAGTTGAGAATGGCTTCCACTTCGGCTAGCACTGTTGCAAGTTTTTCTGCGGTGAGAAGAGCGTTACCGAGTGCGCGAGCTACCAGGTGTTTGGTGGATTTCACCGCCCATAATCCGCCGAAGTGCGGCGCCCTGGGTTTTATAAAGGTGAAGTTGAATCCTTCCTCTGCGGCGCATCCCTTCACTTCCGTTGACTGAGCAAGAAATGTCTCTTTCAGCTCGCGCAGCTTTCGGTCGGCGCCGACGAAATTGGTTGCGTTGTCGCTGCATATTTCCTGTGGAATCCCTCGGCGACCAATAAACCTTTTTAGGGCAAAAATAAATGTATTAGTCGATAAGTCAGAAACTAATTCTAAGTGTGCTGCTTTCGAAGTAAAGCACACAAAAACTGTAATATAAGTTTTCACGGGTGGTCGACCACGTATTTTTAATGTTGTATATATTGGATCACAAAAATCTACGCCACATATAAGGAAGGGTCGTAGCGCTCGAAGCCTTTCTGATGGCAAGTTTTCCATTATTTATTTTTGCAGCTTCGGCTTGTAAGGAAAGCAGTGTGTGCAGTTTCTTACGGTTCTACTGCATACCTCTCTTGCATTAAGCAGCCATATGTATGTGTCCTTGAAGAAAGTAAGTCGTAACGAAGTGCGAATTTTTATTTAGTAATAGTGGAAATTTGGCATCGTGTGGCAGAGGTGCATTTAAAAGGCGACCTCTACTAGGATTAATTTGAATGAAAGGGACATATCCGAGTACTCATGCCAGAACGGATTTAGTTTTTGCAAGTTTTCCGGTGCCCTTAGTCAGTTTTTGGATTTCATTCGCAAATTCCGAATGTCAGATCCCTGCACTCCGTATGCATTTTTGGTCGTCTGATTTTTCGTAGTAAATATTCGACCACACGAAGCAATTTTCTATGAGAAGAGAATTGTTCAATGAGGTCAAATCCATTTTTCTACTTCTCTAATTCCTCGTCTTCTGGTGAGAGCTGGAAATGGGTGTTAATTGGCCATAATGCAGGGTCTTCTAGGAGGAACTGTAACTCGTCCACGTTACAACCCCGAGACACTTGATCCGCAGGCATATGCCGCCAATGCACTTTGTCAGTCAACTCTTGGATTTCGGACACTCGATTTGCGACGAAGGTTTGTAATGAGGAAGGATGTATTTTTATCAAATGTAAAACAATTTCAGAATCTGTCCAAAATGTTATTTTTCGAAGTGTCGATTCAACATAGGCGCAATTCTTGACCATAATTTTGAAAGAAGATGTGCTGCCGAGAGCTCAAGACGCGGAAGAGATTTGGTATTCAGCGGAGCCACTCTATGCAGCATCCGTACGCTTTTATTGAAGCGTCGGAGAAGCCATGTATTTGGCAGGTGGCACTCGACTCTACGTTCACGTAACGAGGAATGCTAATTGTTGAAAGCTGCATTAGGTTGGCTTCAAAATTTTCCCAGCTAGTATCGAGGCGCAATGGAATCGACTCATCCCTATCTAGTTTTTGAATCCAAAGCTCTTGCAATAAGATTTTTTCTTTGGTTACTAGCGGGGCTAATAATCCAAGAGGATCGAAAAGGCGAACAGAAACTGATAATATGTTTCGTTTAGTGGCTTGCAGATCATTAAAATTGTCATCTAAAACAAATCGAAACAAATTATATTTCGGCAACCAATGCATTCCCAACGTTTTAGTAGAACTTTTGTCATTGAAGCTTAATGACTTTTCAGTGCATTTACTGTCGAAAATTTTAGGGTGGTTCGAAAACCATTTCGTTAAGGTGAATCCGGCCGAGTTTAATATTTTCATTACCTCACTTCTCAAAAGATCTAGAGACTCGAAATTTTCGGATCCTGTTAATAAATCATCAACATATAAGGCCAATGAACTGACGGGATATTTGATTGTATTGGCATCGCTGAGCATTTGCAAACACCGTGTTGCGAGAAATGGAGCAGGCGCCGTAAGTGCTCTCTCCACACAATAAGTTGACAGTTTCTGTCTTCTTCATGTATAATTATTTGGCGATACATTTTAGTAATGTTCGGTGTTAGTGCGTACTTATGTAAGCGAAAACGAAGGAGCGTTGAGTATAACTCTTCTTGGATGGTTGGACCTACCATCGAAAGTTCATTCAATGCTATTTGAATTGAAGATCGACTCGAAGAATCAAAGACAACATGTAATTTGGTTGTTGCGCTCTCGGGCCTTAACACGCATTGATGCGGAATGAAGTAGTATGGCTCACTCGGGATCTTATTGTTTGTTGGGCTCATGTGACCCAGTGCTTTATAATAATTCTGGAATCTTTCAATGTTCTCCTCTCCAGTGCTGCCGAACTACTGATTCATAAGAGTGACCGAGTAACTCACGGTAAGATTTAAAGGACATTCTGACTTGAAGCCGTCTTGAAGGCAATACTTCAGTTGTGTTAACGAAAAATTGTTCACACTCTTTTTGTTCTGGTGTGAACTTGTTGCCATTTGTTTCTGAAGGAAGCTCCTCCAGAGCCCAGAATTTTTGGACTACTGAATCTATGGACATTAAGTCGTCTTCAGTTTGGCATAATGTGCTATTTGCTTCGGGAGGAGGACTAAGACTGCTGACATATTTGCCACACACAATCCATCCCAAAAGAATTTTCTGTAGCGTTGGTTGATTAGGGCCAATTTTAATTTGATCAACCGCTAACAGATCGAAAAAGGTTTCTGCACCCAATAAGGTCCATCTCTTGGGATGTATGGAATTCTGGATCCGCCAATTAAATATTGTGCGGAATTTTCCAACCGTTAACATTAATGGTATGGTCTGGATGATTAGCCGAAATGCATCTCATAATCCAGAATTCTGCCGAAAAATCATAATTGTTACCCCGCGACTTAATAAACGCGCTTAATTTGGCCTCGACCTTCGTACTGGAATTTCCAATTCCTATAATATTTAAGGTCCTGTTTGGCGATGAATCCGCAGTTTTGGGCCAAATCCTCTGTCATAAAATTTACTTGTGATCCTGAGTCCAGTAAGTTTCTTGCAGGCAGGTACTCTCCACAGCTGGTCCTCACAAGAATAACTGCTGTTGCCAACACTACCCCATCTGGCATACTCGATGTATGCATTGCATGTCTAGTTGTTGTTTATTGCGGATGAGATTCAGCAGCAAAGGAAACGGGATGAAATAACGTATTATGGGATCAATTGCACACACGATATCGATCCGCTCTGCACTTGGAGACCGTATGTCCCTTACGCAAACAATTTATGCATAAGAGCACCGATTTGACATATTCAAATCTCTGTTGCACAGAGACAGTTTTGAAAGTGGGGCAACCAGTTATGCAGTGGTCCTTTGATTTGCACTGCTGACAAAGAGGCTGCTTTGTATTTGCAGCTAATAACGTCAATTTGGTCCTGTCCGATTTGGTTCCTGTCATGTGACTCGTGCTAATTGCAGCTCCGAGCTTCGTTCTCGAACATGACGCTCCTTCTGCTGATAATTGCTGAAATCTTCTATTTAGGTGGCTTCAAAGTCCTTCCATAATGGTAGCACGTCGTAATCCAGCTTTTTTTCCCATTTTAATCGGGTGGCAGTCAACTTTTGTCATGACCATGTGTATGATAATTGTATTTGTAATTTGTTTCTCATGGCCCAGCGATAGCAATAAGTTATACACAGCCGACACTTCATCGGTCATGAGGGTGGCGATGGGCAGTAGCGGTTTTAGGGTAGGGCGCGGTTGGGTGACCGCCTAGACGCCGGTCAAAAGGGCGCCGCAGGCGCCCCCCAGCTCATGCTCATAGTACGAGGTCTGCTTAGTCGTAAATTCCCTAAATTAAGCGGATTTTTTTATGTTAGCAAATCTTGAATGGAACGAACTATTCAATCGGAGTTCATTTTACGGGGAATCCCCAATCATAGAAAAACACATTGTCTATCTCCTTTTAACTTTTTGGTTAAAAAGAGCTAGCGTTATTTTAGCGAAGCGTAACAAACTCAGCTCATTCGCATTCATAAAATCGGTGCACATACAAAACAATTATTTTAAAACAAACAGACGCGAAGTAGTAACCAGACGGTTCATGTTCTATTGCGATGCTATGTTCGTCACTATCCGTTTCTACTATCTGCTTACATTAGTTTTATGTAAAAAGTTGTATGGTGTAAAAGAATATACCATTTTGTTTTTTGTCGGATTATTTAATTAGGTAAGTACTTTCATCTATATGTAATTATTATAATAAAGAGGTAACATTTGTTTGTTTAAATGTTTGGCGTGAGTTGGCGGGGAAATAAGTGGCTTCTAAAAAATTTAATATTGGTTATATATCTTATTATAATTGCAATACCTATAATTTTTTGTAGAAAATACATTATTTTATTTTACATTTTCAAACTGCAATATCTCAGAAAGTATATCATTTAAGACATCTCTCTTCTTCATTGCTGGCGTAGACACCGCCTACGCGATAATAGCCGAGTCAACAACAGCGCGCCAATCGTTTTTTCTCTTCGCTACGTGGCGCCAATTGGATATTCCAAACGAAGCCAGGTCCTTCTCCACTTGGTCCTTCCAACGGAGTGGAGGTCTTCCTCTTCCTCTGCTTCCCCCGCCGGGTACTGCGTCGAATACTTTCAGAGCTGGAGTGTTTTCGTCCATCCGGACAACATGACCTAGCCAGCGTAGCCGCTGTCTTTTAATTCGCTGCACTATGTCAATGTCGTCGTATATCTCATAAAGCTCATCGTTCCATCGAATGCAATATTCGCCGTGGCCAACGCGCAAAGGATCATAAATCTTTCACAGAACTTTTCTCTCGAAAACTCTTAAGTTCGACTCATCGGTTGTTGTCAGGACGGGAATTATGAGCGACTTATAGAGTTTGGTTTTTGTTCGTCGAGAGAGGACTTTACTTTTCAATTGCCTACTCAGTCCGAAGTAGCACCTGTTGGCAAGAGTAATCCAGCGTTGGATTTCCAGGCTGACATTGTTGGTGGTGTTTACGCTGGTTCCAAGATAGACGAAATTATCTACAACTTCAAAGTTATGACTGTCAACAGTGACGTGGGAGCCAAGTCGCGAGTGCGACGACTGTTTGTTTGATGACAGGAGATATTTCGTCTTGACCTCGTTCACTGCCAGACCCATTTATGTTGCTTCCTTGTTAAGTCTGGAGAAAGCAGAACTAACGGCGCGGGTGTTGAGGCCGATGATATCAATATCATCGTCATACGCTGGCAGCTGTACACTCTTATAAAAGATTGTACCTGCTCGATTCAGTTCTGCAGCTCGAATAATTTTCTCCAGCAGCAGATTGAAAAAGTCGCACGATAGGGAGTCGCCTTGTCTGAAACCTCGTTTGGTATCGAACGGCTCGAAGAGGTCCTTCCCGATCCTGACGGTGCTTTGATTGTTGCTCAACGTCAGTTTACACAGCCGTATTAGTTTTGCGCGGATATCAAATTCAGACATCGCGGCATAGAGGCAGCTCCTTTTCGTGCTTTCGAAAGCAGCTTTGAAGTCTACGAAGAAGTGGTGTGTGTCGATTCTTCTTTCACGGGTCTTTTCCAAGATTTGGCGCATGGTGAATATCTGGTCGGTTGTTGATTTTCCAGGTCTAAAGCCACACTGATAAGGTCCAATCAGTTTGTTGACGGTGGGCTTTAATCTTTCACACAATACGCTCGATAGAACTTTATTTGCGATGTTGAGGAGGCTTATCCCACGGTAGTTGGCGCAGATTGTGGGGTCTCCTTTTTTATGGATTGGGCATAGCATACTTATATTCCAATCGTTGGGCATGCTTTCGTCTGACCATATTTTACAAAGAAGCTGATGCATGCTCCTTACAAGTTCTTCGCCGCCGTGTTTGAATAGCTCGGCCGGCGATCCGTCGGCCCCTACCACTTTGTTGTTCTTCAGGCGGGCAATTGCTATTCGAATCTCTTCACGGTCGGGCAATGGAACTTCTGCTCCATTGTCATCGATTGGGGAATTGGGTTCGCCTTCTCCTGGCGTTGTACGGTCACTGCCATTCAGCAGGCTGGAGAAGTGTTCCCTCCATAATTTAAGTATGCTTTGGGCATCTGTGACTAGATCACCTTTGGGGGTTCTACAAGAGTATGCTCCGGTCTTGAAACCTTCTGTAAGTCGCCGTATTTTTTCGTAGAATTTTCGAGCATAACCCCTGTCAGCCAGCTTATCGAGTTCTTCATACTCACGCATTTCGGCCTCTTTCTTTTTCTTTCTGCAAATGCGTCTCGCTTCCCTCTTTAACTCTCGGTATCTATCCCATCCCGCACGTGTCGTGGTCGATCGCAACGTTGCGAATTAGGCAGCCTGTTTTCTCTGAAGGATAGAGTCATGTGTAGAAGTTCACGCAAGTGAGGAAAGTTCTCTGATCGCCATTGACTTGGGAGTGGCCAGAAACGATTCTTTTACATATGACTCAAGCAGCTCACGACTTCCGGTCTTTGACCAAGTATCCTTTGGGTAGCCTAAGAACATCCGTTTGAAGGTGAGCTAAAGTGAGAAGGCGAAACATCCCCTGCATAGGGTTGTGCGCTGGGCTTGGGACCCGCCTCGTAAAAAACACCCCGAATGAAAAATAAAATTTACGACATCTTGTCAAAAAATATTTGTTGTTTGTAATTTTGTATATTATTTGTCGATTAGCGTACGTTTTACGTACACCTATGTCTACACCGTAATACGACATTTTAGGTACTTAAAATTTTAGTCTATGCCAAGCTCCATACAAAAAAGTTCGAAGTCTTTTGAAAAAAAAAAGAACGAATAATATATCAATTATTTTTGCATAAAAAACCTTATATACGATTTAAATTTGTTTAAAGTTGTTTGATTTGTAAATTTTATTGTATTTATCTATTTTTAGAAATTATTGGACCTAAAGGTTTAATTTGTTGCAGATTTTATTGATTTACAAAAATTGATTAGTACAAAATGTCTGAAAACGTTGAGAAAAAAAAGAAACCATCTGGGTCAGAATATAGAAAACGGAAAGCAGAAAAAGATAAGGAATTTCAGAGAACAAAAAAGTTCATGAATATAGATAAATATATCGCAACAAAAAATGAAGACCTGAATATGCCATCTACATCTGGAATACAAATTAATGCATCGGTAACGGAGCCTCTATCTGACAAGTCAAATCAGATAACTGAAGATTGTGTTGAAGAGATTGTGGACAAAGTTTCCTAAAGTGAGATGATAAGCTGTGGTACACTTACAAATGCTGCTCCGGATGACTTCATTGGTGATGTACAACCAATACAAATTCTAGATGACGTTAGTACTGTTGTCGCCAATATATCGGATCCTTCCACTTGGCCAGTCACTCGAAATTGCATTGATCATATATGTAATTACTAGTGGCCCAGTGCAAACTCACATTGATAATAATCTGAAGAATGATACAGACCGACATTTCTCTAATTCCCATTTCAAAAAAAAATCTTGCAAACAATGAAACAATTCAGCGCCGTAGGGTAATTTACTCCGTTTCTAAGGATCGAGTTTATTGTTTTTGTTGTAGACTATTTGATAATAGCTCGACGTCGAACTTAGTATCTGAAGGATATAACAACTTTAAATACTTGTCTGAAATGTCAAAAATTCATGAAAATACCACTTTTCATAAGAAGTTTTACCTTTCATGGATTGATGCTGAACTACGATTAAAAATAGGAAAACCAATAGACTGCCAAGAGCAACACTTGATTAGAAAGGAAACTACAAGATGGAATAATGTTTTGTCTAGATTGATGCATATCACACTTTATTTAGCCGAAAACAATATGGCGTTCAGAGGTACTTCCGACAAACTATATACGCCAAATAACGGAAAGTTCTTAGGCTTAGTACAACTACTAGCCAAATTTGATCTAGTCATGCAGGAGTACTTGCGATTAGCTATGAAGGGTGATATTGGAAAAGACATTCAAAATGAATTAATAGAGCTGATGGGTGAAAAAGTGAAGTCAGAAATCATATTACACACAAAGAAATCAAAATATTATTCTATTATAGCTGACTGTACCCCTGACATTAGTCATGTAGAACAACTTTCGCTGACATTACGATTTGTTGATTTATCAGACGATAATGAAAAAATATCAGTAAAAGAGCATTTCTTGGAATTTATACCGGTCAATGAGTCAACTGGTGAAAGACTGACTGAAGTTATTATTAATGTTTTAAATAAATACGGACTAGAATTGAACGATTGCAGGGGTCAGGATTATGACAACGGGGCGAATAAAGGAGAATTCTCGACATAAACCCTTCAGCTGTACATGTGCCGTGTGGCTGTCATAGCTACAATCTAGTACTATGCGATGCCGCTAAGTCATCCGTAGGATCAGTCACTTTGTTTGGGATACTTCAGGGGTTGTTCACAATGTTTTCAGCTTCTGTTCATCGATGGAAAATTCTAACCCATCACTTGGGAGTATATACTATAAAAAAGCTCAGTGACACACGTTGGGAAGCAAGAATAAGTAGTGTTAAAGCAGTCCGTTATCAAATTAGTACTATCCATGATGCTTTGATTACTTTGGCTCTTGAAACTCAGAAAACTGATGTTGAAGTGTCTCATGAGGCTACTACTCTGGCCGAACAGCTAAAGGATTTCAGCTTCATAGTTTCATTGGTTGTTTGGTATGACATACTTTATCAAATAAATATTGTAAGTAAATCTCTACAGTCAACAGATATGGATCTTGGTAAATGTACAGAAATGTTGAAAAAATGCTGCAATTTCTTGGAAGACTACAGAAATACAGGCTTTAAAAGCGCTATTTTAACTGCGAAGGAGTTGGCTGAAGAACTAGAAATTGAACCTGTATTTCGAGCTACAACAAGAATTCGACGTGTTAAGCGCCAAGCTAGTGAAATTGTACGCGATGACCCTATAACTTCTCCAGAAAAAAAATTTGAGGTTGAATTTTTCAACTGTCTTTTGGACACTACATTAATTTCAGTCAATGAAAGGTTCGAACAGTTAAATGAGTACTCGGAATCTTGGTCTTTTTTGTATAATATTAAACAGATTCCAGAAAAACCCGACCTTGTCAAGCTCTGTAGTGATCTCCAATTAAAATTAACTGTAGGCTCTAAATCAGACATAGATGGTTGTATGTTGTGTGATGAACTTGTAAGTCTGATATCTTTTTTGCCTGATCAAAATATGGTTACTCCCATTTTTGTTTTAAATTTCATCAAAGATTGCAACTTACAAGAAATGTATCCAAATGTATGGATAGCATTGCTAATATTATTAACTATACCTGAAACGGTTGCTAGTGGGGAGCGGAGCTTTTCAAAGCTGAAGTTGATAAAAACCTATCTTCGATCAACAATTTCTCAATCTAGATTGACAAACTTAGCAACTTTGTCAATTGAAAACTAAATTGCTGAAACATCGACTTTGACAACCTTATAAAAGAGTTCGCTGATAGAAAGGCCAGAAAAGGAAAATATTATTAGTGTTTTTGTAATGGTTTAAATGGTTATTTTTTATAATAAATAACTATTTCTTTTAATAAACGGTTATTTCATTAAATGTTTTCCCTTTTTTCGAATGGGTTTGAATTGCAGTTGGAGGGCGCCGTAGAAATCTCGCCCAGGGCGTTGCTAGTGTTAAAACCGGCACTGCCGATGGCATTTGGATAGTTGGAAAATAAAAATGTTTCGAAATTGTATTGAAAAATTTTTTGAGGCCTGCCAATGCCTTCGGATAATTTTCATCCGACATTTGAAACGCTTTTACCGTACCCAATATCTAGGATATTTGGATCATTGTGAACTAAACTCTCAAACAAACTCATACATTTTTTAAATTCGGAATATTTTCCCTTGAATTTCGGCAAATTCATTTTTGGGAGCCTTGAGCTATGAGATGTCACGAAAGATGTGTCCGCAATAGACGTACTACTTTTTGCTAAAATTGTTTTAATTATAGATTTTGTTTCTACAATTATGTCCTCTAACTCCCCTCGGGCCATGTCGTCTTCATCAATCTCTTCAATTTTAGATTGACACTTCAGCAACTTTTCACTGTGTGAGTTTAATATGTCGAGACGACATTCCACCTCAAATGGATCTAACGACATGGTTTTTTCCAGAAGGCCCGTCTTCATACGCGAAATGCTACTTTTCGCCATCGTCCTTTGACGCTTTAATGATATTAAGTCGATCAACTCCTTACTTGGATTGGTTGGCAATAGTTAGCTTTCGCTTGCTCATTTTTGTTTGTTAAAATTAAATTTTCGAAAGAAAACAATAAAGGTTGGCAACAGATATAATAGGAATCGATTACGAAAACGAAATAAAAATATCGATTTCCAATTATACGAAAGCCTAACCGATAATACTCGTAATGAGCACAATGTTTTTTTTTTCAAACGAGAAGTTGAAAACTGTGTGAAAACACGCAAATTATTAAAAAATCGTAGATAAGATAATACGTATATAAACGCTACCGCAAATCGTTACATCCCCTCTTTTTTATCTCAATATATATAACGTATGTACACATGTACTATTGTATATACACTTTTTCTTTTGGCAATTATTAAAAAATTCGTAACTTAATGTTCAAGTAATGCGATCATAGACGCTATCACGAATCCCTCTATCCCCTTTATGTGTACGTATACATATACATACGTGTCCAATTATTATATATGTACATACATATATTGTATAAAACATGTAAAAGTGTAAAAATTCAAACACTGAAAGGGTGCAAATGTTAATTATTGCTATTTATTTTCTTTGTTTGGACCACTTTCAATGATTCACACTCGTTATCAGTTCTGAATGCGCAGGCGTTTTGCCTGCGTTCACTTCCCTGGTGCAGAGGAGGAAACGGCAGCTCATTCCCACGAAGGAAGTAGGTGTTGACGAAGCATAGATGTCGTTGGCAGCAGCGATGGTGTCAGCAGCAGCAATGTTGTTGTTAGCGGCAGCGATGTTGTTTAGCCGCAGCGATGCTTTTAATAGCAGAGCCAGAAACAGTACGGTGTTTTGCTTTGTACAAGTTATTCAAATGTAATGTTTAATTCAAAATTCCTTTATTTGCCGTCATCTCGGCTTAGCTGTCAAGTAAAAAGTGAAACTTATAATTATCCCTAACTTAGCTCAAGCCACCAACCCGCATTGCGTCGTGGCTCCTCTGCTGACGTGTTGCTGACCTTGCGCCTCGTGCATGGTGTTAGTTTACTTTGATGTCTGGCCAATGTTCTCACGCAAAATGTGCTAACTTAGCGACATGTGCAGAGTGGTAGGCTCTTATTACGACGGGAATTAGGGTGTGTCGTTTCCTCGCGATAACTTTAGGGTGTGTCGTTTTATCGCGATAACTTACACAACGGCAAACTTGTACACAAAAACAATAAACGAAAATTTCTTTTTTTTTTCTTTACTTTAAGCTAACGGCACTAAAACTCATTTTTTTTTTGGGTTTGTAATTTAAAACAGAACTAAATTTTTTAATTTTAACTTTCTAGAGGATGATGTGAATATAAATTTCACCACTTTTGTCAAAATACAATTTGAAATACTTTTTCTTCTTTACTGGCGTAGGCACCGCTTACGGGATTATAGCCGAGTCAACAACAGCGCGCCACTCGAAGCCAGGTCCTTCTTCACTTGGTCCTTCCAACGGAGTGGAGGTCTTCCTCTTCCTCTGCTTCCCGCGGCGGGTACTGCGTCGAATACTTTCAGAGCTGGAGTGTTTTCATCCATCCGGACAACACGACCTAGCCAGCGTAGTCGCTGTCTTTTAATTCGCTGCACTATGTCAATGTCGTCGTATATCTCGTAAAGCTCATCGTTCCATCGAATGCAATATTCGCCGTGGCCAACGCGCAAAGGATCATAAATCTTTCACAGAACTTTTCTCTCGAAAACTCTTAAGTTCGACTTATCGGTTGTTGTCATCGTCCAAGCCTCTGCACCGTATAGCAGGACGGGAATTATGAGCGACTTATAGAGTTTGGTTTTTGTTCGTCGAGAGAGGACTTTACTTTTCAATTGCCTACTCAGTCCGAAGTAGCACCTGTTGGCAAGAGTAATCCAGCGTTGGATTTCCAGGCTGACATTGTTGGTGGTGTTTACGCTGGTTCCAAGATAGACGAAATTATCTACAACTTCAAAGTTATGACTGTCAACAGTGACGTGGGAGCCAAGTCGCGAGTGCGACGACTGTTTGTTTGATGACAGGAGATATTTCGTCTTGACCTCGTTCACTGCCAGACCCATTTATGTTGCTTCCTTGTTAAGTCTGGAGAAAGCAGAACTAACGGCGCGGGTGTTGAGGCCGATGATATCAATATCATCGTCATACGCTGGCAGCTGTACACTCTTATAAAAGATTGTACCTGCTCGATTCAGTTCTGCAGCTCGAATAATTTTCTCCAGCAGCAGATTGAAAAAGTCGCACGATAGGGAGTCGCCTTGTCTGAAACCTCGTTTGGTATCGAACGGCTCGAAGAGGTCCTTCCCGATCCTGACGGTGCTTTGATTGTTGCTCAACGTCAGTTTACACAGCCGTATTAGTTTTGCGCGGATATCAAATTCAGACATCGCGGCATAGAGGCAGCTCCTTTTCGTGCTTTCGAAAGCAGCTTTGAAGTCTACGAAGAAGTGGTGTGTGTCGATTCTTCTTTCACGGGTCTTTTCCAAGATTTGGCGCATGGTGAATATCTGGTCGGTTGTTGATTTTCCAGGTCTAAAGCCACACTGATAAGGTCCAATCAGTTTGTTGACGGTGGGCTTTAATCTTTCACACAATACGCTCGACAGCAAATCGTTACATCCTGGGGTCTCCTTTTTTATATATTGGGCATAGCACACTTAAATTTCAATCGTTGGGCATGCTTTCGTCCGACCATATTTTACAAAGCTCGGCCGGCAATCCGTCGGCCCCTGCCGCTTTGTTGTTCTTCAGGCGGGCAATTGCTATTCGAACCTCTTCATGGTCGGGCAATGGAACGTCTGCTCCATCGTCATCGATTGGGGAATCGGGTTCGCCTTCTCCTGGCGTTGTACGTCCACTGCCATTGAGCAGGCTGGAGAAGTGTTCCCTCCATAATTTAAGTATGCTTTGGGCGTCGGTGACTAGATCACCTTTGGGGGTTTTACAAGAGTATGCTCCGGTCTTGAAACCTTCTGTAAGTCGCCGCATCTTTTCGTAGAATTTTTGAGCATTACCCCTGTCGGCCAGCTTATCAAGCTCTTCCTACTCACGCTTTTCGGCCTCTTTCTTTTTCTGTCTACAAATGCGTCTTGCTTCCCTCTTCAACTCCCGGTATCTATCCCATCCCGCACGTGTTGTGGTCGATCGTAACGTTGCGAGGTGGGCAGCCTGTTTTCTCTCCGCTGCGACACGGCACTCCTCGTCGTACCAGCTGTTCTTTTGCACTTTCCGAAAACCAATGGTTTCGGTTGCAGCTGTACGTAAGGAGTTTGAAATGCCGTCCCACAGTTCTCTTATACCGAGTTGTTGACGAGTGCTCTCAGAGAGCAGGAGTGCAAGCCGAGTAGAAATTGAATTACTTATGTGCCTTTATTTTTGTACTTCACTGTATCCGTGTTGAACATTGTACATACGTGGTTTTTTTACTGCACTTAATTCGAAAATTTGTTCGCACTTATTTATACATACTTATATGTGCATATATAATATTTGCTTTTATGTTCCGGTAAGTATTGATATATGTATTTACATATGTACGAATCTGTGTATTTGCCGATTGGAATTTTCCGCACTCCACTTCACTTATTTCTTTCTTTTTAATTTTTTGAATGTTAAACGTTAATGTGATGTATATTCTTTTTATCCCAATATCACTGCTTATGTACATGTACGTACATACATATATGCACATATGTATGTTGCTTTTTACATACTCTGTGAATCTTTTCACTCTCACATCAATAATTTGTAATAAAATCATTTCATAAAGACCAATCAGTTTTTTGTCTTTATTCTCCAAAATATTTGAAAAAATATTTTTGCGTAGAATATTGCCACTACTAAAGGAGAATAAAGTAATACCTGAACATCAATTTGGGTTTCGCCGTTATCAAGGTACACCGGAACAAATGTCACCGTGTAGTTAACTACATTACTGACACTTTAGAACGTACCCCATACAAATAATTATATGTGCATAACTAGGTTCTTTGTTTTTTCGCCATATCACTATGGCCGAAATTGGGATTTTAACGGCAAAAAGTCGATTTTTCAAATTTAAATTTTTGCAATTATTTTGATGGTCAATACCCAACATATTGATAAGAAAAAAAAAAAAAAATTACTGTTGGCAACCCTGTTTATGTACAAACAGCTGGTAATGTTTACAAATTTTTTAGTACGTGTTAATACAAGTGAAGCAGCAAAATTTTTATAAAATTAAAAACTGTTTTTTAATAATATATTCTTGTAAAAAAACTTTGTAAATATGAGTTCTATTACTCGAGGTGAGTTTTTACTATATACAAATATAGTTTGCTAAATGTTTTTATTTCGTACTTATTTTGGTGGTTTTTTGTATGTATTTTTTTGTGAAATTGTGAAGAGTTTTATCGTTTTTCGTGGAGTAAAACTAAAAATGTTTTGAAGTGTCATTGGAACTATTTACATGTGATTGTTTGTAGAAAACTCAAGTTTTATGTTATGTAAGTTTAATGTGTATTCATTTGACTGCTAATGAACGAATTTTTAATACTTTTGTAGAAACACTCAGGTTCAAAAATTCTGAACTATTTGATTTTGGTTGAGAAACAACAGGAATGTTTCGAATTACATAAAAGGAAAGATTTCATACGAAATTGACAGTGAATTAAGTAAATTGATGTGTACTAAAGCTCGGAACTTATCTAATTTTATTAAACTTAAATGGAATAAACAATCCAGAAACGAGAATGCATTTAGAAAATATAATAAGAAATGGTTGAGTGGAGAAACAATTTTTGTAATATCGAAAAAGATTAATACTATTGGGCGACCAAAACTGACGTATGATGATAGCTGCGAAAGAAATAAAAGGAGATTAGCTTCCGAATTAGCTTCCCAGCAAGGAGACAATGCGCAATTATTAGTTCATGCTGCCTCTATATCTGCCAAAAAATCCCACGCAACGGATTTGAAATTTGTCCTACAGCAAGTTGCTACATCTCCAAATCGCCCATCCAAAATTCGAGAAGTTCTTAATACTAGCCATAAAGAAGTTACGCCAGTATCACCTGATGAAGCTCTAATGTTTGTGTTAGAAAACGGATTAGCTAAAAAGGTGTACTCAAATATGCGGCAATTAAACATAAAACACAATTGTAGTATTTATCCGACTTATGATAAAGTTTATGAAAGCAAATTAAAATGTAGACCGGATGAAATCAAGGCGAATGAAAGCTCTGTCGAAGTGTCGTTGCAAAATTTGTTAGACCACACAACTAAAAGAATTCTTGAATATCAAGATGAAGTATTGTGTACAATGGATGTTGAAGAATCGATCCTAATTTCGAGCTACGGATATGGTTCTACCGGTCACAGCTTGTTTAAACAAAAATTTGTGGAAAATACTTCGGAAAGTTTCGATCATTCCCTTTTTGTGACATCAGTCATTCCAATAAAAATAATTTCATCAGCAGGGTATAACATTTGGGTAAACCGTACACCTCAGTCAGTACGCTTTTGTAGACCTTTAAAAGTGGAGTTTGTTAAAGAAACAAAAGAGCACATTTTAACTGAAAACCACAACATAAAGAAACAGATTGAGGAGTTGAAACCACTACAATACACACTAAGTAATGAGAAAAAAATTAAAGTAAAATATAATTTATATATGACATTAATAGATGGGAAAGTCTTAAATGTGTTGACAGAAACTAAAAGTGCACAGCAATGTCCCATCTGTCATGCCAGTCCAAAGGAATTTCGAACTATAAGAAACTTTGATTCTCCTTATTTTGAACCGAAGACCGACGCTTTGAAATATGGACTAAGCCCTTTGCATGCGTGGATTCGTAGTTTCGAGTTTGTTTTAAAACTTTCATACAAGCTAGATTTGAAAAAATGGCAAGTTCGTGGAGCAGAAGAGAAGAGAATCCTGGCAGAAAAGAAACAAAAAATTCAAAAAGAGTTTTTGCTTCAAATGGGGCTTCATGTCGATAAGCCGAAAGCAAATGGCAGCGGCAACACCAACGATGGCAACACAGCTAGAAAAGCATTTTCTCGCACGGACCTTTTAGCATCTATTACTGGTATAAATATTGATTTTTTGAAACATTTACACATAATCTTAATTGCTCTCTCCTCTGAATTTGAAATTGATGCTCAAAGGTTTCGTGATTATTGCATTAAAACCAGTTAAATATTTTTCCAAAACTACGAATGGTACTCTATGTCTGCCACAATACACAAAATATTAGTGCATTCGTCACAAATAATTGAGGCTTCAGTAGTACCCGTAGGCGTCCTGGCAGAAAATGCATCTGAGGCGCGAAACAAATTTTATAAAAAAGATCGAACTGGTCACGCTCGAAAGGATTCAAAAGTGCACAACATACTTGACATGTATCATAGAGCTATGGATAGCTCTGACCCATATATTTCAAGTTTATGTTTGCAAGAACGTACAAATAGTTCAAAAAAACTTCCTTTTCCTCGAGAAGTCATTGATCTTTTTAAAATGCCTGAATTGCCACCAGAATTGTTATTACCTTCAACATCTCAAGAAGCCTCCAGCTGCAATTATAGTTATGATTCCAATGTAAGCTTAGAGTCGATAAATAATTATTCATTGGAATTAGAAGCGGCTGAAAACGAAGATTAAGATTAATCCATAAGCATTTACAACTTCTTTAAAATTATAAATTTATGAATTAAAAAATAAATTAATTTCTTGGTAGCGTTCAATATTTTTTTAATAGTGGGCGCGGGCCGCCCATTTTTTCTAAAGCTTTTTTTTTGTCAGAAGAAGTCCGTTTTCAAAATTTGATGAAGCCAGCGTTTTGGTAAGTATTTTTGGCGACAATTTGGGTTTTGGATATAGGAAAAAGAGGGCGTGGACCGTTCAATTTTTTCTCAAGTTGCTTTTTTACCAGGAAGTACGTTTTGCCACTACTTTGAAAAAAGGGGGCGTGGCACGCCCATTTTGTTCTCAAATCAATTTTTTATCATTAGAAGTCTACACACCAAATTTGGTGAAGCTAGCTTGCCAGGAAGTATTTTTTGCCGCTAAAATCCCAATTTCGGCCATAGTGCATATCTAAAAAACTATCCCGTTTTTGAAATTGAGCAATTCTTTGGTGATATGTTGTTGTTGTGAATAGACCAAAATTTTTGCTTTCTTTTCTCATTCGTTGTACAGTTGCTTTCAAAATGTGCGTGAGCTTTCGGTGCTGCGTAGTAAATAATTATACATATGTGCACATCAGTGCGAAATGATCGAAACTGCTGCTAATAGTGTTTTCGGAAGTTAAGTTGCAAAAATTAGTTTGAGATACTTATTGAAATATGTAATTGTTCAAAATTATGAAATTAATTTAAATATTTCGACAATAATAATAAAAGAATTTCTGTAAATTTAAACACGTTTTTCACACTTTTTTGTTTGTGTTTGTTTAAATATTTTTCATTTTTTGTTAGCCGACGACAACCGACAATCAAGAAGCGCAACGCGCACAGGCAATTAAAACCGAAAATTGTGTTTATAAAAATGCTATATTCATGAAAATTGTTTTAAAATTGTTATTTTATTATTAAACTTGTATTACGCACTATTGTCCCTGCTCGAGCGCCATGAATCTCAAGCTTTTTTGAGAAACATTAGTCAGTTGGGAAGGCGTGAAAAATTGCCTGAACTGAAAAATATTAGATAAAGGACCGATCGCGATTGCTTTTCTTACACAATTGAATTATTTATTCCAGGAATTTAATGACTTAGCCTAAGACTTAACCTAACGGCTTAAGCTAACGCGACGCGTAAGTATATATTTACAAAAAAGGGGTAAGTAGAATTCATTTCGTTACATTATGGTAGAAAATTATGAAGAGTATGTAAAACAGCATTATTAGGGTGAATACTTTATGTAAACTAAAATTTATTATTTATATTCAATATCTATCTATGTATATATATATATATATATATATATATCTATCTTATATAAATAAAAATGAATCGCCAAAATGTATGTACGCTCATAACTTTCATACGACTGAACCAAATTTGATAATTGTTTTTTTAATGTGTTCGTTGTGGATCGGAGAAGGTTTAGAAATAAAAATACATTATACTTTTAATTAGGAAAGGTCGGAAAATTGGACAATTCCAAAAAATAACTTCTTTTCATAGAATTTTTTTTTCAATTTTTGTTTGTTTTGTTTTTCAATATTTTGATTTGTAAATTATTTGAATCGTTCAGTTTCGGTCGCTTGCTTTTTTAATCCAGCTATTCAAAAGAACAATTTTTGAAAATTATTCAGTGAACACTTTATGCGTGTTTCACATAAAAAGATCAATTACTGATTGAAATTTGTTACGGAGCCACGAAGAGGTCGCGCTAATATCGGTCGGCGTTCTGTTTGGCATCAATTTATGGCAGCCTAAGGCAAGGCAATGCAGGAAGTACTCCCAGGATGCGATGACATATAGTACGTGCTGAATTATGGACCGCGATAGCTACTCAGCGATCGTCACGATGTCACAACACGACTTTTCAATCAACAGTTACGATGTTTGATGGACTTTATCTTGAATGAACGTGCTGTTAGATGCTGGATGTACTCTGTTGAGGGCAAAGTAGAGGTTTGCCGCTTCTTCTTTTTTGGATGGTGGATGGTGGTTACATTAGATTAAATTGATGCAATCATTTTTGCGGAAATTCCTGATCGAGAGATAGATCCAGAATTATACGAAGTGGTAAAAACCAATATGGTTCATGAACATTACGAACACCGCAATCCTTCTTCGGTTTGTATGTCTGACAATAAATGCACGAAACACTATCCACGTGCATTTCTTTAGGAAACGCAAACTGGAAATGATGGATATCCACTGTATCGGCGTCGCTCACCAGACGACAATGGCAGAACATTTAGCATTCAATTTAGAGGAGTGAATATCGAAGTTGACAACACATGGATCGTACTATATTCGCCAATGTTGTCTAATTCACATTCAAAACTTGAGTATTACAGTTTGGTGAAATCACTGAAATACGTTTGCAAATACATCACCAAAGAAAGCAACATTGCGATTATTGGCCTTGAATGAGATGAGATCAGTAAGTATCAAATGGGTCGATACATGAACTGCAGTAAAGCGCTTTGTAGGATATTTACTTCTGCATTTCATGAAAGTTTTCCGACTATGGTGCGCCTCGCGGTTCAACTTCATTTATGTCATTGCGTACTGTGAATGGTAGAGTGTTTGCAAGCCAGCAAGTACAATTACTGGAACATGATAATAACTGGAATCAAATGATGGACGATGCGATAGCTACTCCGCATGCCACTGAAGTTCGCATACTTTTCGCGAAGATCATTTCGACATATCATCCTTCAAATTCGCGTCAATTAAGGGATACGAAAAAAAATTATATTATCGATGACATTTTACATTGTATTCGCTAATGATTGGAAATGGGCAAATTTCGATTGATACTTCCATTGGTTTGATATAAATTTTTCCTGCCTATTGTCAATTCACTTCAACGAAAGAAGAACTTATCACGTTTATCCCAACAATAGCAAATTGTCATAACTGCGATTGCTTGAGAGCCCGCGCAGTTTTAGTTGCCAAAAATGCAGATGTTAATGACTTAAACTGGAAGATTCAAAGTCAAATTCAGAAGGGTTTGCGCTCATACAAATCGATCGATCGTCTTGACAATGAAGACAAAGCCGTGAATTATCCAGTGGAGTTTCTAAATTCTTTGGATAGGCTTGGTATGGCGCAGCATAATTTGCATCTCAAAGTTAGATCTGTCATTAGTATGTTTCACAATCTTCATTTATTCACCGAAACTGTGTGAAGAACCCCAATAAGTGTGACGCAGTTACCGAATATAAGGGGACAGTAATTTCATTTCAAACATATTCCGTTCCCAGAGAAAATTGCATTTGTGATGGCAATCAACAGGACAAAAGGATAGATAGATAGAAGTGTGGCATAAATCTAGAAAACCCATGTTTCGTGTTCACGAGTTGGAAACCCATCTCTTCTGTATTTACGCACCAGAACAGAAAACAAAAAAATTTGTTTATCAAGCTGCGCTACATTAAAAAAAAATAAATGATTTTCAACACAATATAAATTCAACTTTCTTTTCATTTCAAAACACATAAATTCACGCAGGGCAACGGCTGCGGGGTCTGCTAGTATATAAATAAAAATGAATCGTCAAAATTTATGTACGCTCATAACTTGCATACGACTGAACCAAATTTGATAATTATTCTTTCAAAATGTTCGTTGAGGTTCAGAGATGGTTTCTGCGGAGGAAGAAATTCGAATAATTGCCGAGAAACCCCTAAAAACAGCTCTTTTCGATTTCTCATACAAACGAATGAATGTTTGTTCGTTAGTAACGCTAAGAGAACGGCTGAACCAATCTTGATGAAATTTTAAGAGGTTGTTCGTTGTGGATCAATTAAGGTTTAGAAATAAAAATATCTTATACTTTTCATGAAAAGTCAGCAAATTGGATAATTCCAAACTTTTTTCCATAAACATTTTTTTTTTCAATTTTTGTTTGTTTTGTTTTTCAATATTTTGATTTGTGAATTATTTGATTAGTTCAATTTCGGTCGCTTGGTTTTTTATTCCGGCTATTCAAAAGAAAAATATTGAAAATTATCCAGTGAAAACTTTACGTGTGTTTCACACAAAGAGGTCAATTGCAGATTGAAATTTGTTACGAAGCCACCAAGAGGTCGCCCTAATATCGGTCGGTGATCTTTTTGCCATCAAAGTATGGCAGCCCAAGGCAAGGCAAGAAGTTCTCCCAAGATGAGGTGACATACGTGCACAATTATGGATCGCGGTTAATCAGCAAGCGATCATCACGATGCCACAGCACTCTGTTGAGTGGCAAAATAGAAGATTTCCGCACACACACTTTCTTCTTTGGTTGATGGTTACACCAGCCAAAATTGATGAAATAATTTCTGCGGAAATTCCTGATGTAGAGAAAGATCCAGTATTATATGAAGTGGTGGAAACCAATATGGTGCATGGAGCGCGGACACTACAATCCCTTTTCGGTTTGTATGTCAGACAATAAATGCACGAAACACTATCCATGTGCTTTTCTTTCGGAAATACAAACTGGAAATGATGGATATCAACTCTATCGGCGTCGCTCACCAGACGACAATGGCAGAACATTCAGCATTCAACTTAGAAAAGTGAATATCGAAGTTGACAACACATGGATCGTACTATATTTCCTATTATTGTTCAATTCATATTCAAAACTCATATCAGTGTTTAGTATTGCAGTTTGGTGAAATCGATAAAATACGTTTGAAAGTACGTCACCAAAGGAAGCAACATGGCGGTTATTGGTCTTTAACGATACGGTCGCTACGTGAACTGCAATGAAGCGTTTTGTAAGATATTTACTTTTGCAATTCATGAACGTTTTCCGACTGTTGTGCATCTCGCATTTATTTTAGAATGGCCAAGAGTGTATTTCAACCCAGAGAATACATTATAGCCAGTGGAAACATCGCCAGCAACAAAATTAACATTGACGAGTTTTCTCTCAACTTTCGTCAGTGATCTGTTTGTGAGAACATTGCTCTTTTCGGAAATACCTTGATATTATGAATGGAATGCATCGTCGAAGAAATAGTTACGCAGAAAGCAAGGCCAACCAGTAGATGGACATCCAGGTGTATTATTAACTAATAGATTAGGAAGAATTTACACAATCCACCCGAAAAACGACGATTGTTTCTATCTTCGGTTGCTATTGATTAATGTACGCGGTTCAACTTTATTTGAGTCATTGCGTACTGTGAATGGTTCGATATGTGCAAGTTTTGGAGAAGTAAGCCAGCGATTACAATTCCTGGAACACGTTAATCACTGGAATGAAAATGAAGTTCGCATACTTTTCGATAAAAACGTCGACATTGCCAAAGACATTTTACATCGTCTTCGCCAAAAATTGGAAATGGTACAATTTCAGTTGATACTTCCGGTGGTTCGATTTCAATTCCATCTTCCCTTTATCAATTCACGAAAGATGAGCTCATCACAAATGTTCGGACATTGGCCAAATTAACGTAACTACGATTCCTTAAGTGCACGCGCAATGTCAGATGCCAAAAATACCGATGTTGTTGACTAAAACTGGAAGATTCAAAGTCAAATTCCGGGAGACTTGCGCTCATACAAATCGATCTATCGTCTTGACAATGAAGACGACGCCGTGAATTATCCAGTGGTATTTCTAAATTCTTTGGACAGGCTTGGTATGCCACCGCATCATTTGCGTCTCAAAGTAGGATCCGTCGTTATTATGTTTCGCAATCTTCATGCACCGAAACTGTGTAATGGAACCCGACTGATTGTGACGCACCTATCGAATACAAGGGGGAGAAAGCTGCGTTACATTGAAAACAAAAAAAAAAAACACCAAAAATAAAATGATGAATTTAACTTTCTTTTCATTTCAAAATACATAATTTCACGCAGGACAACGGCTGCGGGGCCAGCTAGTTAAATGGTATATAATTTGTTTAAATATTTTCAAAAAATACTTAAAACGACAAACGCGTATTTCAATACATTACTCGCTAATTCGGAAAAAAAAACTCTTATTTACGCAAAAAAGGTTTTGGGTTTTATATTCATCTGAATTTATACTAAAAAATTCACTTTTATTAATTTATTGATACTAAATGAGCACAGACTCTAAGGATTCTAAATCTACTCAATTTTTAAATATTTCGAAAATGATTTCTGATAACAAAAGTCCAAGTACACCTGCAGAAGCTACACGCTCGAAACAAGGTGCTATAAAGCAAAAAAGGGGAAACGATATTTCTTACGCTAAATTCATTTCTGAGAGTGACAGCTTAATAAGATACTGCACTCGATTTTCATCTTCACCGATTCAAGATAACTCTGAATCGGTGCTAAAAATCAAAAATCAAAATATAGACAATTTCTGGACACGTCTCCAATCTGCATATGACGCGATAGTAGAAACTGACGATTCAGATCTATCCGAAAATTTCAAATTCTCGGCTTACGCCAAATATGAAAATTGCCTTGACCAATATGAAGAGACAAAAGCCATGATCTCAGATCAATTGAAATTAATTAAAGCAATTGCACCTACTCCACAACCGAGAGTAGAGCTGCAAGAGCAAATTCAAGGCCAAGAGGCGAGTTCAGGTATTCACCTTAAAGTTCCAGCATGCGATACAGAAACATTTCACGGAGGTTATGAGCAATGGCCGTCCTTCCGGGACATGTTTACGGCCGCGTACATAAACCATCCTAAATTATTACAAGCGCAAAAATTGTATCACCTCAGATACAAAACCAAAGGTCAAGCAGGCGTAATAGTCAAACAGTTCACATTAAATGACTACAATTTCAATTTAGCTTGGGAAGCTCTAAAAG
This sequence comes from Bactrocera zonata, assembly GCA_037783105.1. NCBI lineage: Eukaryota > Metazoa > Arthropoda > Insecta > Diptera > Tephritidae > Bactrocera > Bactrocera zonata. The sequence goes on along the minus strand of JBAWJQ010005267.1, from coordinate 199,003 downwards.
AACGATACTAGAACGAAAGAATATTGGTCGACCAACAAGTCACCTTATTAACGAACTTACCAAAAATTCAGAAAGAAGCAAGTGAAGAGTTCACAAAACTTCAATCCACTGTTTCAAATTGTTTGTCGGTTCTATCGACACAGAATATTCCCACAGACAATTGGGACCCCATACTGGTAAACATATGCTCCGCGGCATTACCGGAAAAATCTTTGCTTCTTTGGGAGCAATCGCTCTCATCACGAAGAAAATGCCCAACGTGGCAACAGATGAAAGATTTCTTAACTACCCAATACGAAATTGCGGAAAGGGTAGATAAAAAGACGGTTAGAACCAAAATCGTTCAACACGACCTAAATCGAAGTTTCATTAGACCAAAAGCTAGTAACAACAACAGTTTAAACAGAAGCTTTTTTAAAAATCAATCGTTCACATCTGAACAAAATAAATTAACGACATGCGAACTATGTAAAGGAGGGCACAAGCTAAAATCTTGCGAAAAGTTTAAAAGACTTAATATCAGTGAAAGGAACAACTTTGTCAGATCAAAAAGACTCTGTACAAACTGTTTGTCCCACTCACACAATCTCATTAAGTGCGAAAGCAAATTTAACTGCGTATATTGCCACAAAAGGCATCATTCTATGTTGCACTCAAATAACTTTCCCAACACACCTCAAAGTAGCGCTTTCTCAAAAAGAGCCACGGGTTTAGTTGCGACCGCAACTCCCGAAACACAAAATCCCGAATTTTGCCAAGGCATTAAAAACTCAAACGCTGCACAGCGAAATTCAAAGTATGGTACTACTACCCACAGCAGTCGTCTCCATCGAACACCGAGGAGAACTGTTCAAACTCAGGGCCTTAATAGAACAAGGATCACAAAGATCATTTATTGCGTCTAGGGCACAAAATAGGCTACAACTACCTACAAAATTAGCCAATTTTGAAATTACGGGAATGGGCGGAAGAGTAGTTCAAAACTCCAACAAAATCTGCCCCATTACCCTAATTTCCCCCCAAGCGGATAAGCGCATTCAAGCAGATGCAATAGTCTTACCGCAATTAACCAATATGTTACCAAGCTATCATATAAATAGCAAGCATTGGCAAAAGGTTACACACCTAAAGCTAGCAGATCCCAACTGCAACACCCCCGCTCAAATAGACCTTCTATTAGGCAGCGACGTTATATCACAAATTATAATAGAAGGTGTTGAAAAATTTCGAAAACACTTCTGGCGCAAAATACCATTTTCGGTTGGGTCCTAAGTGGACTAGTTGCGGAACCAGTCACAACAATGACAACTCAAGTTGAGGAAATCTCAAATGAGTACCTCAATTCACAATTGAGAAAATTTTGGGAGTTAGAAGAACTCCCCCCCATTTCAAGTACAACACCAGAAGATCAGTATTGTGAAGACTTTTACAAAGCCACAACTACTCGATAAGATAATGGTCGGTATGTCGTACGACTACCACTAAAACAACAATTTCCAGACACACTCGCCTTAGGTCACTCTCGCACCTCTGCAATACAGCAGTTTCTAAGTGTGGAAAAAAACCTACTTAGAAAAGGTGAGCTTAAACAAGATTATGATGGTGTCTTAGAAGAATACCTCCATTTAGACTACATGGAGGAAGTAAGCCCATGCGAAAAAATCATAAAAGGCAAATATCACTCATTCTACTTGCAACACCATGCAGTAGTAAAGCCTGACAAAAAAACAGAGTTGTCTTCAATGCCTCACGATACACTAGCTCGGGAATTTCCCTAAATGATATTCTATTTACGGGACCCACACTCCAACCAGATTTAATGCTCCTCATATTAAATAGGCGTATATACAAGTACGTATTCAACGGGGATGTCGAAAAAATGTATCGACAAATACTCGTACATAAAGAGGATCAAGATTTTCAGCGGATTATTTTCCGAAAATCTGCCAATAGTCCACTACGCGACTTTAAATTGAAAACAGTTACCTTTGGCGTAAACTGTGCCCCATATCTAGCCATTCGTACACTACACGAACTGGCAGAAGACACAAAGCCAGAATTTCCACTGGCAACACAAGTCTTAAAAACGCAAACGTATGTAGACGATATCCTATCTGGAAGACACAGTCTTCCACAAACATAGGAGACCTTATCACAGGTAATAAATGCCCTCAACACCGCAGGGTTTCCTTTAAAAAAAAATTACAGCCAATCACCCTAATATTTTAAAAAATATTCCTAAAGACCATTTGTTGGATACTAATTTCCTTATATTTGAAAAGGAAAGTACAACAAAAACACTGGGCATACAATGGAATGCGATATCTGACCAGTTTTCATATACTACAGAGTCAATATCCGCATTATCCGCCATCACAAAGAGACAAATTTTATCCTCTGTGGCAAAACTTTTCGACCCCGCAGAATGGCTTTCGCCAATTATGATACAAGCGAAAATCCTGATCCAAGAATTATGGCTAGACGGAACTGACTGGGACGAACAAGTGAAACCTCTTCGCTTAGAAAAATGGTCCCAGTTCGCTAATAATTTGACCGACATTTCGCAGATACAAATTCCACGGTGGGTAAACTATTCCCCCGAATACAAAGTGGAACTACACTGTTTCTGCGACGTTTCTGAAAAGACATATTGTGCCAATATATATGTGCGTACACAAAGCGATATTGCAACTACAAGCCACCTACTAGTGGCAAAAGCAAAAGTTGCGCCTCTAAAAACCATAAGTCTACCACGACTTGAACTCTGTGGCGCTCTGCTACTAGCAAAGCTAGTTTCCATGGTGCAGACCGACTTAAACATGGCAAAATATAAATTATACCTCTGGTCCGATTTCGAAATAGTTCTAGCCTGGTTATAAAAGCCACCACACGCGTGGAAAACCTATATTTCTAATCGAACGGCGCAAATACTTGATCTAGTAGGATCAGCCACTTGGCGACACGTAGCCAGTGCTGACAATCCTGCTGATCTAGGTACGATGGGGTCCAAACCTCTGCATCTCGTCACCACCAACCTATGGTGGAATGGCCCCCGATGGTTAACAGAATCTCCCGATTCTTGGCCACAATCGCCAATGCGCAACATAATTGCCACACAATATTGGATGATAATGACATCCTTGAACGATTTTCATCGTTCCCCCGAGCCCTCAGAGTAGTCGCCTATGTGCTCAAGTTCTTAGAGCGGCTTAAACTTAAAGTTAAAGGAACAACTTATCCCCAATGCGATACATTGACGCATCAAGATTTACAGAGGACTAAAGTCGCTCTTATCGCATCAACCCAAACGCGCTACTTCAGCCGCGACATGTTTTTACTAAGAGAATCGAAGCCGATTGACAAAAAGAGTTCTGAACCCATTTCTAGACAAGAAAGGTCTGCTTCGTGCCAATGGTCGGCTTGTTAACTCAAGCCTAACATACAACCAACGCCAGCCCATAATCATACCTGAGAAGTCTCCATTTGCCACATTATTCCTGAAATACATCCACATATTAATGCTACACGCCGAACATCGCCTCATGCAACATATGGTACGCCAAGAGTATTATCCCACGTCTGAAGCCCCAAATCAAGAAATGCATTTTCATGTGCAAGATCTGCACTATGCATAAGCAAAAAAATGCGAACGCAGATTATGGCAGCACTTCCACCTGAACGCTGCAATTTCGCTCTGCCTTTCACCACCACAGGTGTCGATTTTGCTGGGCCTTTTCAACTAAAGGCGTCCATGCTAAGATCTCCCACTCTTATGAAAGGCTATGTGGCTGTCTTTGTATGTTTCACGACAAAGGCAGTCCACCTTGAGCTATGCACTAATCTGACTACAGAGGCTTTTCTCGCGGCATTTGCTCGCTTCGTCGCTCGACGCGACTTCCCATCAAAAATCATGAGCGATAATGGCAAAACATTCATTGGAGCTCAACGAGCTACAGAGAAACAGTTCGTTGATTTCTTTGAACAAGTATCACCTGACATCGTACAAAAGTACGCCCCCCAAGGTATCAATTGGCAATTTATACCCCCAAGCGCTCCTCATATGGGTGGTCTATGGGAATCAGCTCTAAAGAGCTTCAAATCTAATTTCAAGAAGATAGCTGGCAGCTACAAATTTAATTATGAAGAATTCACTACATTATTAACTAAAATCGAAGCCGTTCTCAACTCACGGCCCCTCACGGTTCTCTCGCAAGATCCCTCCGATTTAACAGCCCTAACTCCAGGGCATTTTCTAAAAGGATCACCCATTCTGGCCACACCTGAGCCAGGCGTGGAGTCGCTATCCTTACTAAATAGATGGGAAAGAATTAAAATTCTCCATCATAATTTCAGTCGCCGATGGAAAGAAGACTATATCAAGGACCTCTTGTATCCTGATTCAGGACGAGTGTCTCCCCCCTACCGATTGGTGGCTTGGCCGCATAGAAAAGCTTTACCAAGGCTCCGACGGTCATATTCGCGTAGTCGATCTCCGTACGCAATCCGGGAAGTTAACAAGACCGCTCGTTAAACTATGCTTTTTACCGACAGCCGATAACATCGAAATGTAAACGAAAAAACCCTCGAATAAACCGGATATAATAAATATTTTAAAATAACAAATAAAACAATCTAATGGTCAATCAACTTGACGTTCCACTTCTGCCACAACGTGGTAGCCGTAACCATATCCACTTCATGCAACAAATTTACATTTAAAATAATACTCTTCCATACAGATAAACATGGATGCAGACATGCCACTCGCTCCGACGCCAACCATTCGCTCGACTGTCCACGTGCCACGCCAAGTGGCAGCTACAGGTGCGGCAGCCCCAGTTGCCGCTGGCCCAGTCGCAGCTCCCCGAACCACAACATCAACGGGTCCGCGTAGTGGAATGCGAGCACTGCCGTCAACGTCCATATCAGCAGCATAGCCGCAGCGCATCAAGTGCCCAATATGTCGTCGACCGCACCGGTTGATGCACTGCGCCATTTTTAAAGGTTTGCCACCACAGCAAAGGCTGCGCATCGTCCAGGACACGGCCACTGCCTCAATTGTCTGGCACCTACCCACACTATCCAGGAGTGTACGTCGGGAAACCTGTGCCAGATATGTATGTGGCCTCACCACACCATGCTGCACCGAACCACCAGACCCTACATCGGTCAACAATCTGGTAGCCACCACCGTGGTGCAGTACGACGACCACCAATAAGCCGGGATGCACGATTGCGTCGACAACCAACCACATCATCCTCCCGTATCCGGCGGCAACAGAATGGACGTCGACACGACGCCAGCAACAAACGCCCCGTCCGCGCCGCACCTCAGGCCTAAGCAACGTTGTAGCCACGCTCCAGCAGTTGCAACGACTTCTAGGCTGAAATATTCGCCTAGGGGGGCCGGGATGGCTAAATGAGCTTCAGTCTCCTGCCCCACACAATACATAACCAACACCGAACACCTAACCACAACAATAGTCCCGCATCCAGAACACTCTACACTCACCGAATTAAAATATACGTCACTTCACCACACTCATCTCTACACCACCTACAATCCACATCACACATAACTACATTACCACTGCATTTTTCACCACAACCAAAAGGGAACAAAATGGGCGGAGAAACAAGTTCGTTACTACTTCCTTTGGTGCGATCCGCTGATATAGCCGTGCGATTCCACCCGAGCTCCAACGTTTACAACTTTGTGCGAATATCCAGTCTTTTTTTTAACACTTATATATCTTAAACTAAACTAAACTCCAATGTTGTGATAAAGATATCTGAACTCCTTCTTTTTTCAATAAAAACCAACTGTGAAATTCATGCGGAATTCTTGTGTTTTCTCCATTTTTATAAAATCAGGACCGATGAGTGCATGGAAATTTACCGAAAATTACAGCATGCATTACATAGTGGGTCATTTTAATGAAAATTCAAACAGAAAAATCCTTTTACATTGCGTGTTTTGCGAATCTTTCGATGACTTCTTCGGCGGTGATTTCGATGTCATGATGCCAACTAGTCTTTCTTGAAGCATGGTCGTCCTAACCCACGATTTGATGCGGCGCAGATAAGAGAAAGAACGTTCAGAGCTCGCGTTTTTTACGGGAAGTGTAGAGAATACTCGGAGATAGATGTGGATTGTTGGGAATATGTCCACATCATATTTTCTTAATATTTCCAGTGCAGAAGTTGGAATTTCGCTGCCTTCAATTTTTTGTTGCTGCTACCAGTGACATTGCCAGTAGCTTAACCCTTTCGACCCCGATTTTGTTCCTATAATCTTAAAAATTTTTTTTTTAGTTTTAATCTCATTATATTTATTCTAGAAAAGTATAGTCAAATTTTCAGCTCACCACTCCCACCCGTTTGAGCGCTACAGAATGTTGCCTGTGAGCAACGTTGGGCAATGGTGGTATAAAATTTATTAATATTTTTTTTTTTTTGCTAATCGCATTTTATTTTATTTATTGGGGAAAAATTAGGTATGAAAAGACAAAAAACAGTTTTTATTGTTATTGCAGCAAAGATGGACCTTACATTTAAGAAATTTGGACATTGGAATTCCTGTTTTGCACAACCTGCAGCGCCCTTTTTCACCGAATACTACCCAATGTTCCGTCTTATCATATCGTTTCGTTTCTGGAGGGTTCGACTGGCATCTGTACTTTTTCGTGTTATTCGACGGCACACTGCTCGATGGAGAGTTTATATCGCTATCATTCCTCTCTGCGTTGGACGGTCTGCCTCGCTTTCTTTGCATAGAAACTGCAGAAGACGTAGATTGCAAAAGGGCATCAGCAATTTCCAGTTGAAATCTAATTAGAGGAATGTGTTTCTGTTTCGGATGAAGCAAATTTAAATGTTTTCTATAAAGCAGCCACGCATTTGTAACAGACGTTCCCAGACACCAATAAAAAATTCGTATATACCACTTCCTTGAGCGGTGGTTAACTTTGTACAGTTCCATCAACATGTCCGCTAGATCCACACCTCCCATGCCTTTGTTGTAGTTAGCAACTATCGCAGGTCTTTGGACATCTACGTATGTTTTTTCTTTTGGGTTCCAACGTTTGCAAATGCCAACTGGTTGATGATTTATATGCGATGATATAAGTTGGACCGGCTTATTGTCAAACCACCTTACACATACAATATTATGATTGGTTTCACATTTCATGTCATAAGATCCTCTTCCACGTTTTTTGAGTTCCGCTTCTGAAAGTAACTGGCGGTTGCTTATTCGATTTTTACGTATAGTACCAGTGGCGAATATGCCCATTTCCTTCAATGCAATCAGAAGGCTTACTGATGTAAACCAGTTATCAAAATAAAGTTTAAAGTTTTTGTGTTTGGGAATAGTTTTCGCTAAATAGAGAACTATATCCGAGGAAAATCCCAATCCATATGATTGACAGGTGCCTTCACCAACATACAGCGTGAAATCATATACAAGTCCAGACGTTCCAGCACGCGTAAACATTTTCAACCCCCATTTGTGAGGCTTGGCTGGATTGTATTGTTTGTACGTTGATCGTCCTGTAAGCAAAAGTAATAACAAAAATACAACACATGTGTAAGTACATACCTTTGAACGCAATTATTTGTTCATCAACGCTTTGATGTTCTTCTTGAGGGAGTTTATTGAAGTTTTCGCTGATGATATCGAGCAGTGGACGTATCTTGTATAGCTTGTCATAATTTAAATCTTCTTTTTTAGGCTGCTTGCTGTTATCATTAAAATGTAAACACTGTTTAATTTTGTCAAATCTATTACGAGGTATTGAATCTGTTATAGCGGTAAGCTTAATATTTTGAGACCATGCCATTTTAAATTGGGGTAGTTTTAAAACACCTAAGTACAGTAGAGTACCAATATATCGTCTTATTCTACACTGGTACATTTAAGTTCAATGGCCAGTTCTTGAAGTCCATACAAATCAGTTTGCTGCGTAATCAATTCAATAGCACGACAGTCAAAAAATTGTGAAAAATATTCCACGGGCATCATGACGTCATGAATTTCCAAGTCGACATCTGTCTTCAACACACTTTCAGGAGCTTCAAATGGCTTTGATCTCCATTTTAATGCCTTCGAATCAATTTTTTCGATGCAAAACTCTTCACTAGAACAAGATTCATGCTCGTTGTCTTCCGTAATTATATTGTCAAGAAGTCCGATTTCTATACTTTCCCCTCTTTCCATAATCCCTTCCAAATTCTGCTCCAGCACTGCAGACACATCCTCTATCTCATCACCACTTTCTTCATCAGTTGAAATATCCCAATCGAAGTTTAAAACTCGTTGTATGTCCTCATTTGACAAACCTTTATCTTGAGGCCTCATAACTAAAGTCATAGAAATTTTATACCACAATTGCCCAAAGTTGCTCACAAGCAACTTCGCATATGTAAAAATTACTCACCTGATGTTGGTTTAAAACTAAAGAAATTTTCTTGCAAAAATATTTCACTTAACAATCGCTGAAAAGTAGCTCATTTACAGATTGATAATTTTTGTTACAATTATTTTAGAAATTCTCATTTTTAAAAATGTCCTCTTTCATGCAGAAATAAATTTTCGCCGACACTGCTGCAGTCTTTATCAAATTGCTTTGCTAAATGATTTACTAGTGTTTTTTTTTTTGATCATACTACATGCTGACTCATAAGACTACCGTTATCATATCGGTTCAATAAACAAAAACAAAAATAACGCTGGTGGTAGGCCTGTGAACTAGCGAAATTGCCCTCAGGCAACATTGGGGTCGAAAGGGTTAATTCACCTTGAATTTAAATTTTTGTACGCTTTTTTCATCATCCAGAAGATTCCCGAATCTTTCTATCAAACATCCGATTAGATCATCGATTTCGTTTTCTTTTAAAAGACTTGCTTTTTCTGGGAGCAACACACTCAATTGGTAACCATCCAAAACTTCTTGTGAAAAACGAGCTTCCAAATCTTCTTTGATGGTATCCAGCAGAGGTATGTAGACAGAGACCCTGTAGTAATCTCCGCAAGTTTTCACGTCCTAATTTTAGCGTTTCATTTGCCGACCACATGTTTTCGGTTTCGCTTCGTCAACATCGAGTTTTTCTGGCATTTTCTTGGCTTCTGAATAAATCAATCGGAATATTTCATTAACTGTTTCCCTCTTTTTTTCCAACGTGGCAAGCAATGTCCCAATCATTTTTGATGCCTTCGCCAAATCAATTGCTTCCTTTTGAAGAACTACGCTGAGCGAATGGGTGAGCGATAAAATGTCGCTGAGACAGAAGAGCTGACGATAAATTCAAACTTGCACAAAGCCGATATGAGAATTGTTGCTTTGCCTGTTGTTTCTCTGTTCTCCCACTTACTGATTTTTGACAGAGCTTCGATGATCAACGGTAACTTCGCAACAAATTGAAGGACAGCATCGTGCCTCTCTACCCATCTTATTTCACACAACTGGACAATTCACCAAGTATCTTTGCGAATACAGTCACACGTTTTGGAAATGAGTTCTTGAAGAATTTGTCGACTTCCCGTATGGCACTGGCAACGTTTTCGATTAATCGTACACACATCACAGACTTTGAAATATTGTTGTTGAGTTTTTGCGAGAAACACGGAGTCATGACAGCATTATTTGCTTCTTTCCGAATTTCGTTGACTGCCCCGATATCTGACAGCATGACCGCACATCCATCAGTCCCTATCGAAGCGCATTTCTCCATTCGGAGATTCATTTTCTTCATGTCTCCAAAAACAATCCCCCCGATGGCAGATCCACTTAGAGACAATTCTTCATCGGTTCGGTCATTTTTTCAGGCAGTCCTGTAAGCCATTAATCCATCTTCATCCTCGCTTTCTTCTGATTCTGTGCCCTCCGCGAGAGTATTCTTCGAAAGTTGTCCGAATGCGTTCAAAAAAGATACAAAGTCTTCTCGTATGCATGCTTCGCCAGAAGAAAAATCGACGTATCTGAAAACAACGCTAATCTGTAACGAGAAACATTATTCTTCTGTAAATTTCTGTTTATTTTCTTGGGAACGATCACTATCCGATAGTCCAGACAATAGGGATCAATTATTATATTTTTATGGAAATTCTACTTCTACGTAATAATTGACAGGATGAAAGTATTACCTGAGCTTTTCCCGACAGATCTCGAGATTCATCGAAAACAATCGTGTAAAACTCAGCACGAGCCACTCGTTGCAAAATTTTGTCCAGTATCTCTGTCCTGCAGCATTCAATTAGTTGGTTCTGAATGGTTTTACTGGTATTGGTCGCGCTTGAAGATGTGCCCCCAAGGTGATGCTCCAGAGTTGTGTCACCGGAATCGATTCTGAATCTCAGCAAAGCTAAGAAATTCCCTTCGTTTTGCACGGGCGTTTTATTTTTTCGAATATCTCCGTCATCTCTATGCCCACGAAGTGGGATGTTCTGCTTTCCGCAAAAAATGACCGTTTTCACAATAGGGATGAGTCGTTTTCTGTTCTCTTGCGGTTGCAAAAGATGTTTTTCGTCGAGAAGATTACGGACGCTTCGTTGTGGATTGTGATAGTCTCTCACAAATTCCTTTCCCGTTGCCATTACATTCTTATGGTACATATTTTGAGAATGAATTTCTAACACACTCTTGATCCCAACGAAAGTTTTGAAATCTGTCAACGGCTGCGTGACAAGTACCCCAAGCGGAGTATTTCCCCGATAACCTCCTTGATTTCGAGGCGTTAACCATGGACAATATTTGCAGAATAGTCCCTTCCCCACGTCAAATAGTACGAGTCACTCTCCATGAGAATACAAGTGTTTGGAAGAGACGTAGAGTTTTATTTCTTTGCCAGAAACAACTCTCGACGAAAATGGGAAAGTATAATTTTTTGGAGGAGTCCAAGGATTTTCAAGCAAAATTTGTTTCACGTGATCGTCAATTTTTTGTCCCACGAAATTTCCCTAATTTACCCCCCCGTGGATCCGCCACTGCCCATAACATGATTGTTCATGACACAACCGTTATGTTCGTGTTATTTTGGTATTCCCCGAATTCAATTTGATCAATAAGATGTGTGTTTTAAAGAGGTATTTGTGTATTTGACTTTTTAAACGACGTCAAACATAGAAGTTGGTTATAAGCAACTTTGGGGCTGAAAGAGTTAATTAAACAAATTGTGATAATAAAAATCCCCGCAAAATCAATATGGCTGTGTAGACTAATATTTAGCAAATTCGGGAAGAAGGTTTCAGACAAAGCAACTCCCCATATTGCGATTTCTTCAATTTTCTCCTGGAGAACATAAATAATTCGAGTTGTAAATTGCTGAATATTTTCTTCGAAGGCGTCAGTCAGCTCAAGATTGTCTGACAAACAAATCAGACAGTCAGTGGAGAAGGGGCTTCACATAACCCCTCAAAAAATAGTGCAACTGTATTAAATCGCACAATCTTGGAGGCCACCCCACGCGCGGGATAATGCGCTCATAAAAAGTTTCCTTTATACTGGGTATACATCAAGTAACGCTAAACCACACTTCTAAAAAAAACCGCAGTTATACTGAAAATGGGAGTGTATTAAGAAACGTCAATGATTATTAGCGTAAAAAGTACTTATAAATATTAGGTTGTCAAAAAAGGCGAAGCCAAAGAGAGTCAAAAGAAATGCGGCAAAACAAAGTTAGAAAAACCAGTCGGATAACAACAAAGTGCAGGAAGGAAGAAACGGCAAGCAGACAGGGGACTGATTTGACACGAAGGAATAAGAATACGTATGTGGGTAGCCGAGAGACGATTAGGTAGAAGTAGAAGGCAGTAAACGGCATTGTGCCCTGTAGAAGTGGGCGCTCTTCAGCGCACGCTGTGGTTGAGCATCGGTGGCATTGCTGGTGGCAACAGTGACAGCGTGGTAATAAATCTGTATAATTTATCAAAGTTGCTTTGTATTGTGACAGCCTGACTATCGGCCGGGGTTGGAGAAGGCTGTCAGTCAGCTGTTGGTTCGGTTGGGTGGTGTAAGCTTAAATAATAAATTGCGAGAATTACAGGCTCACAAAGACGAATACATGCGTACATATTTACGTACGTGTATATATATAATGCGAAGAACAGTTTTAGGGATATTAAATAAAGCTTTTAGAAGTGTTACGTCCAGCGACATCCTTTAAAAATAAATACTCTTTTTTTTTAATGTTATACTAAACTAATATAAATTAATTAATTTTATATTAAACTAGCTGACCCCGCAGCCGTTGTCCTGCGTGAAATTATGTATTTTGAAATGAAAAGAAAGTTAAATTCATCATTTTATTTTTGGTGTTTTTTTTTTTTTGTTTTCAATGTAACGCAGCTTTCTCCCCCTTGTATTCGATAGGTGCGTCACAATCAGTCGGGTTCCATTACACAGTTTCTGCGCATGAAGATTGCGAAACATAATAACGATGGATCCTACTTTGAGACGCAAATGATGCGGTGGCATACCCAGCCTGTCCAAAGAATTTAGAAATACCACTGGATAATTCACGGCGTCGTCTTCATTGTCAAGACGATAGATCGATTTGTATGAGCGCCAGTCTCCCGGAATTTGACTTTGAAACTTCTAGTTTAAGTCAACAACATCGGTATTTTTGGCATCTGACATTGCGCGTGCACTTAAGGAATCGTAGTTGCGGTAATTTGGCCAATGTCCGAACATTTATGATGAGCTCATCTTTCGTGAATTGATAAAGGGAAGATGGAATTGAAATCGAACCACCGGAAGTATCAACCGAAATTGTACCATTTCCAATTTTTAGCGAAGACGATGTAAAATGTCTTTGGCAATGTCGACGTTTTTATCGAAAAGTATGCGAACTTCATTTTCATTCCAGTGATTAACGTGTTCCAGGAATTGTAATTGCTGGCTTACTTCTCCAAAACTTGCACATATCGAACCATTCACAGTACGCAATGACTCAAATAAAGTTGAACCGCGTACATTAATCAATAGCAACCGAAGATAGAAACAATCGTCGTTTTTCGGGTGGATTGTGTAAATTCGTCCTAATCCATTAGTTAATAATACACCTGGATTTCAATCTACTGGTTGGCCTTGCTTTCTGCGTAACTATTTCTTCGACGATGCATTCCATTCATAATATCAAGGTATTTCCGAAAAGAGCAATGTTCTCACAAACAGATCACTGACGAAAGTTGAGAGAAAACTCGTCAATGTTAATTTTGTTGCTGGCGATGTTTCCACTGGCTATAATGTATTCTCTGGGTTGAAATACACTCTTGGCCATTCTAAAATAAATGCGAGATGCACAACAGTCGGAAAACGTTCATGAATTGCAAAAGTAAATATCTTACAAAACGCTTCATTGCAGTTCACGTAGCGACCGTATCGTTAAAGACCAATAACCGCCATGTTGCTTCCTTTGGTGACGTACTTTCAAACGTATTTTATCGATTTCACCAAACTGCAATACTAAACACTAATATGAGTTTTGAATATGAATTAAACAATAATGGGAAATATAGTACGATCCATGTGTTGTCAACTTCGATATTCACTTTTCTAAGTTGAATGCTGAATGTTCTGCCATTGTCGTCTGGTGAGCGACGCCGATAGAGTTGATATCCATCATTTCCAGTTTGTATTTCCGAAAGAAAAGCACATGGATAGTGTTTCGTGCATTTATTGTCAGACATATAAACCGAAAAGGGATTGTAGTGTCCGCGCTCCATGCACGTGGTTTCCACCACTTCATATAATACTGGATCTTTCTCTACATCAGGAATTTCCGCAGAAATTATTTCATCAATTTGATCTGGTGTAACCATCAACCAAAGAAGAAAGTGTGTGTGCGGAAAACCTCAATTTTGCCACTCAACAGAGTGCTGTGACATCGTGATGATCGCTTGCTGATTAACCGCGATCCATAATTCTGCACGTATGTCACCTCATCTTGGGAGAACTTCTTGCCTTGCCTTGGGCTGCCATACTTTGATGGCAAAAAGAACACCGACCGATATTAGGGGGACCTCTTGGTGGCTTCGTAACAAATTTCAATCTGCAATTGACCTCTTTATGTGAAACAAACGTAAAGTTTTCACTGAATAATTTTCAATAATTTTTCTTTTGAATAGCCGGAATAAAAAACCAAGCGACCGAAATTGAACTAATCAAATAATTCACAAATCAAAATATTGAAAAACAAAACAAACAAAAATTGAAAAAAAAAAATGTTTATGGAAAAAAGTTTGGAATTATCCAATTTGCTGACTTTTCATGAAAAGTATAAGACATTTTTATTTCTAAACCTTAATTGATCCACAACGAACAACCTTTTAAAATTTCATCAAGATTGGTTCAGCCGTTCTCTTAGCGTTACTAACGAACAAACATTCATTCGTTTGTATGAGAAATCGAAAAGAGCTGTTTTTAGGGGTTTCTCGGCAATTATTCGAATTTTTTCCTCCGCAGAAACCATCTCTGAACCTCAACGAACATTTTAAAAAAATAATTATCAAATTTGGTTCAGTCGTATGAAAGTTATGAGCGTACATATATTTTGACGATTCATTTTTATTTATATACATATGTAGATATGTATATTGTATATGGTATATGTGTGTACATATGTATAGTGACATATTCACTCTCACATCCATCTACTAATATCCAATTACTGCAGCATCAATATTTTGGTAACACATTCATTCTCACACCCATCCATTAAAGTCAAGTAAACAAATAACAAGAGCTGCGCATCATTTTTGCTGTGCAGAGAATTTAATGTAAACAAATGACCGATATTCAGTGCCGATCGCGCCTTAAGCGTCTTCGCTTATACAAACCAAATAATCTATAAGCTCTCATCCAATGAATCAAGCGACCAACTGCACACTCATTTTAATGTAAACAATAGCCAATAGCCAAAACCAAGATTTTCATAATCTTTGTAAATTAGTCTTAAGCTGAAATCCAATTGACACACACGAAACCTTTTTTTCGTCGCGTACAATTTTAATAAATAATAAAACATTTGAAACATTTGTGTTTAATTTATTAAAAAACGGATCTTAGCGTTGTCCTTAGTCTTTCGACGGGACATTTATTCGACTCAATTATTTAGTGGCGCAGTCGGTAGTATACTACAAGTATCCGAAAAAAAGAACCACGAGTGGAAAATAAGTTGAATTTTATAATCCACAATTCGCAAAAATACGCGCTTCAATTGGGAAAATAAATCCGATTCGGTTATCCCAAACAAGTGGAAGCAAAACAAAAATTCAAAAACACAAAAACCTGTAAGTCCAAAGGCAAGGTAAAAACATAGAATTAAGTGACAATCAAACAAAAAAATGGCACAACCAGAGAATACATTAAACGAGAGCAACCGTGCTGAGGCCCGTGGACAACTTAAGGATGTCCCTCCATTTAGGAGAGAGCCAGAAACACTTTTTACCTTCATCAGCAGAGTGGACTACATACTGTCCCTCTACCATACCAATGATGTGCGACAACAACGCATCCTGCTTGGAGCCATTGAGCGGAACATAGAGGGTCATGTGACTAGAACATTGGGTCTGCCAACCATAATCTGCGTGCATTCTGCGAGGAGGCCGCGCGACGACGCCAAATACTCATCTCCAAATTACATCTCGAAGGTAATCAATCAAACCTTATTATTTATTTGCAAGCGGTCAGAGATTCCATAAAAACACTAATTCGAAAACTACCAATTCAATTGTTTACAATTTTGGCCCATCACGACATTCCAGACTTGAGGAGTCTAATTAACATTGCACAAAATGAGGGCATTTATGAAGAACATATTAATTTTGAAACAAATAAAAACATTGAAATTAAAAATAAAACTCCAAATTTTTACCAAAATCCGAAAGCATTTATAAATTACCCAATCAATCAATCCCAATAACAACCGAGATACCCCCAATATCCTCAACCATTACAACCCAGCTTCAACCCATACATGCATGCACCCAGACCCATTTATACACAACAATTATCTAACAACCAACCAATGGGACCCGGACAAACTTATCCCGGACCCAACAGGTACATGAATCCTCAACCAATTTTAAACAGAATTCCATTTCCCAAATCTAATTTTAACCTAACCCCTCAAACACAACAACCACGCATGCCATCTAACCCAAACTTCCCACTACAACAAACAACCAAACGACCAAGACCATCGGACAGCGAACAAACCAAAATGTCCATTGACGAACTTAGATTACAAGAAGCACAAGAATACGAACAAAATTATCGAACAAGAACACTACGACTACACTCAGTACCAAGACCAGACTTATGAAGAACAGTGTCAGGCACCACTCAATCAAGATCAAGCCGAAATCAATTTTGACGAAAATTTTTCAGTCACCAGCCCCGGAAGATACCAATACTTAATAATTACCCACAAGGGCCACGCTCACAAATGTTTGATTGACACAGGATCCACAATCAACATGATGCGAAAGATTTTTTTTATCTACCAATACACAATACTGAATGTGAAGTTTTTATATCAAATGGCCCGATGACATTAAAAGATTCAATAGCTCTGCCAAGCAACAACATAATTAGGACACCTGAACAATTTTACTTACACGACTTTTCTGGCGACTACGATATGCTAATTGGCAGAAAACTGCTTAATAAAGCACAAGGTATAATAAATTACAAAACTCATACTATTACACTTTTCGATAAAACCTACCCATTGATAGACACAGATTCAAACAAAGGTAAATTTTTTTACACACAAGATTCATATGAGAAACTAATCCCCAAATCAGATAAAAAAATAGACTTTTCACTATTCCGTCTGAATCACTTTAATCCGGAGGAAACCTCTAAATTAAAACATTACATAAAAGGGAAACAGAATTCAATTGCTGACGCACTGTCCAGAATCAAGGTTGAGGAGAATCATTTCAGTGAAGCCACCCAACATAGTGCAGTAGAAGACAGTAATGATCTTATCCAGTTAACAGAAAAACCAATAAATGTATTCAAAAAACAGATAATATTCATTAAATCAGATCAGAATAGTGTAAAGCAGACAACCGTTTTCGGAAATTCAATAACCACAATTCACTATAACAACATGACTGTTGAGAACGCCAAGCAATTCTTACTTGACCACTTCACTTCCAAAAGCATTGCCATGTACATCGTGAGCGATGCCGATTTCGAGATCATCCAGACAGCCTATAGGGAAATTATTAACCCCTCTTATACTAAAGTGACTCGTAGCCTCATTCTATTGAACAACGTGAGCTCATATGCTGAGTTTAAAGAAATCATACTTCAAGCCCATGAAAAACTGTTGCATCCAGGTATCCAAAAAATGACTAAATTATTCAAAGAAAATCATTATTTTCCAAATAGCCAACTACTGATTCAAAACATCATAAATGAGTGCCGTGTGTGTAACCTAGCCAAGACAGAACACAGAAACACAAAAATGCCTTTTAAAGTCACACCTAGCCCTGGGCATTGCCGCGATAAATTTGTAATAGACATCTATTCATCCGAGGGTAAGCATTACCTTAGTTGCATTGACATTTACTCAAAGTTCGCCACTCTACAACAAATAAAAACAAAAGATTAGATAGGATGCAAAAACGCCCTGATGCGTATCTTTAACCAACTCGGAAAACCTACACTGTTAAAGGCAGACAGGGACGGTGCATTTTCCAGCCTAGCTCTTAAGCAATGGCTCGAGAGCGAGGGTGTTGAATTACAATTAAACATAGTTAAAACGGGCGTGGCGGATGTTGAGAGATTACATAAAACAATAAATGAAAAAATTCGCATAATCAATTCCTCCAAAAACGATGAAATCAAACTGGGCAAAATGGAAAATATTCTTTATATTTACAATCACAAAACCAGGCATGACACCACTGGACAGACACCCGCACACATATTTCTTTACGCCGGACAACCAACCCTGTATAACAAACTGATTAAAGAACTAAGCGGGATCACTCTACACAAAGAACGTAGACAAAAACGCGGTCTTTTCAATTTCGTAGGCTCAGCTTTTAAGTTCCTTTTCGGCACACTCGACGACAATGACAGAATACAATTCGAAGAAAAACTGAATTCGGAGGTGAAAAATTCAATAAAAATGCCCGATTTAACGACGTAATGCAGTTCGTTAATGACGGATTGCAGAGAATCAAACAGTATGAAAACAATAGAAATAGCATTGACACCTTGGTTTATGAACTAATACAGTTCATTGAGTACATTGAGGACCTTGAAATGGGAATGCAGCTCTCACGACTGGGACTGTTCAACCCAAAACTGCTTAATTACGACAAGCTCCAAAACGTTAACAGCGAAAACATATTATTAACAAAAACATTCACTTGGATTAACTATAAGAATAATGAAATACTAATAATATCACATATTCCTATTAATCATTAACTAATTAACACCATTAAAATAATCCCTTATCCCGATAGAAATGGGTACCAATTGGAGTACTCAGGCAGTGATTCTTACTTTGAAAACGATAATAAAATTTACAATCAAGACAACAGACAGTAAATAGTGAATGTATTGCAAACATAATAAAACAAAGAAACCCAACATGTAATTTTGTACCAGTCTTTACAAAAGAAATAATTAAGTACATATATTGAACCAAATGTAATAATAACATGGAATCTGACCCAAACAACTCTTACACAAAACTGTCAAAATTCAAACAGCAACATACAAATAAAGGGAAATAAAATTATAAGAAAAACACAATGTAAAGTAAAAATCGAAAATATTATTTTAAGCGAAAATTATTTACACCCAGAAATTGACCTAACGCCTTTGTATCCACCGCTCAACATAACTAAAATCAAAATCTTAAAACACAATGACATTATAAAAATGATTTCACAAAACAATATCACACTTTATACAATTATTATACTGGCTATTCTGGCTTTGGTCGCAATGATTTTTATTCTTAAGTACATAAACGTTAATCCATTTATATTTTTGTATACAAAATTAAGAAAACAAACTGAAAGAAATCAGCCACAACTTCAAGAAAACGAACTTGGAGAAAACCCATTACCCACACTATACCCATCAATGCCAGCCCAAATATAGGCTGCCTTTTTAAGGGGGGAGGAGTGACATATTCACTCTCACATCCATCTACTAATATCCAATTACTGCAGCATCAATATTTTGGTGACACATTCATTCTCACACTCATCCATTAATGTCAAGTAAACAAATAACAAGAGCTGCGCATCATTTTTGCTGTGCAGAGAATTTAATGTAAACAAATGACCGATATTCAGTGGCGATCGCACCTTAAGCGTCTTCGCTTATACAAACCAAATAATCTATACGTTCTCATCCAATGAATCAAGCGACCAACTGCACACTCATTTTAATGTAAACAATAGCCAATAGCCAAAACCAAGATTTTCATTCTCTTTGTAAATTAGTCTTAAGCTGAAATCCAATTAACACACACGAAACCTTTCTTTCGTCGCGTACAATTTTAATAAATAATAAATAATAAAACATTTTAAACATTTGTGTTTAATTTATTAAAAAACGGATCTTAGCGTTGTCCTTAGTCTTTCGACGGGACATTTATTCGACTCAATTATTTCAGTATATATGTATATACAGGGTAGGCCATTTAAAGTTGACCCATCTGGCAACGCTGTAACTTTTAACAGCGCTGACAAATCGGCTAATGTCATACCGCGTTAGAAGCGTCATTCGAAGACAATTTATACCATGGAACAGTACACTCCAAAAGAACGCGCTGAAATTGTTCAGCTTTATATTCAAAATAACTTTTCAATTGTGTTAACTCAACGTGCGTTTCGCAAAAAAAATAAAGTGAAAAGTGCTCCAGTTAAGAACACAATTAAGTCTTTATACGCAAAATTTGTGAACACCGGTAATCTCAGTAATGCCAGTCATGCATCCAGACAACGCACAAGACGTTCTGATGAAAATATCGAAGCCGTACGAGCCAGTATTGAGGAGACTCCATCGACATCGAGTTATCGCCGCTCTCAGGAATTAGACATCTCTCGCACCACTCTCCGACGCATAATTCATAAAGATTTGAAGATGTTTCCATATAAAATTCAAATGGCACAAAAACTAAACCCAGCTGATTATCCGCGACGCCTTAATTTTGGCAAATGGGCAAATGGGTCAACTTTAAATGGCCTACCCTGTATATATATGCATATGTGCATGGCCTGTGTGTGATGCGCTATAATATAAGTTAAGGTATAAAGTGAAGACCAAACGAAATGTTTGCCAATGTAAATATATAGTATTTGTTGTTGTACCGGACCGTTTATGTTTTTTCAATAACGTCGGATACCAGCTTTGCTATCACTGTTCGGTTCTTCGTTGTTGTAGGCGCGATACGAATCCAAAAAAGTTCACCATGCGCAAGTGTTCACCGCTTTATGCTTTGTGTTTTTTTATACTCTCGCAACAAAGTTGCTAAAGAGAGTATTATAGTTTTGTTCACATAACGGTTGTTTGTAAGTCCTAAAACTAAATGAGTCAGATATAGGGTTATATATACCAAAGTGATCAGGGTGACGAGTAGAGTTGAAATCCGGATGTCTGTCTGTCCGTCCGTCCGTCCGTCTGTCCGTCCGTCCGTGCAAGCTGTAACTTGAGTAAAAATTGAGATATCATGATGAAACTTGGAACACGTATTTCTTGGCTCCATAAGAAGGTTAAGTTCGAAGATGGGCAAAATCGGCCCACTGCCACGCCCACAAAATGGCGGAAACCGAAAACCTATAAAGTGTCATAACTAAGCCATAAATAAAGATATTAAAGTGAAATTTGATACAAAGGATTGCATTAGGAAGGGGCATATTTTGAGGTAATTTTTTTGGAAAAGTGGGTGTGGCCCCGCCCCCTAAAAAGTTTTTTGTACATATCTCGGAAACTACTATAGCTATGTCAACCAAACTCTACAGAAACGTTTCCTTCAGGTATTTACATATACAGTTTAAAAATGGAAGAAATCGGATAATAACCACACCCACCTCCCATATAAAGGTTATGTTGAAAATCACTAAAAGTGCGTCAACCGACTAACAAAAAACGTCAGAAACACAAAATTTTACGGAAGAAATGGCAGAAGGAAGCTGCATCCAGGCTTTTTTTTAATTGAAAATGGGCGTGACGTCGCCCACTTATGGACCAAAAACCATATCTCAGGAACTACTAATCTAATTAATTTTACAGCAAAATAAAAAAAATATGTAAATGACGGATAATGAAATCACGATTATCACTTTATCATACGAGAGTATAAAATGTACGGTGACACCCGAACTTAGCCCTTCCTTACTTGTTTCTTTTTATCTTCGTGTAATATAATACGGAGTTGTAATAGTTAATATGTATGTATTTATGCATGTATGTTCGAACTTATTATGTCTTTAATTTCTCTTCTTGTATTTTTATTGTGCCTTTTGCTTATTTATTTTAGATATACTGCTTACTGTTTTGAGGAACAGAAGGAGTATTGCGGAAAATGTTGCAAGTGGATACTTGAAATTAAATTGTCGTTAAATTAGCTTGTTACGTGTGTTCGTAACACTGGGGAATCAAATAGGCAAATAAAAAAAATATATATATTTTTGTTTTTTTGTTTTTTTTTTTTGTTTTTTACTGTTTTATATATAAAGATGATATATATAATTAAATTTTTCTCGATTTGTACCGTTCAAACAGATTATCTATATAAGTAAATAAAAATGAATTGTTTCGTTAGTCTGATTAAAACTCGAGAGCGGCTGGGCCGATGGAGCTGAGTTTGGTTTTAAAATGTTTGTCGTAGTCCAGGGTAGGTCTAAAAGGCGAGAAATAATCGATTAATTGCCAGGAAAACTCTAAAAACAGCCCTTTTCTATCTCCCAGACAAAAGTGACGTGATGTCACATCACATGCCATGATATCACATCACATTGCATAAATACCCATCATATACAGGGTGGCGCAAAAGTAATTCTACTACAGAAGTTGCTATAAATTTTGCAATTGACCTCTATGTCAGTTCTGTTTTGACAATTCTGTAGTAAACACATGCAAAATACACGTAAATAAACAATGGTACGCTACACTGTTTCAGAACGCCGGTTATTGGTTACTATTTATTTGACCAATAATCGGTCTGTGACCTTAGCACAACGTGAATTTAGTCGCAGATTTCCTGGCAGTCCGACGCCTACTGGTGAAAAACTGCGACGTTGAGCCGCTCATATTACTGCTGTTGCCGAGGATGTCATGGAAGCGCCGTCGACATCGACCAGACGACGTGCCACGCGAATGGGTGTGTTTACACTGAATTTTGGTACAATATTTGAAGATTTTTCCGTACAAAGTCTGTGCATCAGCTGTTAGCTGCTGACCGCCAATCGCGTCCAACATACACTTAAGCCGTCTTTAATCACCACCAAGAAGAAGATGACTTTCATCAAAAATAATCATGAGTGATGAGGCCCATTTCCACCGTAGCGAATACATTAATAAGCAAAATTTACGCTTCTGGGGTACTGAAAATCCGCGTGTAACTCACGAAGAACTATTACACCCGCTCAACGTCACTGTATGGTGCGCTGCTTTCGCTGGAGGAGTCATAGGACCTTTTTTTTCAGAGACGTCGTTGGCCAAATGGTTACTGTGAGTGGTGAGCGCTGCAGAGCAATGATCAACGAGTTCTTTTTGCCACAACTTGATAAGTTGGTAGTGGAAAACATGTGGTGCCAACAAGACGGTGTGACGGCACACACTGCACGTGCCACAACCGATATACTGAAGGAATTGCACTGGCCAGAAAGATCGCCTGATTTGACCGCTCAAGACTTCTATTCGTGGGGCTTTTTGAAGTAGCGGGTTTATGTCAATAAGCCTCATACTCTTGCAGCTCTTAAAGACAATATTCGTCAAGAATGTGAGGACCTATCGCCGGAAGTTCTGGCCAAAGTGATGGAAAATGCCCTAAAAATGGCTCAAATGACAATTAACTGTGGTGGCGGCTATCTATATGATATCATATTCTCGACTTGATGTAAAAAAATTTAAAAGACCAAATATAAATAACCCACAAGCATAATCAACGTTTTTAAATTTTTAAAAAAATGACAGCCAAAAAACATCGGAAGGTTATTTTTGCGCCATATGAATATAAAAATAAGTTGAGCTATTGCTGACTAAACCGTTATATGATATGAAAAAGTTCATTTTTAACGGACTTGCGAGCGTAAATTTCCAAAAAGTGACTTTCCCATATCACTTTTTTTTAATTTTTTTGTTTTGTTTTGTTTTCTAATTAATTTCATTATTTCGGCTATTCAAAAGGTAAATTGCTGAAAATTATTCCGTGAAAACTTAATGTGTCTTTCATACAAAGTGATCAAATACAGACTGAAATTTGTTCCGATGCCACGAGTAGATCGCGCTAATATTGGCAGCCCAAAGCACATGCTCGAGTACTTGCATGATGTGATTATATACCTGTACGTGCGGAATTATGGACGGGCGGATTTATTTGTTACATTCACTTGCAATGCACAATGACCATAGATTACGGAATTTTTGAATCGTAATCAATCAGCAAGATCGTCACGATGTCACAGCATAACTTTTCAAACAACAGCTCTAATGTTTGATGGACTTTATTTTGAAGCAGCGTATGTATATATGGTGCTGTTAGATGCAAGATTTAATCTTTTGAGGGGCAAAAAAGATGTTCTTGAGATGGTGGGTGGTGGTTACACCAGATCAAATTGATGAAATCATTTCTGTGGAAATTCCTGATCCAGAGAAAGATCCAGAATTATACGAAGCGGTGAAAACCAATCTGGTTTATGGACCTTGTAGACATCACAATCGCATTTTGGTGTGTATGTCTGACAATAAATGCACGAAACACTAGCCACGTGCTTTTCTTTCGGAAACGCAATTTGGAAATGATAGATATCCATTGTATCGGTCTCGCTCACCAGGCGACAATGGCAGAATTCAATTAGGAGCTGTGAATAACAAAGTTGACAACACATTAATTGTACCATATTCGCCATTATAGTCTAATTCACATTCAAAGCTCATATCAATGTTAAGTATTGCAGTTTGGCGAAATCGATCAAGTAAGTTTGCAAGTACGTCACCAAAAGGCGTAGCGGCTAATAACCGCTATGGCCGTGAACGAGATGAGATCAGCCACTAGCAAATAAGTCGATGCGTGAAGTGCAATGACGCATTTTATGATGTATTTACCTCTGCGATTCATGAACGTTTTCCGACTGTTCTGCATCTCGCAGTTCATTTGGAGGATGGCCAAAGAGCGTATTTTAACCCTAAGAATACATTACAGCCAGTGGAAACATCGCCAGCAACAAAATTAGCATTGATGAGTTTTTTCTCAACTTTCGTCAGTGATCCGTTTGCGAGAACATTGCTCTATTCGGAAACTACGTGATATTATAAGCCAACCAGTAGATTGACATCCAGGTGTGTTTTCAACTAATACCTTAGGACGAATTTACACAATCCACCCGAAAAACGACGATTGCTTCTACCTTCGGTTGCTATTGATAAATGTACGCGGTTCAATTTTAATTGAGTGATTGCGTATTGTGAATGGTGTTTACAACTTTTTGAGAAGCATGATGATAATCAATGGAATCAAACGATGGACGATCGCCATGGTCATTTCGACAAATCAGCCTTCAAATCGGCGTCAATTATGGGATACGAATAAAAATGACATTGCCGAGGAGACTTTAAATCGTTTTCGATAAGAACTGGAAATGGGAAAATTCCGACTGATACTTCCAGGCGTTTGATACCAATTCCACGTGCCATTTTTCAATTTTAGCAGCCAAAAATACCGTCGCTAATGACTTAAACTGGAAGATTCTATGTCAAATTTCGAGAGCTTTGCGCTCATATAAAATGATCGTCTTGACATTGAATACGAAGCCGTTAATTATCCAGTAAAAATTCTAACTTCTTTGGGGAGGCTTGGTATGCGCCGCATCATTTGCGTCTCAAAATTGGATCTGTCATTATCATGTTATTCAATCTTCATGTGCCGAAACTGTGTAATGGAACCCGATTGATTGTAACGCAGCTATCGGATACAAGAGGCAGACCGCTTGATTTTAGGAATTCCTTTGAGTTCCAACGATTTGCCATTTCAGTTCAAACCTATTCAGTTTCCAGGGAAAATTGCATTTGAAATGACAATTAACAGGACACAATGATAGTCGCTAGAAGTGTGTGACATAAAACTGGAAATGCCTTATTTTTCACACGGCCAGCTATATGTGGCGTGTTGTCAAGTTGGAAAACCATCCTCTCTGTACATTTACGCACCGAAACAAACTACGCTACATTGAAAACAATGTAGATAAATCGCAAATAAATGATTTTTAACTCAATATAAATTAAATTTTCTTTTCATTTTAAAACACATAATTTCACGCAGGACAACGCCTGCCGGGTCAGCTAGTCTTAAATATAAATCCGTTTGTTATCATACATATGTACATACATATAATAAATAGAAATGAAAAACGATACACTTACTTTATCTCGCCTCAAGGGGGTTTTTTGGGGAAAGTAAGGTTTTGGTGTGTTATGTCTTGTGTGTTCCAGTTTTCCTGTCTTGCTGTCCTACGCCTGTGTGCTCCAGTTTTTCTCCTTTTCCGATTTTATGTTGTATTAATGTTTTTTTGCCCGATCGCGCCCGAATTATGTATTAGGTTATATTAATTAGATTTTTATAACGCGGCGCGCTCGTTTGATTTTAGTTTATTACTTTTTATGTATTATAATTTGTTTAAAAAAACTTAATTTTTGTTTTATTATATTTTTACAACAAACATGTAATTATATAAATATGTTCATATATGTATATGTATATGTTGCTATTTTAACCCTATTCGTACCACGTAGTGACTTTGAGTCACTTTTTAAATTTAAACTGGTGTACTTGTTGTAATTTTTTTTAATTTTAGGCAAGATTTTATGTATTCGTTCAATCATAATTCGCCTTTGAAAAAATTCATAATTCATAATAAAATTGTTTTTTTAGATATTTGTTAAAATAAATTTATGTTTATAGCTGCGCAAAGACTTACAGTCACTATATGAAAACATTGTTTTGATAAAGATAACGGATCAACATGTGCAAAAGTTGAGTTCTTCATAATTTGCAAGGCTGATGTTTTTACTACATATTTATTTCATTTCTTCTTATATCATTCACAACAGAGAAAAAATCAGTTACATATGTCTTTCGTAGCAGCAGGTTGTATTATTTAGCGCAGTTTATGTTTATGTAAAGAAAATTTGGTACAGTTATATGTTACATACTTGAAATTTTTTATTACTAAAGGTTTGTGTTGCAAACTTCTATTGTTTATAGTCTGTAGTTTAACTATAAAATTATTGAAATATTTAGAAAAATGGCAAAGAGGAGAGGATCGGCAGAAATGGAAATTCGCGCAGCTATATCAAATAGTGATGATGAGAGTAGTGATAATGAGGCAGAATGTGCAGTAATTGTTGATGACTTGGAAGATGTAGTGTCTTCTGATAGCGAAGAGGACTGCTGTGAAACTGTTTCTGAAGTGGATGATGAAATGTGTGTATCAGATACTGAAGAAGTGGAATCTCTTGTAAATGTTTTTGTTGGTAAAGACGGGACTGAGTGGAGTGAACTTCCAAATATTACCGGGAAGACACCTTCTCACAACATAGTGACAGGAAGCGTAAACAAAGTAATGTTGCCGCCAGGCAAACACATTCAATCTCCATCGGATGGATTTTCCTTATTTTTTGACAATGACGTTCTGAAAATTATTGTTGATTGCACAAATATAAATGCTACTGCAACAAAAATGGAAGAAAACTGATGAAATTGAGATGCGCGCCTACATAGGCTTACTGATTGATGCAGGAATCCAAAGAAATGGAATAAGTGACTACAAAGAGTTTTGGGATCTTTTATATGGAAGTTTACTTTTCCGAGCTTGCATGTCAAAAACCAGATTCTCTGACTTATCGCGCTACTTACGATTTGATGAAAAAGCAACAAGAAATTCTCGTAGAGCGGGGGATAAATTTGCTGCTATACGAGATATTTGGGACATCATTATAAAAAACTTCAGAAAATATTATATGCCTGGTGTTAATTTGACAATCGATGAACAGCTCGTTCCCTTTCGAGGTCGTGTTTCATTTCGACAATATATTCCTGCAAAGCCAGACAAGTATGGAATGAAAATTTGGTGGCGAGTTATCCATTGCATGGAATACCTTATTTGGATAAGGAAGGCGCTAATAGACAGACAAATTTGGCGCAGAATGTTGTCAAACAGCTCTGTGAATTCTATGAGGGTACAAATCGAAACATTACTTTTGACAATTTCTTTACCGGTTTTGATTTATCGCTCGATCTTTTATCAAAGCGTCTTACATGTGTTGGAACTCTTCGAAAAAACAAAACATGCATTCCTTCAAATTTTCTGCCTTCCCGGCAACGAGAAGCAGGAAGCAACCTTTTTGGCTTTCGAAAGCTTTGTCCCAAAACAAAAAAATAAAGCTGTTCTCTTGCTCTCCTCGATGCACCACACTGCCGATATTGACGCAGAGACAAAAAGATCGGAAATAAATTGGTATTATAATGCCACTAAAGGCGGCATAGATACGTTTGATCAACTTTTGAAAAACTCGCAGATGGCCTGTAGCTCATTTTTACAATTTGATAGACGCCGCTGGTATAGCATCCAAAGTAATTTGGTTGTCCTTATATCCAAAATGGAATGATTCAAAAAAGGCACTCGCCGCAAATTAATTTTAAAAGATTTGTACCGGGAATTAATTATGCCAAACATCGAAAGAAGAAGTTTAAGCCGATTGTCAAATGCTAATAAAGCAGTTATCACTGACACTATATCAACATCATTATCCCCCAATAAGTGTTTACTCCATCCAAAACAGTTCGCCGTCGATGTCACTTATGCCCCTACAAAAAATGCAGGGTTTCTATGCAATGTTGCCAAATTTGCACCAAAAATATTTGCAATGAACACTCGCAAAAGGCTATAAGATGCGTGAGTTGTGTGCAAAATAATTAGTAGTTTAATATTAATTATGAATTCGTTTCTTTTATATATGTAAGGGCCAATTAATTCACTCTCCATTACAACTTAATGCTCCATTAGAGAGAGCGACTAATTGGCCCTAAATATCTTTGCATTTATGTTTGTTTTAATGATTTACTTTAACCATTGAAATAAAACCAATTGAATAATACTTTAGCCGTTTTATTTATACGAGTGACTCTAAGTCACTACATGGTACTCTACGTCCGCACAAGCACGTGGTACGAATAGGGTTAAAAATGCACGTTCGTTTCTGTATGTGTTTATTTTTTGTTGTCCCACTTAACTTTTCACTTTGACTTAATTTTGGCTTTTTTTTGCTTTTTATGTGTTTTAACGTCACTACACTCGTTTGTATCAAAATTTGGTTTTTTTTTTCCTATAGTGCCTCTCTGTCGGCTCGAAGGACCATGTAATTTTCGGTGAATTTCCACGCACTCACCGGTCTTGATTTTATCAAAATGGAGAAAACACAAGAATTCCGCAAGAATTTCACAGTTGGTTTTTTTTAAAAAAGAAGGGGTTCAGATATCTTTATCACAACTTTGGAGTTTAGAAGTTTAAAATATGTAAGTGTTAAAAAAAAGACTGGATATTCGCACAAAATTGTAAACGTTGGAGCTAGGGTGGAATCGCACGGCTATATCAGCGGATCGCACCAAAGGAGGTAGTAACGAACTTGTTTCTCCGCCCATTTTGTTCCCTTTTGGTTGGGGTGAAAAATGCAGTGGTAATGTAGTTATGTGTGATGTGGATTGTAGGTGGTGTAGAGATGAGTGTGGTGAAGTGACGTATATTTTAATGCGATGAGTGTAGAGTGTTCTGGATGCGGGATTATTGTTGTGGTTAGGTGTTCGGTGTTGGTTATGTGTTGTGTGGGGCAGGAGACTGAAGCTCATTTAGCCACATGCATATGGTTGACTTTTTGATTATAAACGCTTTGTTTACCTAAAAATTGGAATTGATAATTTTTGTTTCATAATTTGTACTCTCGAAATAATAAATTTGAAACCCAAATCCAAGGATAAATAAAGAAAAAATACTTGTACAAGTGAAAAAATAAGAAAATATTTTTCTGTCCTACCAACTTTGGGCGTTTAGGTCGTACAAATATTAGAATGAGTAAAGCACAAAAAAGGCTGTGGAATGAAGACATACAGCAGACTATGAAAATAGACTGAAACAAATCTTCTGACGAAGAGTGTGATGGAGACGACGAAGGGTTTTTTGAGAAGGATTTGAAAGAGGTTTTAAGAAATGGTGAAGAATAAGAAATCGATATACTAAAAAGTACTGCCAACCAAGAAATTTCTAAAAGATCAGAAAATATGGATGACTTTATTATTGAAAATGTTGATGTTTCCGAATTGAAATGGAGAAAAAGACCAGGTCATAGCATATAAAGGTAAGTTCAGAGGTATGCAAATGTAATAAATAATATCTTTCGGGTATCACGTTAATTTCACATTTTAGGAAGATCATCCTTCAAGCAGTACAACCCTGCTAAGGGTCGTCCGGAAATATTTATGACTTTGCACTATACGTTGGTGATGGAACTTGCCCTTTATATGGTCTCGGCATATCATCGGACATTGTGTTAGCATCCGCAGTACCAAAATTTAAAAATTACAAACATTATTTTCATAATTGGTTGACTTAATTAAGCCTTTTAGTGGTTCTAAAAGAGATGGGAATATTATGCATCGGGGCGGTCCGAAAAAGTCGAAAATGTCAACTAAAGTCTGAGTCAGATTTGAAAAAACTTGTCGGGAGATCCTATGAAATATACTGGCAATAACAGTTCAGTTATTGTCCACAGTTGTGAGAGATAAACCAATCGAGACATGTAATCGTTGGAATGGGAAAGAAAAAAAAATTGTTGAAGTTCCGAGATGGGAATATTTCACTGGAGCCTAAGCACAGTAGTTATAAATTCTTGGCTTGTGTATCGGAGACATCTCGAAATCCTTAATCCAAACATCAAGCAAATGCCACTTTTAAAATTCCATATGGATATCGCAACTGAACTTTTAAGCGCTACGGGGGTGTTTTCCAGTCCTACCCAAAAGAAGAGTGGACGCCCTTGTTCTATGCAAAACGTAGAAACCGACTCAACTCCGAATTCACTTACTTTCTTAGAAGCGGCTAGTTCGAAACGCCATCATGTTGTTGAAGAGCCCCAAAAATCTAAGAAATATGATGAAAATGGTCGTTGAATGGTTTGGGGAGAGAAAAGACGATGTCGCCTTTGTGAAACCGGAACACCTCTCTCAAAATGCTTAAAATGTGGTGTTCATCTATACTGCAATGCGCACAAGAACTGGTTTTTCTCTTATCACACTTAAAATACAAAACAAACATATATGTATGTGATAAATAAAGAGGAATCCCTTGTATATATATTTTTTCTTTGCATGTAGTTATATCACTCAAATACTGCCCTAAACGCCTAAAGTTGCTTATAAGTAACTTTCAATATCTTTTGATCGGATCACGTTAGAGAGCTTAAACTTTCCATGGCAGTTAATTTAGCCATTTTAAGTTAGAAAATCAAGAAAAAAAATTCTGGTTGTTGGTTTAGGTGTGGGTTAAAAATTGGTGACCCGTCGAGTTGACATGGGAGAGTCGCTGGAACAGTTCTTTTGCCTTTGTACGGCACTACCTAGAGCTCGACTCGAGTATATAGGAGCTGCGAAGTTCAAAGAACTGGACGAGATATCAAACGTTAATATTAAGTTGTTCTTAAAGATCACGGGAAACTTTAACGCCTTCTGTGCCTAAAACAAACAGAAAATTTTAACTCAACTAGCAAAGCAAAGGGACAAAGCAGACTTGCTAAGCAGCAGAGTAATGTTGTTTAGTTTAGCTAATGTTTGTTAGCTTGCACTGAAGCGTAGCAATGGTAACAAGCACTCCAATAACCACTCAAGAGAGAAGAACAAGAATTGTATTGAATACTCGTATTTATGTTTATTTTTAATTAGTGCGAAACACCAACTCAAGTACAAGTACGAGTGGTTATATGGAATATATGAGTATGTGCGTGTGTTCGCGTATGTGTATTTCGAAATAATATTTGCATAGGTGTTAAGACAAGTATATGCTTAAGAAATTTCGTTTTTTGAGAACAAATACTTCACAGAGCGGAAGATTCACTTTTTCTTATGATAATCTTGGATAGGGAGTGATGTATGTAAAAAGTGAATTATTTCTTTCCTAATTTCAATATCCGGAAGAGTCTAGCTTGAGAACCATTAAGTATATTTCAGGTTCTTATCTTTTGAGCTTTCAGAAAGCTCAATTTTCTACTTAAACAGTTGACTTAACCGAATCGAAAAAGATTAAGCTGTCACAGCAATGAACATGTTAGATCCCGATGCCTTATCTGAATATCGTTATTGATGAAACATATGAAGAGCACTCATTTTTTTCTAATATATAATACTGAACAGCTTTTAAATACTTCGAATAAAGGAATAGTAGAAACTGAATTAAAGTAGGAATGCAAGAAAAAAGCGTTGAACATTTACAAACCCACATCTCTCAAAAACAATCGGTTATTCTTCCCTGTAAGAAAATGAAACTGTGTCCGATGATTAGTAAATAATATTTTTTCTATAAAATGTGTTGGTTTATTCAATAATTGTTAACTGAAAGCATTTTCTCTGATAGCTCACTCTGCATTCGAATACCTTTCTTTAACCTTTTCTTATTCGCATCGCTACTCTTTCTTTAGTATTATCCTCAAATTTATTGGAAAACTGTATGACTTTATTTAATCTCCAAATAACTTATTTTAGAAAGATCTGTCTACTAATTTTGACTTCACCCCTTTTCAACTATTTTTTTTAATAATTCAGCTATGAAACTTACTTAATCGGCTTAACCACCAGCCAGAAGAAGAAAAAATTAAAAAATGTGCACTCATTGTATCAACTCGTATTACTTATGATCGCAATTAGGTGTTAATTACCTGAAAAGAGAAAAATATAAAATAGAAAGCTATTAATTATATGCATACATTCAGGCAGACAAAAGTAACAGAAGAGTCTTTAATTGAAATGAGGTGGAATAATACGTTTAAATAAAGCGATTTGTTGTTTTATTTTTTTAGTTTGATATGAAACGATTATGAGGGTGCTTAAGAGTTGTATATAGAACTGTGGTTAAGGTAACTTTGAAAATGTTTCTTAGAAAAAAGAAGCATAAAAATTAATTTCGTGGAGAGCTCTTTGAAAGAGAGTACAAAAATAATTTCTCGCAGTGGTATACATATCACAATCACAATTGAATAGTTAATTAATGGCACAGCGAAGGATACCTAAACAGGTTTATGTAAGATATATCAGAATCGCGCAAGTCACAAACTCCAAGAAGAAATAGTGGCTAGCAAATTTTACATTTCCTTTATTAAGGAATGTTAAAAGAGTAGAAGTCGCACTTTTCCAGTTCTCTAATTGTCGACACAAAATGTTTCCCAAACTGTTAAAAGAATATCGCCAACTTGACAATAATTTGCTGGATAGAAGCCAAAAACTGAGCCAAAACACCTCGCTACCAACTGTCGTTCGGAAATGTTTGTAGTAATTCCAAGGCTACTGCATTTTTGGATTACAAAGAAGAGAACCTCGAAATAGATCACTCTTTGTATAAGTGTTGTTTTGTGAGCGGGCCAAAATCCAGTTTTTCAATATAGAAACGATTTTTGAAGATAAATTTTAGAGACAAGATTTTGAATGAGCTAGACTAAGCTCTTAAGCTCTAAGTTGTTATAAATTTTAGAAAAGATTTTCTAAATGACGAAATGTTAATAATGAAGCTCCTATTTTTAAGCTTTGTTGTTAATTCAAAACCATCTATTCACGAGAAACTTTTGCAAACATCTCCAAAGTAAGCACCATAAGCTTACTACTATTTAATATTTATTTAATTTACATTGCTCTATTTAATTCTTGGTTTTTTCGTTGCTACAAATTGTTGCAAAATTGTTAGCTAAAAAGCATTATCTCGGCAATCATTTAACAATTTTGTAAGTATGCAATACACAAACGCTGTGCCTATTCTCAACACTCAGGTGTTACTGGCTGTTGTTACTGTTGTTTATCGCGCTCTTTGTCTGCTATCATGTTGTAAATTTTAAAATTTATATCACTTTGTGGCATTTGTCATTTAAATGTCATGTCGTTCACTTCGTTGGCACATACACGACAAATGCAAAATGTCACAAGTGACAAGAGCAACGGCAAATATGCATTATGGTGGTACCTAAGAAATCTGAAAACAAATTGGTTAGTCCTAAAGGGGCACTTGTAACGATCAAATATTTGGATTTTAGTCTCGCTCGCAGGTGGTCGAAATTTAAGATTAGATTAACAATTGGAGACCAAAAATATAAATTATTTTCAACCAATACCTTACTTGTATAAGTTAATCAAACACAAACGGTTGATTTAAAAAAATATATTTTTGGGAGCTATGGTCCTTTATTCCTTCAACTCCAACTAAAAACTAAACTTTACATTTTATCATTCTTAATGCTAGCCCTAAATCTGTCGCTACTGCTACGTGACCAAAAGTGCTGATTCTGTGGTTCCCACCGTTTTGCTATATTTGTATTGCTGGCCGTCCGTTCCCATAGTCTGGAGTTACACGTGCCGCAACGTCAGCAACTTTATTAGTTGGATGTATGTTGGATGCCTATGCCTTAACATAATGAGGTGTTATGTTGCGCTAAAGAATGTTGGTGTAATAGTATGCGTGTCTTAACATTTGGTAATATGTGTCGTGCTAACAGGCCCCCCCCCCTGAGATTCAAACGTCCTCGTTTGGACCTTTAGGCTTATTGAAGATCTGGTTAAGTCCTTCGACTGCGGTTTCTGTTAGATCGGTGGACCGTTTTTGTTTGTCCTCCTTGGGTGATAGAACGGATTTTGTTAAGTATATCATAATGATTAACAATATGACGGTTAAAATAATATTTGCGGTATATTTAAGTTGGTTTGCTGATTGTGTCAGGCTTATTTCTTTTGTATTATCGATATTTAGTTGCTTCAGCATCTCTAAGGAAAGTATTTCCTCGCTTCTGTTTGATTTTGAGGGTGGTTGGAGTAGTGCAGGTAGGGGCTTATTTGTCGATCTTTGTGCATTAAAAAATATCTTCTCATTGATCTTGATTGTAGCGTTATGGTAGTGAATTATAAAAGTACCATTCAGGATCGTAAGTTCCTCGTTTATTATGATTTCTCCTTTAAAATTGTTTAGAAATAGTATTCCTTGTGACAATTCATTCGTAGTCTAAAATGTGTTGGCTGTTGGTCACTGTACAGTTTGATAAACGACTCCTTAGGAGATTACTTATGCAATAGTCATTACTTAAATTTAATAAGTTACTTCTTAAACATATTTGCAAGGAATTATATTGTTTTCAATTGGTTTTTATTCCGAAAATATTCTTTTCACAGCTAAGAATTGAGTTAAAATTTATTTTATTGATCTTGTCATTCCTCTTCACCGCTCTAATATCTATTGTTTTGCAAATTTCTTTTTCTACTGTAGATAAACCTATAATGTAAATTATTTTTCCATCGGTTGCTATTTTTATTTCAGAAAATTCTAAAGCTTTGTCTAAATTTATGAATGGAATATCATCTTATTCAAAAATTTTCTTGGCGATGTCCGCTTCTTCGCTTGACATGATGTAGGAGTTGATTATATTGGCTTTTGCCCAATGTATTGCGTACGCAATATTTACGACCTCTCCTTTTATAATTTCTAATTTATACATTAATTTCAAAAATGATTCTATTTCTTTGCTTTTATCATTTTCCAACTCTTAATAATATAATTTGTTATGTTTGTAATCTCGTTTGCTTTTTCTATCGTTAGCTTGTTAATTAGAACTTGATTATTATTATTTTCTAGAACGTTATTTAATTTGTTTAACACTATTTCGTGGTCTTCGTGGTCTGGACTTCCTGCAATTCATTTCCACACACAACCTAGAGAATTCAATGACCTTTTTGATTTTTTTACAATTTTTAAATTATTGATATGAGCCTTAATCTGGGATATTAGTAGAGTAATGAAAGGATAGTTGGGATTTCTATGAAATGCGTCCGTTTTTGTCGTCATTTCGATATGTTCGAGGACTTCCGTATATTTGTCAATGTCGATTTCATGTATTATTCTAAACGTTCCTGTCTGCAATCTAGCCGATCCTTTTTCTATAGTCACTAATTGGGAATTCGAATAGTCTATGATTTGTACCTCCGCGAGGCATAGCGGTAAGAGAAACTTAAAAAAAAAATCCGGTTTTCATCAGTTACGTATTGTTGCGTCAAGCGACAATATATATGTATATATATATTTAAACCTAAAATTAAGAATATTGAATTATAAAAATTAAATTATGAAATTCTATTACGTAAATTACTTACCTTAATGATGCATTCTTAATATTAATCTATTACTTACCTTAATACTTATCTTAACATAAGCTAGTACGATGTTTAACGAAAGATAAGTACGTGCCCCTTTTTGTAACATA
Organism: Bactrocera zonata; assembly: GCA_037783105.1. Classification (NCBI taxonomy): domain Eukaryota; kingdom Metazoa; phylum Arthropoda; class Insecta; order Diptera; family Tephritidae; genus Bactrocera; species Bactrocera zonata. Next base: position 163,250 of record JBAWJQ010005267.1, on the reverse strand, counting down.
TACTTATATTACCACTAGATTAAGCCGTTAGTTTAAGACTTAGGCTAAGCGATTGCATAAAATGAAATATAATGTTCTATTGAAACGATACGCACGCATTCTAATTTGTCGGCTGAACTTTATTTTTCGAAACAGGCAATTGGTGATTTTTTATTTTTTAATCGCGCATCCCAATTAAAGTAACTTTTTCGTATTTACAAAAAGCTTGAGATTTTTCATGGCGCCCGAGCAGGGACTTGTGCGTGTAATTAAAGATTAAAAATAAAATTAAAATATTAAAAAAAAAAAAAAAATAACAAGAACATACTTGTGGTAGTATTTTCGGTACCAATTGCCTGGTCAATGCTTTTTCGGTTTTCGGTCTGGTGAAGTGAAGAAGTGGAAATTAAACACATAAAAGAAACATAAGACAAAACATAAAAAAAAAAAAAAATGTTTGATACAAAATACATAAGTACATATTTGCATATACATATGTGCAAAAGTGAAGTGCCAGAAGTGCAGTGAACAAAAAATTTGGAATAAAAATATAATAAATGAAAAGTTCTATATAAAGTGTATAATTAAAATACTTACCAACTCTGCATTCCTAAACCTACAAAAAACAAAAACAAACAAAAACAACAAGATGTGCATATGTGCAAGTGCTCAAAGTGACAAAGAGTGAAATAAATAAAAAGTGTGAAAAGGTGCACAAGAAAATTGGGTACAGTGAATTCGACAAAAAATCGTACAAAGGTGTTCAACCAGGTGATTAACGAAAGGACTGTCCTAAACGTTAAAAAAAAAAAACAGTTTTCAAAAAGCCGGTGGAAAACCCGTTAAAAAAAAACTGTTGCAAGTGCCGCGTTAAAAGTGCCACCAAAAGTGCCGGTATAAGCACCCGTTGTTGCCATACCGCCGCTGCTGAAAGCGCTGCTGCCATCAACGCTGCTGCCATCAACACTGCTGCCATCAACGCTGCTGCCACCAACGCTGCTGCCATCAACACTGCTGCCATCAATCCGCTGTCGTCGTGGGAATGAGCTGCCGCTGCATTCTGTGCAAAAGGGAAGTGAGCGCCGGCAAACAGCCGACGCACCAGGTAACGAGTGCGGATTATTGAGAGTGGTGCAAACAAACGAAAATTCAAATAAACAACAAAGTGCACTCTTTCAGTTTTTAGCTCTCCCTTTTTTCACTATATTGACATACATACGTACATAACAATATATACACATATTATGTACTACACAATTGTAATATTTGAACCCCACGTATGTTTATATCTAAATATATTAAGCATACGCACTCATATGTACATATGTATATGCGTACGCAAGTGAATCAGGGATTTTGGGATTTTGCGGTAGCCCTTTATTTGAAATAAAGGTGAAAAATTATTAATTGAGAAATTAAATTATTATATTTTTCGCAATTTTTTTAATCCGTTTTTACAATTATCGGTCGTTTTTTTTCGCAATTTTTGTCGATTTTCGTTCGGACATTTTCCGGTTGAATTACTTTAACTGGTCTGGCTTTCGTATACTTGGGAATCGATATTATTTTTTCTCGTTTTCGTAACCGATTCCAAATATATTTGTTGCCAACTTTTATTGCTATTAGTTTGGCTTTCGTATATTTGGGAATCGTCATACATATATTTTTTCGTTTTCGTTATCGTCTTTCTTTCGGAAATTTAATTTAACCAACGCAAAATGAGCAAGCCAAAGCCAACTCTCGCAAACCTGTCTCCAAGTAAGGAGTTGACGGACTTAAAATCGTTAAGACGTCAAAGAACGGTTGCGAAGAGTAGTATTTTGCGCATTAAAACGGGCTTTCTTGAAAAGACAATGTCTTTGGATCCAATCGAATTGGAATGTCGTCTAGATATATTAAATTCACATAGTGCAAAATTAACGAAGTGCCAATCAAAGATTGAAGAAATTGATGAGGACGACATGGCCCGAGGGGAGTTAGAGGACATAACCGTTGAAACGAAGTCCATAATCAACTTCACTTGCCGAAACATCTTTTGTAGCTTCTCACAGCTCAAGGCTCCCTAAATTTGCCGAAATTCAAAGGAGAATATTCAGAATTCAAAAATTTTATAAGTTAGTTCGAGAGCTTGGTTCATAATGATCCAAATATCCCAGATATTGAAAAATTTAACCATTTGGTTAATTGCCTATCTGGAGAGGCTTTGGGAACAGTTAAAGCGTTTCAGATGTCGGATGAAAATTACCCGAAAGCGTTGGCAAGTCTCAAAAAAGTTTATGATAATAAATGTTTGATATTTTTCAATACAATATCTAAACTTTTTGAGCTGCCAACAATCCCAAAGCCTTTTGCGCCCTCCCTGCGTTCAATGATTGACGAAGTGTCAGCGGTGTATGACTCATTGCTATCACTGGGCGATGAGAAACATATAACAAACGCTATTATTATGCACATAGTGATGACAAAGGTCGACTCTGCCACCCGATCCAAAGGGGAAGAAGCGCTGGACTATGACAAACTGCCACTGCGGAGGGACTGTGAAGCCACCCTAAATCGACGATACCAGCAGCTATCAGTGGAAGGAGCATCACACTCTAAGACGAAGCCCATACCTACAAGCAATGCGAATCATGGGAAACACCAACATATGGACAGGACCAAATCGGCGCTGGTTGCTGCAAATACGAGGCAGCCTCTTTGCAGTGCAAATCTAAGGACCATCATTTGATTGCCTGCCCCACATTCAAGGCGCTTCCGGTGCAGCAGAGGTTCGAGTTCGTCAAATCGGTACCCTTATGCATAAATTGCTTGCGTAAGGGACATACCGTTTCCAAATGCAGGGCGGATCGTTGCCGCATATGCAATCGATCCCATCACTCGCTATTGCACCAGTATCCAGTGTCCTTCCCCGCTGTACCTCATCCGCAACCATCAACCACACATGCCATGCATACAGCCAGTATGCCGGATCGGGTAATGTTGTTGTAATTATAGTGAGGACCAGCTGCGGAGATTACCTGCCTGCGAAAGCCTTGCTGGACTCAGGCTCCCAGGTCAACTTTATGACGGAGGACTTGGCACAAAAGTTGCGGATTCGACGTCAGCACAAAACATTAAGCGTAATTGGAATTGGCAATTCCAATACAAAAGTGGGGTCAAAACTGAACGCGTTTGTCAAGTTGCAGTTAAATAATTCTGATTTTTCGGCGGAATTCTGGGTAATGCGATGCATTTCGGCAAATCATCCAGACCATAACATCAATGTTAATGGCTGGAAAATCCCGCACAATATTGAATTGGCGGATCCAGAATTCCACAAATCTAAAAAAGTGGATATCCTATTGGGTGCTGAAACATTTTTAGACCTTTTAGCTGTTGGCCAAATTAAAAATGGTCCTAACCAACCAACACTACAGAAAACCCTTTTAGGATCGATTGTATCTGGCAAATACGTCAGCAATCTAAGTTCTCCTCCCAAATTACATAGCACATTATGCCAAGCTGAAGAAGACTTAACGTCAATCGATTCAGTAGTCCAAAAATTTTGGGCTCTAGAGGAATTACCTTCAGAATCAAATGGCATCAAATTCACACCAGAGCAACAAGTTTGTGAAAAATTTTTCGTAAATACAACTCAAGTATTGCCTTCAGGATGGCTTCAAGTCAGAATGCCTTTTAAAGCTGACCGTAAGTTACTCAGTCACTCCTATGAAACCGCAGTTCGGCGGTTTCAGGCCCTGGAGAGAAGGACATTAAAAGATCCAGAACTTCGTTACAATTGGCGCCCGAGCAGGGACCCTGCGAATCGTATAATATCAGTAAAACGTTTAACGGAGAAATGGCAGATCTCATGTGGTTAGACAACGTGTCTAAGGAGCAACTAATCTCCTTCTCACAGAGTCTGGGAGTTGACCACATAGGCACCACGCGGGAGATTCGTAAGCGCATAACTACACTGGCAGCCAAGGCGCACAAAGACCCCGAAACAGAGGAAAAATTTTTGAAAATGGAAGCTGCATACAAAACAAGCGAGATCGCTTTACGAGACGAAGGCGGTCAGAAGACAACATTCCCACCAGATCAAGACAGAGGGACCGCGAGCACTTTCGCGGAATCGTCACGGCTACAGCCGCCACCAATAAGCAGTTTACTTTAACAGAACCACATGGTCACATTCGCACCAATCATCGACCAGGTGAGGAAGTGGTCCGTAAAGTACGACGGTGGGCGAGACCCATTAGCGTTCGTTGAGCGATTGGAAGAGCTCTCCGAAGTGTACATGATAAATGTGGACATCCTTCCAAGAACCATGCCCGAATTATTGTGCGGTACCGCTCTCGAATGGTATCGCAACAATAACAAACATTGGGAGAGTTGGACAACTTTCAAAAAGAACTTTCTGCGCTTCTTCTTACCAGCACGTTACTTCGAACGCCTCGAAGATAACATACGGCAACGAAGACAACACGTGCGAGAAAAAAACAAGGACTACGTTCTAGCTATGCAGAGCTTAATGCGACACGTTGGGTATAATCCGGAGGAGCGACTGGAAATAATTTTTCGGAATAGTCACACCTATTATCTGCTCTACATTCGGCGGCGAGATTTCGACACGCTAGCTGAACTCATCACGCTGGCGGAAGAGTACGAAGGGATATATGAAGGACAACGACGAGGAGTAGAGCCACCTCGACGCAAGATGACGAGACACATCATCGGTGACCACGAGGGAGTGTGGCCGAGCGGATGTGTTAACCAAAGAATGTTGTCATCAACAACAGGGAAACGGCAAAGGGTTTCGCCAAAGACAAGGCGCGGTGGACCCACGGAACTCAGCGCCGAACCACCAATAATTATGCACCAGGAACGCGGCCGGCTATACGCCTTAATCATGCTCGGCGGAGAACCGGCGGAAGCCGTCATAGACACTGGCGCCTCAAAAAGTTTTATATCACCTCGAGTTGCAGAACGTATGGATGCAACTGGGAATGATAAGAAAGTGACCGTAGCTATCGAAATACAAATGGCCGATGGCACCACCAGCAAGATTTTCGACGCCGTGGAGACTAACATTCAACTCGGACAGACATCGCTAAAGGCAGTGTTACACGTGATGCCCGAAGCGATTGATGACGTCATACTCGGATTGAAGTGCAGGAGAGTCAATCGACTTGATACTTCATCGACCGCCAACCAGAGAAACGAAGCGGCCCGCATACGTGACTTTTTAGACGTGGAACTTCGAAAATTCGAAAGCATGAGTGGAGTGACGACCATGGCGGAGCATAAAATCACTATGACCGACGACCGGCCCATCAAGCAACGATATTTTCCAAGGAACCCAGCGATGCAGGCCATTATAAACGCAGAGATCGACGAGCTGCTGTCAAAGGGAAGCGCGCCGATTGTATTGGCACGGAAGAAGAACGGTAAGTGGCGTTTATGCGTGGATTATCGGCAACTCAACGCCCGATCTGTACCCGACGCATAGCCCTTACCTAGGATACAACACATACTTGACAAGTTACGAAGAGCAAGGTACATTAATAGTCTGGATCTCAAGAACGGCTACTGGCAAATACCTTTGGAGCAAGGCAGCCGCCCATATACAGCCTTTACCGTACCTGTGCGTGGCCTATTTCAATGGCGCCTGATGCCATTCGGCTTACATTCAGCACCAGCGACGTTCCAGAGAGTACTCGACCAGGTCATAGGCCCTGAGATGGAACCACACGCCTTCGCTTACCTTGACGACATAATCGTCATAGGCTCTGTATTCGAGGAACACATACAGAATTTACGAAAGGAACTGAAGAGACTACAGGAGAACAACCTTCGAATTAACCCTGAAAAGTGCGAGTTTTTCAAGAAGGAACTCCGATATTTAGGTCACGTGATCAGTGACAAAGGCATCCACATCGATCCCGAGAAAGTTGCAGCAATCCAGGAGCTGAAACCCCCAACTAACGTGAAAGAAGTACGTCAATATCTTGGGATATCCTCCTGGTATCGCCGCTTTGTACCCGACTTCGCGACCATAAGTCAGCCACTCACAGCTCTCTTGAAGAAAGGGAAACACTGGAAATGGGGATCTGAGCAACAATCAGCATTTGAAATCATCAAGCTAAAGTTAACGGAGGCTCCCGTCCTGGCATGTCCGGATTTCAGCCAGACATTCACTTTGCAGACGGACGCCAGCAACATCGGCCTTGGAGCTGTGCTGACCCAGAATCTGGAAGGAGGCGAACGCTTAATAGCCTACGCCAGCCGAAAATTAAATGAGGCAGAGAAAAACTATTCAGCTACAGAAAAGAAGTACCTCGCCATAGTCTGGGGAATTCGGAAAATGAGACCCTACCTAGAAGGATATCGATTTAATGTGATAACCGATCATATATCATTGAAGTGGCTGAATTCCATAGAGAGCCCTTCCAGTCGTATATCACGATCGGCTTTAGAATTACAGCAGCATACCTTCGACATCGAGTATCGTAAAGGGAAACTCAACCAAGTAGCAGACGCACTGTCGCGACAGCCTTTAGAGACTATAAGGCAAGCGACGACGACATCTCCACAATGCAAATGGTGGCGGAAGCGAGTAGAAGAAGTTCGCGCAAACCCAGAGAAGTACGCGGATTACATGGAAAAGGATGGTCAACTTTATCGTCATATTCCGTGTCGATCCCAGGATGAAGAGGCTGTACCCTGGAAGCTATGTGTGCCTAAACCCCTCCGAATAAGGGTGCTACAGGAGAATCACGATATACCTAGAGGACGACACATGGGCATACGCCGGACAGTAGCCCGAGTCGCCAACAGATATTACTGGCCAGGAATGTACCGCGACATTAGCCAATACATACGCCAGTGTGAGTCCCGCCAGAAATACAAGGAAGGACAGCAAAGACCAGTAGGGAAGATGCTTTCACAGATCGGCGCGCGCAGATGCCTTGCAGGCAGCGACGCAACATCTAGCGCGGCGCATAGGGGTAGCAACAGCAAGCCACAGGGTCAACATTTGCACGGCCAACGTACTCAACGCCACCACAGCGCACCCGGTCAACGCCGTCACCACTGCGCACACCGCCGACCATAAAGCAACGGCAGATTCCGCGAAGGCTCGCAAAATGCAGACCGCCATGAGGCGCACCATCACAGCGCACGCAAGCACGACCCGCCGAGCATCTTGGGCTGCAGCGTCGCAAAGAACCAACCTGACCGCGGCGCCTTGTATCGTCGGCCGAATTAGTAGCAGCGAAGCGTCTTCCTCTGACGATGCCACCGTCCCATGGAGATCACCGGTGATCGAGCTCTCCTCCGAAGATGAAGATACGCTACCGGAGAACGAGAAGGCAGAACTTACCTTCCCAGCGGGGCCGAATGGAATCTGTTTACACCGAGCAGACTTACATTCCCTGGAGGACGGATCTTGGCTTACAGACACGGTCATCGATGCTTATGCGAAGCACTTGGAAGCGGAATTTGGCCCGGCAGCTACAAATCTTAGCCCATTCGTTGTCTGGCAGCTGAACCAGCCAGAAAGACGCGATGAAAACTTCCGCCGCATTCACCGCTGGATTCGCAACGTTGATATATTTGGACAGAGGGTAGTCCTAGCGCCACACAACACCGCGCATCACTGGTACCTCCTCGCCCTATCCAACCGCGAGCTCACGCACCACGTCACGGACACAGTCTGCTTTCACCCCCACCAGATATGGACAGCAGATTCCTGGATGATAGATAGGTAACCCACGCAACCACGGCCTGGCGCTAATTCCTCCAGTGGGAGTACAAAGAGAGAGGCGGAGAAGAGGATTTCGAATATCGGGAACTGCTGCTGAACGTACCCCAGCAAGAAAAAACGAACGACTGCGGCATCTACGTGCTGGAGACAATAGAGCGGGTCATGCGATACGTCGGACGAGGCGAAGGGACGCTCGGATGCATCTCCGAACCCTTCACGGCGAAGCTGGCAGCTGAAAAGCGAGCCCAAATACTGGTCACCTTCAGACACCACCAAACCACTGCGCCCACCACCGACCATAAGGCCACCTAAAGGTATAAAAATTTCTATCGCCGACGCAAACGGAACAGCACTGGAGGCCTTCACGTAAATCGCAGATAGAATCCGCAGAAGCCTAAAGGATCTCTCAGACGGCATAGGGAAGCACCGTCTAAAATCCAATACAACCAAGTATAAAGTGGTCATGTACCGGTGGGGCATCCACATTAAAGCGAAGGCCGCAACAACAAATACGACAATTGAAGAACCCTAAGGGGAATTTTTTTCTAATACTATCATTCTTTTTTATGGAAAAAAAATTTTAATTGAAGTTAATTGCAAAAACAGATTTAATTGAAATTAATAAAAAAAAAATGAATTGAAATTAGAACAAAACAACAACAAAAAATTGAAGAAAAAAACTAACAAGTCTATAAAAAAAAAGTAATATACATGTACTTATAGGCGTAAATCCTAGAATTTTTTTTTAAGCCAAATGACCATTGTAAATACAAATGTATCTATACTTTTAAGCTTAAATCTTAGATTCTTTTTTCTATATCAAATAACTAACGTAAATTAACAACTTTTTTTTCTATTGTAAAAAACCATTGTAAATTAACAATGTAATGAATTGAATTTTGCACGGAATGCAAAACTCTCCGAAGTGGGGGGGGGAGTGTGAGAACTAAATATCTATACAGAATTTAGTCCACACAACCCATAAAGGCACACCTTATTGTTCATAATACAACGGGAAAATCACGCCACTTCTAGAAACACAAGGAGACTGAGAAACATACATGCAGAAGAAATGACAACAAGAATGCATGCGCAGCGGTAAAAACACGCCACGCAAACAATTAAATGGGATAACCGTGGAGACGGAGAAATCAGACAAGCAGACGAAACAACAACAAGCATGCATACGCAGCGGTAAAACCACGCCACTGCCAGCAACATACGCAGTTCCAGCAACACACGCCATCCCAACGCAACATGTTGCGAATATGTTAGCACGCAGCACAGGCTTGGTGGGTAGTTAGATGGCAGATGATCAGAAAGTCAGCACGGGACTGTGACAGCGCACGTACGTTCGGCATCAGACTACGCAGTGAGTTTATCCTCTGGCTAGTCTTGGTACCCTAACTTGTGACCGCCGTCTGTTAAGGGTGAGCTTGGTAGTGAGTTTATCCTCTGGCCAACTCAGCCTTTAACATCGCGGTCGCTAACGTAGTCTTCCGTGGTCCGGGATCTTTACGCGGGTAAAGAGGACCTCTCCAGCGTGGCAGAGGAGCGTAAACGTGTGCACCGGGACAGCGTTAGTGAAGACTACACGAGTGTCGGCAGCGATAGTCGGGCGCAGTCGTCGTAGCACGCGAGTGTCAACGTGTAAATCAAGACAGCGTCATTGAAGCCTACACAAGCGTCTTAGCACGCGGGCGTCAACGTATACGCCAGGACATCGTCATCGAAGATTACAGGAGCGTCGGCAGAGATAGCCGGGCGCAGTCGTCGTAGCGGAGTAGCGTCAACGCGTACGCCAGGACTCCTTTATTGAAGCCTCCACGAGCGCCGGCAGAAGTAGCCGAGCGTGATCGAGCAGCAAGTCGTCTAGCACCTAGGAGCGCAGCAGAGAGGGAAACGGTATTGTCTTAACGGACCACACCGAACCGTTACCCTAACTGCACTTCCCTCGGGCGACGATATTTCAACGCGGGAGACAGTTTTGTATCTTTTACTAAAATATATGTAAGTTTAATTAAATAAAGTACGATTCGCAGAAGAGCCCCAATATTTACAAATTTATTGTAACGAACCCTGGACACGGCGAGTATACCTCAGCACTTTATACTTGTAAGAAGCAGGGGCAGCAAAAAGCTTCGTTACAAAATATATTTAATTCTTCTTCGTTTTCGCTTACATAAGTATGCGCTAACAGCGGACATTACTAAAATGTACCGTCAAATAATTATGCATGAAGAAGACAGAAATTGTCAACTTATTGTGTGGAGAGAGCATCCTTCTGAGCAAATTCAAATTTTTCGTCTTAACACCGTAACATACGGCACTGCGCCTGCTCCATTTCTCGCCACACGGTGTTTGCAAATGCTCAGTGATGCCAATACAATGAAATACCCACTCGGTTCAATGGCCGTCAAAAGAGACTTTTATGTTGATGATTTATTAACAGGGTCCGAAAATTTTGAGTCTCTAGATCTCTTGAGAAGTGATGTAATTAAAATATTAAACTCGGCAGGATTCACCTTAGCGAAGTGGTTTTCGAACCACCCTAAATTTTTCGACAGTGATTGCACTGAAAAGTCATTAAGCTTCAATGACAAAAGTTCCACTAAAACGTTAGGAATCCATTGGTTGCCGAAAGAGGATTGGTTTCGATTTGTTTTAGATGACAATTTTAATGATCTGCGAGCCACTAAACGAAACATATTGTCAGTTTCCGCTCGCCTTTTCGATCCTCTTGGATTACTAGCCCCACTAGTTACCAAAGCAAAAATCTTATTGCAAGAGCTTTGGATCCAAAAAATAGATTGGGATGAGTCGATTCCATTGCGCCTTCACACTAGCTGGCAGAACTTTAAAGCCAACCTAATGCAGCTCTCGTCGATAAGCATTCCTCGTTACGTAAACGTTGAGTCGAGTGCCATCTGCCAAATACATGGCTTCTCCGACGCCTCAATAAGGGCGTACGGATGCTGCATATACATGCGAAGCCAATCTATACCACTAGCAGATTGGCTTCGCAAATGTATGCTGCTTACTGCAAGGTCTAGAGTGGCTCCGCTGAAGACCAAATCTCTTCCGCTTCTTGAGCTCTCGGCAGCACATCTTCTTTCGAAATTATGGTCAAGAGTAGCGCCTATGTTGAGTCGACATTTCGAAAATATTACATTTTGGACAGACTCTGAAATCGTTTTACATTGGATTAAAACACATCCATCCTCACTACAAACCTTCGTCGCAAACAGAGTGTCCGAAATCCAACAGTTGACTGACAAAGTACATTGGCGACATGTGCCAACGAAACAAAATCCTGCGGATCAAGTGTCTCGGGGTTGTAGCGTGGACGAATTAAATAATTCAATACGGTTTGGCGGTCCACAGTTCCTCCTAGAAGACCCTGCATTATGGCTAATTAATAACCACTTCCAGCTCTTACCAGAAGACGAAGCATTAGAGAAGAAGAAAACTAAGGACTGTCCCGTAAAAAATTGACCCTTCGTTTTTCATTAATAACAAGAAAACCAAAGAATTTTTTCAAAGTCTTGTTTTATTTTTTATTAATGACTACTATAGAGATTACAAATTATAAATAACATTTAACAAATATTTATTTTCTGTAAATTTTTTTTACTTTTTTCTTAAGGCCTTTCATTATGTATTGTACAGTGTTTTCATCGATAGTACCGTACGACCTTCGCCACTTATTTCTAAAATCTTGTAAATTTTTTGCAGTACCTTTACTCTTCCGGAGATTCGATTTCATTAGAGCCCAATATTTCTCAATAGGTCGAAGCTCTGGGCAATTAGGTGGATTCGCTTTTCTTGGAACAATATTGACATTATTGCTTTCATACCACTCCATGGTAGCTGTAGAATAGTGAGAGGTTGCTAAATCAGGCCAGAACATTACAGTACCCTCATGTTTGCGTATAAATGGCAAAAGACGTTTTTGAAGGCACTCGCTAATATAAATTTTTGAATTGATTGTGCCCTGTGTTGCAAAAAAACTGCTTCTCAAACCGCAAGTACATATCGCTTGCCAAACCATATACTGCTTGGGAAATTTGGTAATTTTCTTTTCCTTAAATTTTCTCTGTACTTGCCCCTTCTTCATACAGGTATAATATTCATGTCCCGGTAACCTTTTTGAAATCTGCCTTAACGTAAGTTTCGTCGTCCATCACGCAACAGTCAAATTTTGTTAGGTATCTTTCATGCAAATTTCGAGCTCATTTTTGAGCAACCAATTGCTTTTCATCGGAACTATCTGGCACTCTTTGAACTCTATATGTCTTTAGCTTACGATCACTCTTTATGCTTTGTACAGTACTTTTAGAGGTACCTGCTTTAACAGCAATATCTCGGACTGAAGTGTTGGGATTCTGCTTAAAAACTTCCTTCTCTCTTTTTGCCAAATTTCCTTCTGCACCTGCTTTTCTACCCGAACCTTTTTTTTCGTATAGTAGGTACACCCTTTTTGTAATTCGAAACAACTCTTTTGACAGTACTTTTCGATGCTCCAGTTTTTTTAGCTATAACTGAATATTTTAATTCTGGATTTTCCAGGTAAGTGGACAAAACCAATTCGCGCACTTTTTCTTGATTGCTAGACATCTTAATATTTTGTAGTGTTGACACCAAATGTTATACATTTTGTTAATCGTCAGATTATATAGAAACAAACAAGTCCCCATTGAGACTAATGCCATAAACAGGTACGTCATAGTCTTAAGGAATAAAAGGGTCAGTTTTTTACGGGACAGTCCTTACATTTACATTAATTTCGACTGCTGAGAAAAATTCAATATTGGACCTCATTAAAAAATTCTCTTCTCATAAAAAATTGCTTCGTGTGGTCGCATATATATTACGATGGATCAGGCGACCATCAAAATCCTCCAAGGGACAATATCTGACTTCAGAAGAGCTAAACTTGAGTTTTCTAAAAATTGCACAGGTGGTCCAACATTCAGAATTTTCGGATGTTATTCAAAAATTGCATAAAGGTACCACCCTACCCGCAAACTTGCAAAAACTCAACCCGTTTTTGCATGAGTACTCGGATATATCGCTGTCGTTCAAATTAATCCGAGTAGGATGTCGCCTATTAAATGCACCTCTCCCATACGATGCCAAATTTCCGCTTTTATTAAATAAAAGTTCGCACTTCCTTATAACATATTTACGGTTCCTGCACATTCGGAATCACCACGCTGGGGCTAAAGCGTTGGTTGCGCTTCTTCGAGAACGCATATGGCTAATTAATGCCCGAGAAGCTTGCAGTAGAACCGTAAGAAACTGTATACATTGTTTTCATTACAAGCCGAAGTTGCAAAACCAAATAGTGGGAAATTTGCCAGTCGAAAGACTTCGAGCTCTACGACGCTTTCTTATATGTGGCGTAGATTTTTGTGGTCCGATATACACAACTTTAAAAATACGCGGTCGACCACCTGTAAAAACATATATTGCAGTTTTCGTTTGCTTTACTTCCAAACAGTACATTTAGAATTAGTTTCGGACCTATCTTCTAATTCATTTATTCTCGCCCTAAAAATGTTCATTGGACGCCGAGGAATGCCGACGAAGATATTCAGCGACAACGCAACCAATTTCGTCGGCGCCGATCGCAAGCTGCGCGAATTGAAGGAGGCGTCTCTAGCAATGGGCCCAGAACTGCAGAGATTCGCAGCAGACGAAGGGTGCAGCTTCACCTTTATACCACCGCGGGCGCCGCACTTCGGCGGGTTATGGGAAGCCGCGGTGAGGTCCGCCAAGCATCACGTCGTTCGCATAATCGGCAACGCGCTACTGACCGCAGAGGAACTGTCAACACTACTGGCAGAAGTGGAGGCCATCCTCAATTCTCGGCCCCTAACACCGTTGAGCCAGGACCCCAACGACGGCGAGGCACTAACCCCAGCGCATCTACTAATAGGATGCTCTCTGCGGGCTTTACCCCCAGAGAAGGTGCCAGTGGACCCAGTTCCTTGTTGCGAGAGATGGCAATTTGTTTGCTGTCTCAAGCAACAGTTCTGGCGACAGTGGTCCAAAGTATACCTGACGGGCCTTCAGGAGCGCAACAAGTGGCTGCACCCCAAACGCAGCTCAACGACCTCGTTCTCGTCCACGAGGACAACGTGCCACCGCAGCAGTGGGTACTAGGGCGCGTCGTCGCAACCGTTGAAGGGCAAGACGGCAAGGTGCGAGTCGCAGACGTAGCAACCAAGACGGGCACAATTAAGCGTCCCATACACAAACTGGCCGTGCTTCCACTGAATATTGAAGGAATCTGATCCTGTCAAGGTGGCCGGTGTTGCGTCAAGCGAAAATATATATATATATTTAAACCTAAAATTAAGAACATTGAATTATAAAAATTAAATTATGAAATTTTATTATGTAAATTACTTACCTTAATGATGCATTCTTAATATTAATCTATTACTTACCTTAATACTTATCTTAACATAAGCTAGTACGATGTTTAACGAAAGATAAGTACGTGCCCCGTTTTGTAACATATACTTATATTACCACTAGATTAAGCCGTTAGTTTAAGATTTAGGCTAAGCGATTGCATAAAATGAAATATAATGTTCTATTGAAACGATACGCACGCATTCTAATTTGTCGGCTGAACTATATTTTTCGAAACAGGCAATTGGTGATTTTTTATTTTTTAATCGCGCATCCCAGTTATAGTAACTTTTTCGTATCTCAAAAAAGCTTGAGATTTTTCACGTATCCTGCTTTTATGTATAATTTGTCTTTTTCCGGTAAGGACTGTACTATTTCTATCCTCCTTAACTATTTCCTTACAGTATGGTTTCCTAATCTTCTATTTTTCTTAACGTAAATTACCTGTCCTGGCAAATATATTTTTGTTGTGTGTCTTTTTATACTATGAAACTGCTCTTTCTAATAGCTCTTCGAAATTTCTGTGGCCTCTATTATTCTTGATACATCGCATTATTTCGGTTAGGGTGGAGTGAAACCTATCCACTTGGCCGTTCGCTTGACTTTTGTATGGGGGAGTAGTGTAAACATCTATTCCTAAATATTTTGAATCAAGCCCATCGTTCTTTCGTCTGTGTGTATTCCGTTAATAATGGACGGATTTAAATATCTTCTAAACAACGCAGTAAGGTTCTGTTCATTAAAATTGGGTTCTTTAATTATATGTCGGTGCATGGTCGGAAAAGTTATTTTGAATTAGTATGAGGGTGTTTCGTCTAGTTTAAGGAATATTTGATTTTTGAAAACGTTTATGGGTACCTCTACACAAGGTATTAAATTGTGACTTGAACTATCGTCGCTATGGATAGTGGGTGTAAGTGAGTTTACTTGGATCGATATCCTTGATAGTGCGTCTGCCACTACGTTTGATTTTCCGGGTTGGTAAACTAATTCATGATTATATTCCTCTAACATTGATTTCCAACGTTTCATCTTACTGTTAGAATTTTTATGACTAAGGGCATATGTAAGCGGTTGGTGATCAGTTATTATTTTTATTCTTTTCGAACCATAGAGGCAGTGGCGGATTAAGTATTTTGCCGCCCTAGGCCCTGTCTGATTAGCTGCCCTTTTTAGAGGATGAAAATATATTTTTTTGAGTCCATTCATATTATTAAGATACAATATTTATTTCATAAAAGTATAATTGTTAAACAATACAAATAAATATTAATTTATGTTGTCAGTCAGTACAGTCAGTTTTCTTAAATATAATATAACTTAATTTTTAAATATCTTCTTTCTGGCTTTCGTCTGAGCAAAATAATCAATTATGACGTTGTAAACAATTTCTTGAACTAGTTGGGCTTCAATTGACAGTAGTGCTAAAGCATTGAGTCTCTCTTGGCCCATACTTGCGCGAAATATGTTTTGACTCTTTTCAAGGTGGAAAAAGATATTTCTCCTGAACAGTTCGTAGCCGGAATACTCAAAAAAATACGTAGAGCAATTTCTACATTTGGATAAACATCTTGAAGATTTTGAGAATGCAAAAAATTGTATATTCCTTGCGCGGAACGAATATCTTTTGTGTTCATTAGAGAATCTTTGAGTTGACAGCGCAAATGAATACATTATTCGCGAAAGTATCTTCCAAATCATCAGAATACTTAGTAACTAATTCATCTACGCGAATTTTTAATTCATTGGTATCTATTTCATATAAATTGTCAAAAAAATTAAATTTTTCGTAAAGATTGTGATAAGCACTTTTACGTCCTGTCAATTGTACACTTAAAGTATCTAAAATTAGATAGTAACGTTGGTTCGAAAATTTTCTTCTCCAGATAAAGCTGTTCTTTTATTTTCCCGTGACTCGTCAGCCTGAAGTTTTCGGGTTTTTTTACGACGGGTGTCATAGTGGTAATAATTCTGAACTCCAGATAGTGCTTTGACTTTTTTTCATAATCAGAAAATTGTTTTTCTCTCATATCTTGGAGAAATAATGCCAAAGAACTATATATTCTTATCACAGATGATAAATCAGCTTGAGAATCCTGAAGCTTTTTACTCGCAGCATTAAAGCGATTCAAAATTGCATTCCAAACAATTACTAGAATTGCTGTTTCTAGATGTTATAATTTTTGCTGCAGTCCCTTAGCTTCAGCTCGCGTAGTAGGTTTTCATCTTTGTTTTCACCAATAAAGTTTAGTGCAACAATTATTCCAGGCCACTCTTTTTCTAATTTGTGGCATGCATCATGTCGAGCCGACCAACGAGTTTGAGAAAGGCTTTTAAGTCTTAAACTTGTATGCTGTCTTAAAATTTCCCAACGATGTGTCGAAACGGTAAAAAAAATTATATAATTCTTGCAAAGTAGAAAAAAGTACACTGCTTCGGTAACAGATTCAGCTGCACAAGTTCCCACTAAATTTAAAGAGTGACTAGCACAAGGAACATATTCAGCTAATGGATTAGTTGTTTTGATTCGTGCTTGCACTCCTGAATATAAACCTGACATGTTGCTTGCATTATCGTAAGATTGACCACGACAATTCATTATATTTAAACCATTATCCTCAAGAGATTTTAACAAAGAATCTTCAATATCTTTAGCCTTATGGCCAGTATTTGGAATGAATTCCAGAAATCTTTCGACAATTTTACCATTGTTACGTACATATCTAATAATTATCGTGAGTTGATCAACATGAGCAATATAAGGCGTGGAATCCACAATTACACCAAAATACTTAGCAGATTGCACTTCTTTAGAAATATGTTGCAATACTTTATTTTGAATTAATAATATAATTTCTTCGTAGATTGTCTTAGATAAATACGAAGTATTTCCACGACCAGGGTGCGCATATAATTTTAAATGTTCTCATAAAAACGGATCAAATTTAGCAAGAAGCTCGACTGAACCTAAAATATTTCCATTATGGGGATCTCCAATTCGTTCTGAATGTCCTCTAAATGACAGCCCTCTTATTGCGAGAGATTTAATTATCACAATTAATCGATGCAAAACTTTTTTCCAGTATAAAATTTCTTCAGCGAGCTGCTCCATTAAACGTTGATCAACACGGCCTTGAATGACAGCTCGAGCTTTGAAGTGACTAATGTTAATTTTGTGAAAGTCAGAATTTTCATGAGCTTCAATGCTCGCTTTTGAGTTTTTCCAATCTCTAAACCCTTGACCAGTAAAAGCGTTTACTTCACCACTCTTACCAAATAGTAAATATAGAGCACAAAATACTGATCCTTTACTTTCTGAATAAATTAACCACACACGATGTTGAATTTCTCCGTTCTTTAAATTACGTTGGAGTACGCTTTTAGAACAAAATCTCGTTTTATCATTATAAAAATTTCGTGAATTTTTAAAATCCGTTACATTATTTTGTGGTAAACCGTTTATAGTTATAAAATCTCGTGTTTCATCATTTATATTCCATAGAAAAGGATCACCACTCAATTGAAACATATCATTTGTTGATTGACTTTCTTCCACATTTTCTAATGAATTTGTATCTAGCAATAAAGGAGGATTCGGTTGTATTTGTTTGGTATCTTGTGCTGAAGTGTCATCTAATCCCCGCTAAAAACCAAAATATCTTTTAGCCACGGACATTAATTCATTCATATTTGAAATTAAAATTTTCCCAGATTAGACAAAAAGATTAAAAAAAAATTCAATTCTCAATATTTCAAATACTTACTTTCTCTAAAAGTTCAATTTATGAAAAATTATTTTTAATCTTTTTTTAGAGTTATATTAAAAAAAAAAAAAAAAAAAAAAAAAAAAACACTTGCAAGTGTATCAAAACACTTACGTCCGATGAACCTGATGCTTGCTGATCTTCACTTACAAGTTTTTCTGATCTTGTCATAAAATTAGATATTTTTGGAATTTGTTTCAGTAAAGTTTCTTGTTTTGATGATTTTTCTGATTTCCTTTTATATTCCGCACCGCTCAATCTTTTTCGATAATCACTCATTGCTAATAAAAAAATTCAGAGAACCTCGACAACTTAGTTAAAAAAATGGGTAACTCAAAGTAATAATTGAATTTTTCAATGGTAAGAAAGACAATAATAATATTATGAGACTTTTACACTTGAACGGCTTTCATAAAACTGAAATAATTTATGTGTTGTATTATGCGTAAAACAAAGCAAACTCAAACCTCTGTCAATACATACTGCGCGCAGCGCTCTTGTTTTCTGTGCGACTCGCGAAATACGTATTTATTTGCGAAAAACGGTACTTTTTTGAACGGTATTTATTTTTTTTTTTACTTAATCTGTCTAGTGACTAGACTAGACTCTACTAGACTAGACTCTAGTCATAAGTACTGTTCAATAAGTTCCGTTATTTCGCAGCGCGTGGTTTTTTGTATCAGTTTGTTGAAATATTGCATTCTTTAGAGGTGGTCATTCAAATGGCACATTTTTTGAAAGTGAATATTTGATTGCAAAAAAAAATATCAGACCTGACTTTTTATTACGAATTAATGTATTGTCGTTACATTATATCAGATTTAAACATGACATTCTGAAAAATTTGCCGCCCCCCAAATAGTGCCGTCCTAGGCCCGGGCCTCACGGCCCGTTTTATTAAGGGTTCTTGATATGAAAGCTATCGGTTTGTTATCCTGTGATAACACACCGCCTATGGCATAGTCAGAGGCGTCGGTAGTCAGTTCGAAGTCTTTTTCAAAGCTTGGGTGCGCAAGAACGATGTCTTTTGATATTAATGTGCTTTTAATTTTATTGAATGCTCTTAACGCTTCGTCATCTAGTCTTACTTCCATTTTCCTAGATTTGTTTTTAGGGACGTTACCGGCTTCTCCTCGGAGAAGTGCTGTAAGGGGCTTGGCTAACTTAAAGTAGTCTTAATAAATCGTCTTTAATATCCCGACATTCCTTAAAATGACATTAAGTCTTTTAGGTTGCGCGGAACTGGGAATTGAGCTATTGCTTCTACCTTTTTGGGGTTTGTTTTCATTCCTTCAGGGCTGACTACATATCCCAAGAATTCTACTTCCTTCTATGCAAATTCACATTTATCTAGTTGGATTTTCATGTTGACTCTTTCCAACGTTTCGAAAACCCTTTCTAAATTTCTGAAATGATCTTTTTCGTCTCTTCCGAATATCATAACGTCGTCAATGTATACGTAATAGCGAGTTCCAATATGTTCACGGAGGATATCGTCTAGTGCCCTTTGGAATATGGACGGGGCATTTTTAAGCCCAAAGGGTAATCATAGAAATTCGTATTTTCCGCTATTTACGGAAAATGCTGTTTTCTCTATGTCTGTTTCACGGAGGGATATTTGATGAAATCCACTTTTTAAGTCTATAACTGTAAATATTTTGTTATTTCCAAGGTTTGAAAGGACTTCACTGATCTCAGGAATAGGATATCTGTCTGGAATGGTAATTGAGTTGAGTTTCCTGTAGTCGATGACCATGCGATACTTATTTTCGCCGGAAGCATCCATTTTTTTATCGACTATCCAAACGGGGGAGTTGTATGGGGATTTTGATTGCCTTATAATTCCATTGGCAAGGAGTTCTTCGATTTGACGTTCGATTTCTTCCTTTAAAGCCATTGGGTAAGGATATGGTTTCAAGTATACTGGGGTTTCACTAACTGTCCTAATCTCTCCCTTCACCGTTGTCGTGTAGGTGAGTTTTTCGTCCGGGTCTGCGAAAAGGTTAGGGCATTTCTCAATTATGTTATTTATTTTTCGTCGCTGTTGTTCAGAGAGATGGGGCAACTGCATTTCAGCATTATTAACTTCCTGGGGCATTCGTTGTTTTAGACGAATTGCTAGATTGGGAAAAATTGTTATAATGTTTTTATCGGTGTGGATGGTGGCTTGTAATTGCCTTAAAGTATCATTGCCAACTATCCCGTGGAATAATTTTAATGTGGGGTCCAAATATGTCTTTAAAGGTGTGGTGCGTAATTTCTATAGATCCAGCCACTGAATTGACTTTAAACGATTTTTCATTTGGTATAGGATTCCTGATCCTAGTAGATTGTATATAATTTTTGTTAGATCCTGTATCTATGAGAAAATCTAGAGCGTCTTCACTCCTTGTCACGAATTCGTAATAAGGTAGTGAGGACGGCGTTAGTCTAAAAAATGGGTCGTATCGGGTTCGTAATAGTCTTGATCGTCCTGTTGCTGTTCGTTATTATTAATGAAATTAATATTTCCTTTCGTTAGTTGATTTGGTTCGATTCCTTCTATGTATTCGTTAGGGTAGGTACTGCTTTCAAAAATTTGGTTAGGATCTGCTGGTATTTGGTAGTTGCTAACTGCTGGTTCGGTATCCGCATAAAAATGTCTTTGTATTTTATTCGGTGAGTGGACTTGTTGTGCAGAAAGTGGTCGCTTCTGTGCATTGTAATTGTTTAAATGAGTTAATCCTCCCCCACCCTAATCGGGAAAAACTGGCGCACTTTAAGGACAAACACACATCACCACACAACACCAAAGCAACTCACCACACCTGTACCCACTAAACAAAAAGGATGGACAGCAGGATACACACAATCAATTCGTCACATACAGTTCGAGCATCAACATTCCTTTTATATACCCTCGTTTTTTGGTCACCAATCTCGCGCGCTGCAGTTACTACTGTGACCCCCACAAGCTAATAACATTGTAGGAGCCCAATAATAAATTAATGTCCAGTTAAACGAATTGATTTTTATTTAATTTTAAGTTTACATTAATTTTCTGTTTCACTTAACACTCCTAATGCTTCACTAATAATGTCTTAATGTTATGCTAGCACCGGTTTTTATCCCTTCTTGTGCCTAATTTTCTCATTAGCTACGTAAGCTTGTGCGTATATGCTTATGAGGGCGTAGGTATGGAAAACGTATGTTTGTGTGTATGTATATATATACCTGCTTGAGAAGTGCAAGCGAAAATGACAACATACAAAAAATGCAATTATTACAAATCATAGAAAACCGTAACATATGTATATGGATGTAAGAATTGATGTGCATATGCATAAGCGGTGCTCTCACAAAGGTGAATAGCCTAATTCATGGTCACGGTCATCCGATTTTGCACAGTGACATGCTTCTGACCAAACATGCTCCCCCCATTGAAATGCTTGCATTTCAATCCGAAATAGGTAATGGTGCAATTTTATGGACTGCTCTCCTTATAATCCCTTTTTTAGTTTTGATGTCCACAACCCTCACTTTGCCGTCCGAACCAGGGACGATGTTGATAATTCTCCCAAGTGACCAATGCTGTGGGGGCAAGTTGGACTCATGGATGATGACCATTTGACCAATTTCGATGTTGGCTTCCGGTTTCAACCACTTCGAGCGTTGTTGTAGGCTAAGAATATAGTCGTGTGACCATATTTCCCAGAAACGCTGCTTCAAATACGTCACCCGCTGCCATTGCGTTAACGACGATCCTGTGTTCATATTAAAAGCTTTATCTGGCATCGACAGTAATGATGTCCCAATCAATAGATGAGCCGGAGTTAGAGCTTCGCCATCATTGGGGTCATTTGAAAGCGGTGTCAGTGGACGAGAGTTCAAGATGGCTTCTACTTCTATTACGACGGTCTGAAGTTCTTCATATGTCAGGTGTGCGTTTGACATGTTCTTTAGCAAAATGGATTTCATTGATTTTACTGCCGCCTCCCATAAACCACCAAAATGTGGAGCACGAGGCGGAATGAAGCAAAACTCAAAACCAGTGTTGGTGCTATAACTAGTGATGTCATCAGTAGCCGCTTGATTGAAGAATTGGTGATGAAGATCCCTCAATTTTGCTTGAGCGCCAACGAAATTTGTGGCGTTGTCACAGTAAATGCGTTGAGGTATGCCGCGTCTTCCTACAAAACGTTTTAGACAAAGTATAAAATTGTTAGTAGAGAGGTCGGATACTAATTCTGCATGTATGGCTTTGGATGCGAAGCATACGAAGATTGCGATATATGTTTTGTACGGAGCTCTTCCACGAAGACGATAAGTTGTACTGAAAGGGCCGCAAAAGTCAACGCCGCTAACTAGAAATGGGCGTTGCATTTGCAAACGATTGGCAGGCAGATCCGCCATAATTTGACCCATTAATTTAGGTTTATAATGGAAACAGAGCACGCAGTTTCGAACGATTTTCCTTACGATTTCGCGAGCATTTATAACCCAGACTCGCTCACGCAAGAGATTTATTAAAACCTTTGGACCAGCATGTAAATGCTTCCGATGAAGGTATTCTACATACAAAGAAGTAAATCGGTGATCTTTTGGAAGAAGTGCGGGAAATTTTGCGTCAAAAGGAATTGGTGCCTTTGACAAACGACCACCGACTCTGAGAACTGAAACTCTCACTCCGTTGAGATTCATTTCATGTAGAAAAGGAGTCAGCTTCTGTACGAACGATTTAGCTTCTTGTTGTTTTTGAAGTCTTTCAATTTCTTCAGCGAATTCGATCTGCTGAATAGCTACGACGATTCGCCACCAAGTATGATCGAGTTCTTCTAACGGTAGATGAAGTATCATTGCTGGCGTTAGTTTATTGTTAACAGCGACTTTGTTGAAAATGCGAAATACATATGCAGCGACGCGAAGTAATCGGTGGTACGATGAACTGCGGTTGATGATGATATTGATGATGTTTCCCTCGTTGCTGCTTTTGCTACACTTGAGGTTGATTCCTTTCCGTCGTTCCAAATCTTGGATTTTAATGTCATACTCCTTCTTGCTTACAGGCCATTCCGATGAATTTTTCATTAGAAACTCTGGTCCAGAGAACCAAATCGTACTTACAAGATCCTGAGCGCTACAGCCACGTGAAACGATGTCTGCAGGATTTTGTGAACTTGGTACGTGTTTCCAGTTAATTCCTTCTGAAATTTCCTGAATTTCAGAGACTCGATTGGCAACAAAGCAATTTAATGTCGCCGAATGAATGTTGAGCCACTTTAGCACGATCTCTGAGTCAGTCCAAAAATATATGTTAGTGCAAAATTTTAATACCTTATCCTTGATTTTTTGCCAAGTCCTACTCAGTAACAGTGCTGCACATAACTCCAAACGAGGAAGCGATTGTGCTTTAATCGGTGCCACTTTAGATTTAGCAATAAGTAACGTAGTTTTGTAAGTGTCGTTTATAACAGAACGTACATAAATGCAGCACCCATATGCGCGCGTCGATGCGTCTGCGAAACCATGAACTTCACAACGAGAATTGAATGTTGTTTGTACATAACGAGGAACTTCTATTTTATTAATGAAGTTTAAATCGGCTGTAATCTGTAACCAAATGTTATGGAGATCGGGTGGTAGTGTTTCATCCCAATCTAATCGGCGAATCCAAATTTCTTGCATTAATATTTTGCCACGTATTATCACGGGGCTCAATAAACCGAGGATATCAAATATTTTGGAAATAATTGATAAAACTGATCGCTTTGTAACTGACTGCATATCTGGTAATTCATAGCGATAACAAAGGGTGTCAGCTAAAGGTTTCCATGACGTGCCTAAAGCTTTGGTAATGTTTTCTTCAGTTGTTTTAATGACAACTTCATTATAAGATGCGTCAGATAATTGTGTAGAATTCGAGTGCCATTTAGTCAGAGAAAGGCCATGAGAACGAAGAACTTCTATGATTTCAATTTTTAGTTTTTGTAAGTTGTCTATGCTATCTGCACCAGTTAACAAGTCGTCAACATAAAAACTTTCACGAATAGCAGACGATGCTAGAGGAAAGACATCTTTATTGACGTCAGCAATATGGAATAAACTGCGAATAGCTAGGAATGGTGCAGAAGCCAAACCGTAAGTTACAGTTTTGAGTTGAAACAACTGTAATGGCTCATGAGGTTCGTTTCTCCACAAAATGAGTTGATATCGTTGATCTTGTTCGTCAATAGAAAATTGCCGATACATTTTTGATATATCAGCAGTTAATACGTAAGGATACAAACGAAATGATAATAATGTTATGATTAATTCTGGTTGAATTGTTGCTCCGACCATGAGTATTTCATTTAATGAATGATCAGATGTGGTGCGCGCAGAGGCGTCGAATACAACCCTAAGCTTGGTCGTAGTACTTTGTGGACGAAGTACACAATGATGTGGAATTATATAGTGCGAGCTATTGAAATCAAAGTTTTTTATGGCAACCATGTGCCCGAGTTCAATATATTCTTTTATGAAATCCGCATACATGTTTTTTAGTAATTTATTGTTAGATAGACGTCGTTCAAGAGCGAGAAATCTTTTCCTGGCATTATGGAAAGAGTTGCCTAATATTGTCGGTGAAACCTTAAATGGTAACCGTACTTGTATACGTCCATCATTTTTCACTTGAACGTTTTCAATGAAATGTTTTTCGCATAAACGTTCTTCTTCGGACAACGTTGCTTCCTTTTCGGTGAAATTTTCGATTTCCCAAAAACGTTGGAGAATCGAATCGATATTCAATAGATTTGAATTTAGTGTGACATTGCAAATGGATGGGCGGGAATCAACAGGCTTTTCAAAATTGCCCCCTACAATCCAACCTAATTTGCTGTTTTGAAGGCGTGGTAAGCCTTTTCCAAGTGAAATTGTGCCTTCTTGAAGGCTCTCAAAAAAAATGTCTGCATTGAGCAATAAATCTATACGTTGCGGTTTGTAGAAGTATGGATCCGCAAGCTGAAGATTTTCAGGAATATTCCATTTAGAAGTATTTATAAAACTACTAGGAAATTGTGTTGTAATATGTTTAGTCATAACGAATTCCGACATACAAGTAAAATCGCCAATACGAGATTTGATTTTCGCATTTACTGCATACTTTGAATTAGAACGAATATCTGAAATACCTGAGATTTCCTGATATGAGAAAAACCTTTAAGCTGCAATCGCTTCGCTGTTTCTTCGGTGATAAAATTTAATTCGGAACATGAATCCAATAACGCGCGAGCTGGCTGCATCACTCCAAATTTATCCTGTATGTAAATTAACGCTGTCGGTAATATCGCTCTTTTACGTGTGCATGCGATGAGTGAAACCGATGGATTAGTTGGTGACTGATGCGATGGATTCAGCGAAGTATTGTCTTTCCCTTGAAGTTCTAATGTTTGTGCAAATGGATAATTTGTAGTTCCAACGGTGGCGAAATGAAGATGAGAGTGGTGCGATTGATGACATACGCGGCAACGAGATTTTGATGGACATTTAGATACGGTGTGTCCTTTTCGTAGGCAATTGATGCAAGCTCCTGCTTGCTTCACCCAATCAAAACGCATCTTAGCTGACAACTGTAGAAATGAAGGACAATTGTTTAGGCTATGCTCTATATTATTGCAATGTATACAAGTCGACATCGCATTAACGAATGAATTTGCATTTTTCTTACCGTGTAGCTTATAATCTCGCTGTGTTACCTTTGAGTTTTCACCGTTTGAACAGGTTTCTAAATACTGACAGTGACGATTCAACCACTTGTAGCAATCGTCCCACGATGGCAAGTAGTCAAACTCTTGCTTTTGATTGTATGCTGATTTGGAATCGGAGTCAATTTTGGTTAAAACGATATGAATTAGCATTGAATTCATTATGTCGCTTTCTGAACCCAACGAAAGTAACGAGCCTCGAAGCGCTGCAACAGTATCGATAATATTACGTAGACTTGCTGCGTCAGATTTTTTCATAACCGGAGTGTTAAAAAGCGATGTAATATGATCTTGAAAAATCAATACGTTATTGTCATATCTTTCCCTCAGCCGTTGTATAGCCTTCGGGTAATTTTCTTCGGTTACCTGAAAGGGTTCGATGACGCTAAGGGCTGGTCCTGAAAGACAGTTTAAAAGATAATTAAATTTGTCCACCTTTGGCATTGTTGGATCATCATGCACCATATTACAAAAAGCGCGGAAAAAACGTTTAAATTCCGCATATTTGCCGTCAAATTTAGGCAATTTGAGTGAAGGCAATCGATTATGGTAACTGCTAGTGCTTCCAAAAGTTGTTGCGTTGAAAATGCTATTGTTCAACTCAGAAACGCGGTTTCTGGGGTTGATTAACGAAAGTATTTTAGATTTTATTGAAATATATGTTTCTTCAATTTCTGCTCTCGATTGGTCTGACGGAGAAAGAGCTTCAATGTTGTTCTGGACGTCACAAATTTGTTGAAAGTAGGACTCAACAATATGTAGTCGACATTCGAGAACGTGCATATCATTATCGACTTCTTCACAAGCAATTCGTTGCTTCATACTATGTAGGTTGCGAAGAATCGTTGAACGCGTTTGAATTAGCGAGGAAAAAGGCGATTGTTCCTCATCAGCCGTGTTAGGCACATTGGCCATACTGTTGTTAGGCATTTGTAGGCACGAAATAAATATATACGAATACCTGAGCAGTGAAGAATGCGATGCAGTTATTGTAAATGTAGCAAAAGCAGATCTGCAATCCGATGAAACTGTTATGTGATGAGTCCCGTAATCCTGCACGGAGACTGCGACGAGTTGACGAACTGTCGGTAACTTCGACAGATGTTGAGGAGAAGATCTCGAACGTACGTTAATAAAACCACGTGTAATCTGGATGTATGATTACAGCGGCAAGTACGATGATGTGTGGCAAGAATTGCTATCTGCGCTCACACAGAATGTTGTCCGGGTACAACAGTCCAAATGATCCGTTGTTGAATACCGCTACACAGCTTCTGATGATGAGATGATGTGGGCAAATTCCGTTTGGTTGAACAAACGCAGAGCCAACTCTTGCCAGAATAACACAAAACTAATTATTTTAAATTAACTTGGACATTAATTTATTGGCTTTTCTTGATCGAAAATATTAAATGTAGAACACATGTCCTGTCACGGTCGCCAAATTATGTAGGAGCCCAATAATAAATTAATGTCCAGTTAAACGAATTGATTTTTATTTAATTTTAAGTTTACATTAATTTTCTGTTTCACTTAACACTCCTAATGCTTCACTAATAATGTCTTAATGTTATGCTAGCACCGGTTTTTATCCCTTCTTGTGCCTAATTTTCTCATTAGCTACGTAAGCTTGTGCGTATATGCTTATGAGGGCGTAGGTATGGAAAACGTATGTTTGTGTGTATGTATATATATACCTGCTTGAGAAGTGCAAGCGAAAATGACAACATACAAAAAATGCAATTATTACAAATCATAGAAAACCGTAACATATGTATATGGATGTAAGAATTGATGTGCATATGCATAAGCGGTGCTCTCACAAAGGTGAATAGCCTAATTCATGGTCACGGTCATCCGATTTTGCACAGTGACATGCTTCTGACCAAACAAACATTAAATTTTAAAAACATTTAACGTATCCGTTAACATTAACATTGAACATTTAACTTTAAAATAAAATTATACAAAAGAAGTGATTTTTATAATAAACTACATTGTCAATACAAACTCAAGTGTACCCGGCATTTTTATTTCGATTGTGCGTGACAACCATTTAAAGAAGGGTAAAAAAAAAGAGATACATGCATACAATATGCATTTGGTTACGAAATTATACATGGTCCTTCGAGCCTAAAAGATAGGCACTATAAACTTACAGCCACAAGACCAACCACAAAATAAAAGAAAAACAAACTAGTGCAATGAAGTGCAGTAATATACATATGTATATGCATGGTGACCAACGAAAAAGCAAAAAGTAAAAACAAAAAGCCCGAACAGTGCAGTGACTCAAATAGAACAAAAAAAAAAACTAATCGCAGCAAATTAAAATACACTTATACTTGGTAATACGAAATAACAAAAAAGGTGAAGTGACAAAAACCTAGACAAATTACAAAGATAGTCGACAACAAATAAAAACTACAACACACAACACAGTGCAGTGGTTCAAGAAAAGAAAAATAAATATAAATACATACTTACGTGCGAAGAAACTTTCATAAAAGAGTGCAGTGACTCAAATAGAACAAAAACAAGAAAAGACAAAGCTAAATACCCTTCGCAGGGTCTCCGACGCTTCCTTACAAACATCGTGACAAACTTAATATACCCGGTTCAGGGTATAAAAATACAGTGCAGTGAACAAGGAGAACAAAAAATAAAAACCAACTTTATTATAGACATATTAGAAACAAAAAAAAAAAAAAAAAGAAACGAAAGAAAGTGCAGTCAAGTGCAGTAGACTAACAATATTACATACATTCGGACATACACAGTAACACAGTTCCAGCAAACAAACAAAAAAAACAAAAAAAAAAAAACACAAACGCGCGAAATCTAAAAGCAAACTCCCAATCGGGCGCGAAATTAAAAAGTGCCTAAATAATAAAACACAACAAAACTACACAAAAACAAAACAAAATCGGGCGTGAAAGTACAAACATACACAAAAACGGATGAAACGGGCGCGAAAAATTAAAACAAACATACAAACAAACAACAGCACAAGGAGGTAGCCAGCTGGAACATAGAACGGGGAACGCAGAAGGCAGGCACATATGCACAGACATACAACCTACAAAATATACCATTCAGAGTACCAAGTCTATTATTACACGAGGCGACAAAAGTTGCTAATTCTCGGGCGATTCTCTTTTGCTGTCGCCCA
Source organism: Bactrocera zonata (assembly GCA_037783105.1). Classification (NCBI taxonomy): domain Eukaryota; kingdom Metazoa; phylum Arthropoda; class Insecta; order Diptera; family Tephritidae; genus Bactrocera; species Bactrocera zonata. The sequence continues at coordinate 134,441 of JBAWJQ010005267.1, read as the reverse complement.
TTACCTTCACACGAGCAACTTGTGTTGCGCAACTCTGTTCGAGTTTTTTTCTCATTCTCTTTCACTTCACTTTAACCCATTGTCTACTCTTTACTTTAACCCATTGTCGTTTCTTTTTCCTTATGGGTATTTGGGCCACTCTATCACATATATTAATCAGTTCTGACAATTAAGAAATACATTTTATTTATAATTCAAAATGAAAACAAAGATTATATGACAGAATTTCACATACATATGTCACCCTTTTCACTATCGTCTGAATCAATTTGTATGGCTTTCTCCATACATTTCACAATATCTTTAATTAATTCGATTTTTTCGTCATACTCCATTTTCTAAAATATTTAAATTATATTATGTATATTTGTATACATATTTGCAAATTACTTGCCAAAAGATGAAATTAAATTTTTTAAATATATTCAAAATATTAATTTCAAAAAATATACTCAAATGCAACTCTGTACTACGAAAGAAAGAACACGAATGCCGAAAAACGTCGCAGCGAACTGCTACGAATAAGAACACAAAGCGAGTTGCTGAACACTGGAAACTCGGCGCGATTCTCCTCTCCTCGTCGCCCCCTCGCCTATAAACCAAGAGTTGCCGAGACAAAAGTTGCTGCGTGTAATAAGCGAGCAAGTGAGCGAATTATGTTCATATTAATTTAATATATGCAAATATGTATAACTAATATTACAGTTTTATCCGATATAAAACTTGTAACAAAAAATACGCTAGATAAAATAAATACTCGGCAATACCTCTTATACTTTATCAAGTAATAAGCAGGATTGCTTAAAATTTGTAAGCGAAGGCAAACCATAATATCATTACATAAAAAGTAACACATAAAATAAATTTAAGACACACATACATATTCGCATATTTACCTAATGGAAATATATTTCTCCGCTATACATATTTTTAATGTATGTACATATTATATACATATGTAAATGTTCATATCAGCAACATAAACAAAGTTATAACAAACATAAACCTAACTTCTTACAAATTCACAAACAACATACAAAGTGCATACGGGAACATACCTGCACCTTACCCACTTTGCTTTTGCGCTCTTTTCAGAGCGAACATATATATATATGCAAGTATATATTTGTACACACGGCATAGAATCATAATTTTATACCCTGCACTGGGTACTTCGTACTAAATTATTAAACTTATAAATGTTAATTAATTTGCAAAGAAAAAGTAATCGTAATTTTCCATAAAGACCTAAACGGAAAAGTAAACTAAACCCAAAAATACATTTATTAAAACCAGTACAAAAAATCAGTTAAACAAAATCTGCGTAATTTGTGCCCACTGTATATACAAACATACATACATATATTAAAACATAAATTCTCAAAGTCCACATTGGCATCTATTCGGCAATACCACTTGTTCTTTGGCAAACAAAAACAAGCAGGATTGCATACAAAAAGCAACTTGATCTCTCAAACGAGCTCTCAATTGCTTACGAATAAAGCATATTCATAAACACACAAACAATTCGTGCATACCTATGTAAATAGCGCATTGATCTCTTCAATGCATAAAACATAAGCACATAAAAGTCCAAGTATTAGGGTGTACCTAAATACAAACCATTCGGACATAAAATATTTTAATTAATAAAAAGCGCGGTTTTTAATAACAATTCAAATATATTTCCGAACTAAAATATAAATAAATAATAATAATTTGCAAAAATGGTTAACAACAACAATAATCAAAACACACCTGCAGAAGCTACACGCCCAAAACAGGTTGCTAAATTTATATCAGAAAGTGACAGTTTATTAAGATACTGCACTAGATTTGCCTCCTCACCGATTCACGAAAACTCGGAATCGTTACTAGAAATAAAAAATCAAAATCTTAACAATTTTTGGACTCGCCTCCAAGCGGCTTATGACGCCATTGTAGATTCTGACGATTCAGATCTACCACAAAATTTTAAATTATCTGCTTACGATATTTACGAAAACTGCTTGGATCAATATGAAGAAACGAAAGCTATGATCTCCGATCAATTAAAGCTCACTAAAGCAATTGCACCTACTCCCCACAGTAGAGTAGAGCTGCCACAAATAGACAATCAAGAAGCAAGTTCAGGCATCCAACTCGAGGTGCCTGCAAGTGATACAGAAACCTTTTACGGAGGTTATGAAGAATGGCCGTCCTTCCGGGACATGTTCACAGCCGTTTACATCAACCATCCACAACTATCAAAGGAACAAAAACTGTATCACCTCCGATACAAAACAAAAGGTCAAGCAGGCGAAATAGTTAAACAGTTCGCATTAAATGACGACAATTTCAATTTGGCTTGGGAAGCTCTAAAAGCTAGACTTGAAAACGAAAGAATACTGGTCGATAAACAAGTAACGACACTAATGAACGGGCCAAAAGTTAAGAAAGGAACAAGTGTAGAATTCATCAAACTAGAATCCACTGTTTCAAATTACTTGTCGATTCTATCGACACTAAATATTCCCACAGACAGCTGAGATCCTATTCTGGTAAACATTTGCACCGCCGCATTACCAGAAAAGTCGTTACTTCTATGGGAGCAATCGCTCTCATCACGAAAAAAGTGCCCAACGTGGCAACAAATGAAAGATTTTCTCACCACCCAACATGAAATTGCGGAAGGGTTAGAAGAAAAAATAATCAAAATTAAGAACATTAAACATGACCAAAATAGAAGCTTAACCCTTATGTTAGTAACCGGGTACCCCGGTACCCACCGCGGTGTATTTGTGTGAATAGCTTAAAAAAAATTCAATATTTCATTTTAAGCTCTCAGATCGTCGTTTTTTAACTTAAAAGAAAGCTATTTGTGAGTTCATTTAATTGATTTTTATTTTTATTTTTTTTTTTAAATAAGCTTAAACTTTAGCCATCGCCCTATTAACAACCGGGTACCCGGGTACCCACAGTAGAAAGCGTAGGAAATAAATTGTATATAATTTCTATTAATGCATGCAACTAAATTTTATTAAAAAAATAAAGAAATATTACACTTTTTCTTATAATTAATGACATTGAACACATTGTACACGATTAACTGAGTGCTCGTCACAAACAGGTTGGTGACAATCGGCACAGGCCTTCCGTGTCTTTCGCCGTCTTTTTATTGGCAAAGCATTGCAGATATGACAAGATCCTGTTCCTTTTTTCCTTCCGGTTTTATCTTTTGGAGTCTCTGGACCAGGATTTATCACGACTGTTTCTGTCAGTGTATAGCCTAATACACTTTCAACGGCAATCTTTGTGGAGAAGTGGCGCATTACTTGTGGATTCGCCGTGCGATGTTCAATCATCGGCACTGCTAGTTCTTCACTTAGTTTGCGCATAAATTGACGACGTTCTGTCGTTTTTTGACAATTTAAATTATATATGCCGCAAGTGAAGAAATATCTAGCATGTTGAAGAACAGAGCCATTGGCCATCTCGAAGGTCGTCGTTGACTAGTGTATCTCCGCACCATTTGGTCCATTGTGTCAACTCCAACTTTATATTTATTATAAAAATTTATTATTTCTGGTTTTTGTTTAGCGTCATCACCAACTGATATATCTGAATGCATTGTCGATATCAGAATGACAGCTTAATTTTTTTTAGGAACGTAGGAACACATGGTAACCTTTTCGTGAAATCCAAAACTGTCGAATACTGCTCCCGTGTCTTATTCGCTCCCATAACACTAGGGATGTAAGGTTTATTCTTTTTTAGCGTGCCAACAATGGTAATATTCCACGACAACAAATGTTTAGCAACTGGTACAGTAGTAAAGAAGTTATCCATGCAGATATTTCTACCACTACCTCGGTACGAAGCCGCCAATTCTTTCACTACTCTTTCACCCTGATTTTTTTCTCGAGTATTATGCGTTTTACCAGTGTACATGATCCCTTGCAAAGGATATGCATTTTCTGCATCACAAATTTTCGTATGTAAAAATTTGTTTGAAAGTCTCGCTAATTGACAACGTTTCCGTACTGCGATGAGGATCAATGTTTTACTACCTTCGGGCTCAGCTGTTTCTACTTCATTGTCGTCATCATCACACTCGCTACTTTCAAATTCTTCTTCTTCCACTGCTGAATTCTCTTCAGCGATTTCTTCTGTATCCTCAGAATCTTCTGGATCGTTACGCACTAAATTACCTCGTTGATTTTGATGTCTACCTCTATTTCCTGGAATTCAGTCTTCGTCATCGCTATCAGACACCCTACTCGAATCACTGTCGAGTTCTCCAAGTATTTTCCTCAAGTACTCATTATTTCCGGTTGCACTTAACCTAATAAATTAAATAATATGTGATATACGTCGTATATTTAAGCAGAAAATTCGACAGTACAGAAATTTTTTATAGGGGGCGTGGCACTGCCCACTTATGAGTTCATATGCATATCTCTGGAACCACCCCACCGATTTCGTTCAAATTTGGTATACATATTACACAATGCCTACTTAAGAGATATCTGGAAAATGATCGAAATCGGATAATAACCACGCCCACCTACCATATAACGGTAATTTTTGAAAACACTAAAGATCGGAAATTTTAATAACTGTTGAAGGGAAACATCTTGAGTTTGGTATTCGGTGTTGTATTGCAGCCAGAAATTCGACAATATGAAAATTTTGGCATGTCACCGCCCACTTTTGAGTGCATATGTAAATCTCTGGAACTTCTTTATCGATTTCGACTAAATTTGGTACACATTTTAGATTGTACCTAGTTAGGTGAGATTATGAAAATGATTAAAATTGAGCAAAAACTACGGCCACCTCCCATATAACGGTATTTTTCTGTACGGTCACTGCTTTATGTTTTCGACTCTAGTAGTTTTTACTGTTTTCCTTTTCATTTATTAAAAAAAAATCAAATCATTCCAATTTCTGTTACACTGTCGATTGTTTCTTTGATTCGCACTTGTTTTTTTTTTTTCATTTTATTTGTTTGCTATGATTTTATAAACTTCTCAGAGAAAGCAAAGCAACGCTGATGAATTACTAATAAAACAATTGTTTCCGAAACCATCGTTTTAAATTCTTTTGACACAATATTACAATTAGAAGTTTTTACTCAAGAAAGAAGTGTGTGCCTCTGATTTTCGCGATTCTAACATTTTAAAGCAAAACTTAAGCGTCTTTTAATTATGGAGTCATCTCCTATATCAATTAGTTCTTGTGCTAAAGATATTACATTATCAAATCTCTCGGAATCATATTTGAAGCATATGTCAGATCCAAATTTTAGTGCTTTTGGTTTGCCAAGTGATTTACACGAACTAAACTTACCAACTTGCCGCGATGTTTTAAAATATTTTTTTTTTTTTGAGTGGTCGGTCTAAAAATAGAAATAAAATGTTTTCGTACGCATCTTTTACTCCACAAGTGGCGGATAAATTGATTGAAATTTGGAGCAAATTGAATATTGGCATAATGACGAAGAAAACCGTAATAAACAAGCTGAAAATCTTGCTGAATAAATATTTTAAAGAAACAAAAGGCACGTCTACATCTAAAAAATACACCGCATTTATCAAGACTATGAACAACTTATTCTATATTGGAAAATGCAAGTGCGATTTACAAAGAAATTGTTGCTCATGTGGTTTGATGCCTGATCATTTACACGAATTTTTGACTGATCAGCATACCGCGAGGAAACTGACAATTCCAGCGGTCCTGGCGGATGTTGTTGATTTGGATTTGGCTCCAACAGCTACTGAATATTCATCTTACCGGCCTGACTCATCAGATATGGACGTTGATGAAGATCTTGTGTTCAAAACACCGAATGCAGAAAGGCCAATTGTTATTAAGCGCGGCCCGTATACGAAAAGACTTGATACCCCCAATTATGCTATGATGTGCGACAGATTTGGTGTGTCAGACAGAGTTGCTGCGTGTTTGGCTACGGCACTTTTTAAAGATATAGATTTCAAAGACGACAATGGGGAACTTATTATTGTGGAAAAATGTAAAGTAGCGCGAGAAAAGAAAAAAATCAGGGATTCTGTGCTTCAAAAACAATGCAGAGATTCCAGCGTGCTGGCATTCTCATTTGATGGCAGAAAAGATGAATCATTGACAATGGAGAAGGTTAATCATAAGCTTCACCCAAAAGTGGTTAAAGAATCTCACATCGTGGTTGTGCGAGAACCTAAAACCGAACTCTTGGGTCATTTAACACTCAATGCTGAGGACGCTGGTACAAAACAAAAGCTGCTATATGACTTCTTTGTTAAAAAGAACTTAGCTCTTTTCGATCTGGTTGGTATTTGCTGCGACGGTGAAGTCAGCAATACTGGCACGGAAAACGGCATACTACAACGGTTTGAAGTACTGTTAGACAGACCATTGCACTGGTTTGTTTGCTTGTTACATTTTAATGAGTTACCTTTTTGCCACTTATTTTGCGCGCTAGAAAAATCAACTACAAGTGGACCGCGAACTGACAGTGGAGCTCTGACAAAATTAATGGAAACCTGTGAACAGATTCAGGTAAGCAATGAATTAGTACTTTAATAAAGATCTCTATTTTTTGTTCTAAATAAGTAACTTGTTCTTTTTGTAGGTTGTACCCGACTTTCAGCGTATTTTGCTGGGGAATATGCCTCCTTCGTTGTCGTCAGAACAGGAAAAAACTCTTTCAATGGACGTTAAGTACTTGTATCGGATAGCCAACGCGATTCATAACGGTTCCTGTCCAGAAGATTTAGGCAACGTGAAACCTGGACCCATCGTTCACTCTCGTCGTCACAACAAATTCACCATCCGAAAATTTAAGAATTTTTGCAACGTTTGTCATGAAAGTTTACGTACCTATGTACTTTAATGTTAAGTATTACAACTCGGTAATATATGGCAGTTCACTCTTATGTAAATATATTTGTTCAACGCAATATTTACCACAAAATCTGCGCGAAATTGTAAATAATGTTGTTCAAAATAACTCATATTTTGCGCATTCAGAAAATGTTCTACTAACAATGCTTTTTGATGCCAGAAAGGAAGTGCGCCAGAGGGCTTTAAAAAAAATTTTGTACTATCGTGAAAAACTTTACGACCCAACAAAATTAAGAGCTTACAAAAAACCAACTATAAATTTTGACTGCACTGATTATGTTGAGATGATAAACTTAGATAACAATAGCATTTTGTCGGAGCCGCCCTTCACTGCAAACATACCCTATGACCATTTGCTCGAATACATAGAATTTGACAATCCTCCACTTCCGGATCCACAAATTCCTCCACATATTCAAGGAACCGAGCGCTTTGTGCAACTGCTGACTAGCGTTTCACGTCGAACTATAGAAAAAAATCGCGATGGTGTTATGGCAGTCACGGTTGCAAGTCGAAACGCAACATCTAGGATGGACAGCAAACAAGACCTTAAAACTAATTAATTCTGAACTTTAGAAGTATATTATATTTTTTTTGCCCTTAACAGTTAAGTTTTTGCTTTATATATAGATATAAAATGATATTGTTAACTGCAATACAATTTCGCGGAAGATGAAAGCTATTAAAGTTTGAATTTTATTAATTATTATTTTAATTTTTATGGGTGGATAGGTAACATATACACACACCGACCACAGCGGCCAACGACCATACCACGCTGAATACATCGGTTCTCGTCCGATCACCGAAGCTTTTTAAAACCCGATCTAAATACTATTATTTTATAAATATCTAATTTATTTTTAAGGGTCACAACGTTTTATTTCTTAAAATTACCAAACCCATGAGCTTTTACATTTCTTGTGTATTGATGATTTAATGGCCAATTTCATAAAAAACTTTTTTAACATTAATCTAAACATCAAAATTAGACCGTTATCTATACAGCTTCTAAAGCTGTTGGAATTTCATTTCGAACAAATCCAGACATAACCACTACTGTTAGTTTTCTTAAAAGATTCAATAACATTTTTGAATGTTTTAAATTTGTGTAGAGCACTTTCTCAAAATTGCAAGTATATAGAGATCTTAAGATCAACTTGATATGCATCACAAAAAGAACGCTGCTGAGAAGGTGTAGCAGCACCTGTACGGTCACAGCTTAATGTTTTTGGCTCCAGTAGTTGGTACTATTTTCCATTTCATTTATTGAAAAAAAAAAAAACAAAATGAAAAGTTTCTCGTTAAAAACCGGAGGCTCCGTTTTGATTTTAGAGCCATGGTTTCTTGGGCAAATTTTCTTAGAATTCATCGTAGTTTACGATTTTGATAACCGCTTGGTGCATTTTTTTGCTCCATACAAATTGACCCACTCTAATATACACATTGCCTTAAATTTCCCATCTGCCGCTGTTGCTTGCTTTAAGGCACTTATTGCTCTATATGCTATTTTGTTCTTTTATTTTTTGTTACTCCAATTACTTTAATATATATGCTTTTGGGAACTTGGTTGAAATTTCGTTCAAAAGTGAGTACACCGACTTGTTCACTTTCAAAGCGTGACAAAATTGTGAGGGCAAGCAATAAGGAGAGTGAATTTGTCGCAGCAAAAGAATTTGGCGTAGCCGGTAAATGTAAATATTAGGATTATTCCGTCTTCACAAATATTAATAGAGCCCATTAAATTAACTTCGTATTCATCAAAAAAAGCTGCTTTCAGTACTGAAGAGCAATATTCGGTTAAACATTTTTCTACTCGCTACCATTGCACTCTCTAATTAAAAAACTAACTTGTTAAAGCACCAGAAAAGTTATCAAGTTGATTTGTACCAGAGAGCATGCTGATGCGTCTTTAAAGAGACGTAATCGATATTTTATTGCTCGAATGTTTCAAATGACAAATTAGACTGGTCCACACTGGTATTGTCGCACAAACTTTATGCTGACTTTTTTTTATGTTGGTATAGCCTCAGTTTTTTAACGACGTCCAGTGTTTGGTGGTTGCTTCCTCCTCATTTCTGGCTTCATATTCAGTATTATTACAAATAACTGATTTTTTACGACTAATGCAATCGGCTAATATATATAAGTTTGTTACATCGTAAATATCTTACGGAAGTATTCTAACGACCTCGACAGGTTTATTATGTCTATATAGACTTAACTTTTAAATCTTAGCAACGTAATTTCACATCAATAATTGAACAGTGATATTTAGACTATTTTGTAGTGTAGGACTGCTTTAAGGTGAGGTTAAACCAGAACCCAAGGTATTAAAACCAAGTCTACATAGTGCCCAAATGCCTGTGCCAAAGCCTCCAAATTGAGGAATTATTTGTGGATTCATATTGAAACTGATAAAGTGTAACATTTTGTTGAAAAACTGAATGACTAGGAAAAACACGCCAGGAAATTTTTTGTGAACTTTGTTCAAAATATTTTAGGAAACCATTAATTGCAAAACTGCAAAGACTTAATAAATGAACCCTTAATGTCATAAAAAACTTTTACTGAACTCTCAGTTGGTTTTCTTTTCGGCGAATTTGAGTACTGGGAATAACGAACAAGGCATCAGGATATTTATAGTAAATTTAATCCACTCCCTATACGAAACTTCTGTTACCACCATAGAAAGTATATCATAAACTCCAGTGAATATTATTTTTAAAAAATTTAAAACTTCTATTAAGATTATATTGAATATTTACCTTCCATCTTTGAAGTTTTTTTTTTTGTTTGCAAAGAATAATATAGATGTATATAATTAGGTAAAAAAAAACTGTAAAAGAGCAAAATTGATTTATGAAAATTGAAAATATTGCTACTTTCCAAGAAAAACAATTCAAATTAATTCAGTGTACAGGGTCTGGCACTAGAAGTGTAACCAATTAAAAAGGCCATAAATTCGGTTTGGAAAAATATTTTTATTTATTTTAAAGTACAAAAGTAAAGTATTGGAGGATGGAGTCATGTGTAGAAGTTCACGCAAGTGAGGAAAGTTCTCTGATCGCCATTCACTTGGGAGTGGCCAGAAACGATTCTTTTACATATGACTCAAGCAGCTCACGACTTCCGGTCTCTCACCAAGTATCCTCTGGGTAGCCTAAGAACATCCGTTTGAAGGCGAGCTAAAGTGAGAAGGCGAAATATCCCCTACTTAGGGTTGTGCGCTGGGTTTGGGACCCGCCACGTAAAAAAACGCACCAATGAAAACAACCAAACAGTCTCGGATGAGAGACCCCCCTTTTGATGACGACCATGGCAAGCGAAATAAGGACTACGAATTGAGGGCATGCACCTGGAATCTCCGGTCCCTTAATTGGGAAGGTGCCGCTGCCCAGCTGGTTGATGTCCTCGTGAAAATAAAGGCTGACATCACCGCCGTCCAAGAAATGCGATGGACGGGACAAGGACAGAGACGAGTAGGTCCTTGTGACGTCTACTACAGTGGCCATATAAAGGAGCGCAAGTGTGGTGTTGGATTCGTGGTGGGAGAGAGACTCCGTCGCCGAGTACTATCATTCACTCCGGAGAATGAACGTCTAGCCACAATCCGCATCAAAGCGAGGTTCTTCAACATATCGCTGATTTGCGCCCACGCCCCGACGGAAGAGAAGGACGATGTGACCAAAGATGCCTTTTATGAGTGCTTGGAGCGCACTTATGAGAGATGCCCCCGCCACGACGTCAAAATCGTGCTTGGCGACTTCAACGCCAGGGTGGGCAAAGAAGGTATCTTTGGCACTACGGTCGGTAAATTCAGCCTCCACGAGGAAACATCCCCAAATGGATTGAGGCTGATCGACTTCGCCGGGGCCCGAAATATGGTTATCTGTAGTACTAGATTCCAGCATAAGAAGATACATCAAGCTACCTGGCTGTCTCCGGATCGAAAAACCACCAACCAGATCGATCATGTTGTGATAGACGGAAGACACGTCTCCAGTGTTTTAGATGTGCGTGCGCTCCGAGGTCCTAATATCGACTCGGATCACTATATTGTTGCAGCCAAAATTCGCACCCGCCTCTGTGCAGCAAAAAACGCACGCCAACAAACACAAGGAAGGTTCGACGTCCAGAAGCTGCAATCACAACGGACAGCCGAACGATTTTCTACTCGGCTTGCACTCCTGCTCTCTGAGAGCACTCGTCAACAACTCGGTATAAGGGAACTGTGAGACGGCATTTCAAACTCCTTACGTACAGCTGCAACCGAAACCATTGGTTTTCGGAAAGCGCAAAAGAACAGCTGGTACGACGAGGAGTGCCGTGTCGCAGCGGAGAGAAAACAGGCTGCCTACCTCGCAACATTACGATCGACCACAACACGTGCGGGATGGGATAGATACCGGGAGTTGAAGAGGGAAGCAAGACGCATTTGTAGACAGAAAAAGAAAGAGGCCGAAACGCGTGAGTACGAAGAGCTTGATAAGCTGGCCAACAGGGGTAATGCTCGAAAATTCTACGAAAAGATGCGGCGGCTTACAGAAGGTTTCAAGACCGGAGCATACCCTTGTAGAACCCCCAAAGGTGATCTAGTCACCGATGCCCAAAGCATACTTAAATTATGGAGGGAAAACTTCTCCAGCCTGCTGAATGGCAGTGAAAGTACAACGCCAGGAGAAGGCGAACCCGATTCCCCAATCGATGATGATGGAGCAGACGTTCCATTGCCCGACCATGAAGAAGTTCGAATAGCAATTGCCCGCCTGAAGAACAACAAAGCGGCAGGGGCCGACGGATTGCCAGCCGAGCTATTCAAACACGGCGGCGAAGAACTGGTAAGGACCATGCATCAGCTTCTTTGTAAAATATGGTCGGACGAAAGCATGCCCAGCGATTGGAATTTAAGTGTGCTATGCCCAATCCATAAAAAAGGAGACCCCACAATCTGCGCCAACTACCGTGGGATTAGCCTCCTCAACATCGCATATAAGGTTCTGTCGAGCGTAGTGTGTGAAAGATTAAAGCCCACCGTCAACAAACTGATTGGACCTTATCAGTGTGGCTTTAGACCTGGTAAATCAACCACCGACCAGATATTCACCATGCGCCAAATCTTGGAAAGGACCCGTGAAAGGAGAATCGACACACACCACCTCTTCGTCGATTTCAAAGCTGCTTTCGACAGCACGAAAAGGAGCTGCCTCTATGCCGCGATGTCTGAATTTGGTATCCCCGCAAAACTAATACGGCTGTGTAAACTGACGCTGAGCAACACTCAAAGCTCCGTCAGGATCGGGAAGGACCTCTCCGAGCCGTTCGATACCAAACGAGGTTTTAGACAAGGCGACTCCCTATCGTGCGACTTTTTCAACCTGCTTCTAGAGAAAATAGTTCGAGCTGCAGAACTCAACAGAGAAGGTACCATCTTCTATAAGAGTGTACAACTGCTGATATCAGCGGCCTCAACACCCGCGCCGTTAGTTCTGCTTCCTCCAGACTGGATAAGGAAGCAAAAGAAATGGGTCTGGCAGTGAACGAGGGCAAGACGAAATATCTCCTGTCATCAAACAAACAGTCGTCGCACTCGCGACTTGGCACTCACGTCACTGTTGACAGTCATAACTTTGAAGTTGTAGATAATTTCGTCTATCTTGGAACCAGCGTAAACACCACCAACAATGTCAGCCTGGAAATCCAACGCAGGATTACTCTTGCCAACAGGTGCTACTTCGGACTGAGTAGGCAATTGAAAAGTAAAGTCCTCTCTCGACGAACAAAAGCCAAACTCTATAAGTCGCTCATAATTCCCGTCCTGCTATACGGTGCAGAGGCTTGGACGATGACAACAACCGATGAGTCGACCTTAAGAGTTTTCGAGAGAAAAGTTCTGCGAAAGATTTATGGTCCTTTGCGCGTTGGCCACGGCGAATATCGCATTCGATGGAACGATGAGCTGTACGAGATATACGACGACATTGACATAGTTCAGCGAATTAAAAGACAGCGGTTACGCTGGCTAGGTCATGTTGTTCGGATGGATGAAAACACTCCAGCTCTGAAAGTATTCGACGCAGTACCCGCCGCGGGAAGCAGAGGAAGAGGAAGACCTCCACTCCGTTGGAAGGACCAAGTGGAGAAGGACCTGGCTTCGCTTGGAATATACAATTGGCGCCAAGTAGCGAAGAGAAGAAACTACTGGCGCGCTGTTGTTGACTCGGCTATAATCGAGTAAGCGGTGGCTACGCCAGTAAAGAAGAAGAGGAGTTTTAATTTAAATGCCCAAAAACTCTTATTTTGTTCGATTTGGCCACAATGGAAAATGTTATAAAAAATGATTGTTCTGAGGCGCTCTCACACTGGAATAAGTTGGGCATCCCATTATCCCTGCAAACTAGTATGTTGTTAGGGAAAACAACAAAGTCTCCCCGCAAGCAAAATGGAGGCCTCGGTGCGGAGATGTGTGGTAAGTATAGGTTGATATTTTTCGTATTGTTAACAAAATATATAAATAATAGTAAAGAACTATAAAATATAAACCAATAACAGTTATAAGCACACAAGCTGATGCGATGAAGCTTGGTAAGGCGAGGCGGGAGATATGGCGACAGATAAATCGGTAGATAAGTGATTCAAGAGAATGAAAGAGAGAAGTGGTAAAGCGAGACAGAAGAAGTGAGATGTTGCAATGAGTTGCCGAGTTTCCATTATATGTAACTAATTTCGGAGAAATTAAAACTTTTCATGGATACAATCTTTAACTAGGATTACCACGGAAGCTTCCTTCGAGAGGCGTTAAGTATATTAGAATTATCTATACCCTAACTAGGATATATGTAGTTTATCAAAAAGTTTGTAGTACACAGAGAATGTCGGAGAATTCACGACGCTAATCAGCGTGGCGAGCTGAGTCGATATAGTCATGTCCGCCTGCCTGTACGAGTACATAAGCAAACTAGTCCCTCAGTTTTGAGATATAGGGAGGATATTTGCACATATAAATTTCTTTTCAAGTAGCTGATTATTTATCGGAATCGCTGACATTGGTCCACTAGAGCATATAGCGGTCATATAAACTGAACAATCGGAATCAAGTTCTTGTATGGAAATCTTGTTTACTTGACAAGATGTATTCACGAAAGTCGTGTCATTTTCGATACTATGGTAAACCGTTTGGAAGAATAGATCTTCTTTCTGACTAATCCGTATTCAAAGCTGGACTTTCTTCTGGTATTCAGTATTCTAAGGAAGCCACGAAATCCGTACACAAAAGAAATTGTATTCTTCGAAAATTGGTTGAAGAACTTTTCTACGATTTTTCGTTATCAACATTTTCCTTGATACAACAGCAATGTGGCTCTAAGTGCAATGCTGTTTTATTACCCACGGACGAAGATGAATGTTGTGAAAGCATTCATTGAAAAGATTGCGAAAAGTATAAATGTGCCAAAAAAATGTGAACATGTGTGAAAGTGACCTCCAATTTTTGAATAACGTAATCCCAGGTGACGAGTCATGGATCTTTGAGTATGATCCCGAGACGAAGAAGCAATCTTCCGAGCATTTTGAGACAACAGAGAATGCCTTCCGTGACACCTTCAATGTTTAAAAATCACTGGCAGCACTGCATCGACGCAGAAAGGGCCTATTTTGAAAGTTTTTAAAGAATTGCAACGATTCGTTTCACAAATTTCTTTAAATCAACTCTTACTTCCTATTACTTTCCGGACAAACCTTTTAGTTTAGTTATATGACTTCCAGCTTCAATAAGATGGGTTCTAGTAACCAAACCTGAAACTGAAAATACAATGAGTCCAAACTTCTATAAAAAGTATAACATTTGAGGACTGAACAGCGTTCTTCAGAGCATGAAAGTCTTACTCTAAAAATATTTAACATCTGCCTAGTTTGTGGCTTCACTGGTATAATCAACACTCTGTTTTGATACCAGCAGAAAAGAGCTTCCGGAAATATTTTTGGATTGAGACTTTTCATTATTCCAGTCTGCAACTGAGATCAGTTGGATGGTAGCTTCAAGAACCCAGTTCCATAGTTCATGCTAAATTGTTCATAAAATTGACACCACTAACAGAATTTTGAGTCTATTTTAATGTCTACGAGTATAAGGCACCAAACTCTCAGTGACTCATGCCTGGTTAACTGAACTCAATCCCTCAACCCTCATCAGATAGACGCTCCTACTAACTACTTATTGAACTATTTTGAACATCAGTTTACAAGTACGCTGCAAATAGTATGAAGTTTTATATACACCCTTAGCAAGCCTGCTGGTGGATCTTTTTACTATTGTATTTATCTAAACATTAATAGCATAAGCGCCAATTTCCAGACAAGTGTCGTCAGCTCTCAACCAGACTCCCATAAGCGGTAGTTTGGCGCTATTGTTATTGTTGTTGATGTTGCAGCTGCCGCTGACGCATTGCAACTTTAGATTCAATTGACTGTGACGCAATTGGATTTTGTCACCAGCAGCTGAAAAAACCGATAGACACGTGCGAGCACTACTGACTACTGGAAAACATAACTCTCAATACAAATACAAATAAAAGCCAATACGTACATTGTGTGTCCAACTATGGAAACATAGCATTTATATAGTGCATACATAGAGAATGAGCTAAAATAAGTGCTGCTACGGCAACTATTCATGCAGCGATGATGCGGCATAAACGCATTGACTCAGTGAATTGAATAAACGACAATCCTTTGTGCCAGGTGAGTGACATTTTAACCGCAACAAAGTTTAGTGGTGTCGACTTTCAAAGAGGTTTAAGTGTAGAGAATACTTACATGTATCAAATTACGTAAATGTGAAGGATTTAAGGTAGGTAAAGATAATAGGGCTTATTATTCACAACGACTTCAAAAGGTCCCTTCTTTTACCTCCTATCTAGCATCGGAGAACTGAGCGGAAAGTAAAACTGGCACAAAAGTCACCTATGGGAAATATTCTGCTAGAAGTGTTTATATGCTTATTATTTATATTACTATATTCACTAAATAAAATCAAGGCCTCTATTTTTTATTCAGGGGCAAGAAACTTAAGCGGCTAAAGATTAATTTATGTAGCTTGAGAATGAATCATCCTTCACATTACTATCTAAGAAATACATTATTTTCCCTCCAAAATCACGGTTTTCTGTATAATACTGTGCCCAAAACAATAAGGTGACATTGTATTTATTTTGAAAATTATTTATTTCCAAATCAATTTAATTCCCTTCAAAGTAATCCCCTCCCGATGCAATGCACTTATGCCAACGGATTTTCCAATCTTCGAAACACTGGTTGTATTCACTTTCCGGAATGGCCTTCAGTTCCGTCTTCGCTGCGGCTTAAATCTCCTCTATCGTATAAAAACGGTGTCCCCGGAGCGGTCTTTTGAGCTTGGTGAATAGCCAGAAGTCGCGCGGCGCCAGATCAGGTGAATACGGTGTTTGCTGAACAATATGGGTTAAGTTTCTGGCGAAATGATTACGAATTACGAGGGCAGTATGGGATGGGGCATTATCGTGGCGTAAAAACAAAGAGTTGTCTTTCCACAATTCCGGCCATTTTAGGCGGATAGCGTTACGCAGGCGACGCATAACGTTCAAATAATATTCCTTGTTGACTGTTTGACCGGTTGGAAGGAATTCATAATGCACAACACCACGATAATCGAAGAAAACAGTCAACATGACCTTGATTTTTGAGCGACTTTGGCGCGATTTTTTTGGTCTCGGCTCTCTTTTGGCACGATATTCGCTCGATTGATCGGTTGTTTCGGGGTCGTAAGCATAGATCCAAGTCTCATCGCCAGTTATAATAAGTTGGAAAGCATCGTTTCACACACTTCAACACGACGCCTTTTTTTCAAAAAATTCAATGTTTTCGGTACCAGTCGAGATTTGACGCGCTTGAGGCCCAAAATATCCTTCAAAATGTTATTGGCTGAGCCTTTCGATATGCCAACTTCATCAGCAAGGTCTCTAATTGTTAATCGACGGTTTTCATTACCAAATCTTTGATTTGCTGAACGTGAGCTTCGTCGGTTGAGGTTGATGGTCGCCCTGGACGCTCTTCGTCTTCGACACGTTCACGGCCAGCTTGGAAGTCACTATACCACTTGTAAACATTTTTTTTAGACATAGCCTCATCACCAAAGGCTTTCTGCACCATCCTCAACGTATCCGCAGCAGAGAATTGATTCCGTAAACAAAATTTAATGCAAATTCTTTGCTCAACAAATTTCGACATCGCAAAAAACGAAAAACTCACTTTTAGCAGCTCACAAAACGACACGTATCTCAAACACTAATGAATATTTTGACATTAAATTTGACATAAATGTGACTGACAATACTACCAACCTAAAACAAAAGTAAGTCTCCAAATCCTTCGACGCGCAGTTTAAATTCAAATGTCACCTTATTTTTTGGATACTAAAGCTGTCACGAAGTTTGCAAACCCGTAAGAAAATGATAGAAACTTTATAAAGTATATACAATTTGCATACAAGTGTCAACTGGTGCGTTAGGATCTGTAATTTTTATCGATTTTGCAGTGAGAATTTCATTACATTTCAACTATTGAAAGTCAAGTAATTGCGTTTAAAGTATCAGTATGTTTGTGTTATCGGTGCGAAAATGAGCTTCGAACAAAGAGCCAACATTAAATTTTGTTTTAAAATTGATAAAACTTTTACAAAAATGTTTCAATTTATGAAACAAGTTTATGGCGATGATTGCCCTATCCCTTAGCAGAGTGCCTGAGTGGTTTCAACGTTTACAAAGTGGTCGTGAAGACATAAATGACGATGAACATGTGGGCCAACAAAATCCGTGATCACCGGAAATTCCTTCGAAAATCAGCCGAAATCAGCATTGAAATTCATAAAAATGGTATTTAACATCTCCAAAACATCGATTTATCGCATTTGATATGGCACCGTGCGACTTCTTCCTTTTCGGAAAAATGCATTTGCCCATGAAAGAAAGCGTTATGCAGACGTAGAGGCCTTTCAAAAGGCTTGCACCGGCATACTGGCGGCCATCCCGGCCAGCGAGCTAAACCACTCTTTTGACAAGGAGACTATTTTGAATAAAATAAATTGATTTTGCCGAAAAAAAATTTTTTTGTTCCGTTTTTTGTTAAAGTCCTCTTTAGCTTTGAATGCACCTTGTATATAAAAGACGAACTGAGTCGATTTAGCTATGTCATACTACTAATATCTCTGTTTTTGATATATTGATCTATAACTTTTTACACGCTCTTTTCCCCAAGTCCCTCATCCTTACCATCCTTCTTTATTGTACGTATGCATGGTTCTTATTTTTGCGCTTACCTTAGAACCAAATAGAGGGGCTAAAGCTAAATTAAAGTGGACTCACTGTCAGAAAAAGGCATTTACATAACAAAGAACTAACTTGACAAGAAATTGCGGATAAGAGGCAAGCGAAAGGGAAAAGCTGAAAAAATGTGGTGAAGCTCACCTCTAGAAGATGGAAAGGTAAAGACCGAGTGACGCAATCACATACATACAGTACTATGTACATATATATACATTTTTGAAAAGGATTATAGGCAGCTTTAGTACGAATGCAACAAGTGTGTAAATGTGTTACAAATATTTTTTCTGTAATTTTTCTTACGGTTTTCATTATCGATTTATGTACATCACTTTTGCACTTCGGAGCACAAACATGTACCCTTCCATATACAGACGCACTTTCGCAGGACCGTACACAAAGATGAGCTGTCAGCCCATATCGTGAGAAAAGCTATGGGTTGTAGTAGGCTCATAAAAGCTAAACAAACTCCTAAAATTAGGCTATAGCTGACGATTACTAACACGTTTAACCAGCTGTTTGGTTGACTGGCAACTTTTTGGTTGGCTTGGCAAGCCGAAAATAAATGACAACAATAAAGCAGTTTATGCATAAACCGTTAAGCGAGGCACACAAAAGTGTTTGCCGAAGGGTAAAGAAGAATCATGTTATATGAGATGTTGCTGTAAAATAGAGGAAACAATAACAAGAAAAGTGAAATGTTCCGTCTTTCACACATAATTAGAAAATTGCACACTTGATGAAAACGATTTTTCTTGCCAACGACTATGACAAAACACTTCTTCAAGACGTGGTTCCAAGCACGGCACGACAGCCGTTCAAGACACGCCGTGCGCTGACATGTGAACTAGATTCACTCATACGACGGGTATACCCGCAGGGCGGAAGCCGTTGCGCATGGGTACCCGCGCACAGGCACGCACAAATGTACACGGGAAAGTGACATAACGGTATATACATACGTGACGTGCAGTGGTAGAAGTTGTGTGAAGAATGCGTGACATTGGCGTTTGTTTTTTATTTTCATAATTGTACAATCATCCTGTATATGTATGCGTTAGGTTTAAACAACTATAACCGCTATAAATCGCTTCAGCTAGCCATGTGCTGCTGTCAACTCACGTTTTTTCTGTTTTGTAAACTCCTTCAAATGAGCTGTCAATGAGTTGCGCAAAGTGCCAGCTTGCAGACGCAGTGTCCCTATTTAAGTCAATGCGATATGTATGCGTGTGCTTTCATCTTAAATGGTACACACACGATTGCCGGCAAGGTTAAACTACACTTTGCGTGAGTGCGTGTTCGTGTCTGCTCTTCGTCAAAAATTTAAAATCGCTTGCAATATCCTTTTTCTCCTTGACCGCATAATGACAGTTTATGAACAAGCGGTTGCTTGCAGAATTGTTCTTTTGTTTTCAGTTCGGTTTTGATTTTAGCTTCGCTTCACATTAGTTTTTGGCAGTTTGTTTGGTTTTTGTGGGTTGTTCAAAAGCTTCTTAAATTTTATTTTATTTCGTAATTTCAATTTCTTTTTTATCTTTTTTTGTTGTTCTTCGTACAGAATTTTTAGTTATGTTTTTAATCGCTTCTTGATACTTTTGGTTTTGGCTTAAGGGGATATACCAGTATAACCCATAAAAAATTTGGCGATTTTCGTGAATTTCTTTGGACATAATAAGGTATATTTTTCAGCTATATTTTAAGATTTTCTGTCTTCGGAGATGCTAAAAAAAAGTGTCTCAACTGCTGACATTATTCCGGCCGAATTAGTAGTTGAAACAAAAGCATTCAAAAAGGTTATTAAAGTTAGAGGTATTTAATAAGATTTAAGATTTTAGAAAATATCAAAAATTAACAAAATGGCGTAGTTCCGAAAAAAAAAAAATAATTTTTTTTTTGCTAAAAAATTTTAGGGGTTTTGATGCCAAATTGACAATTTTCAACCAATCAAAAACATCTGAGTTATTGTATAGTAAATTTATTTAACATTACTCTCTTTTAATTTGAAGTCGATCAGTTCATTTCTCGTTGTGTTATAATGTCGCTTCGCTAAAAACGCGTATAAAGTTTTACATATATTTATATCTATGTTCATACCTGCGAGCGTCGCTGTTTAGAACGCTGTCATTCAAAATCTATTCAAGAAACAACCTTGCCGATTTCATAGGATATTTTTGGAATTATTGAAAAGAATTGAAAAACCAGACAAAAATTTTTTTTAGAGTGTCACACTGGTATAGCCCCTTAAAACAATATGGATTAAATATAAAAAAAAAGATCTAGGGACAAAATCAATGGTGGAATAAAGCAAGGGCAGGAAGAATTATTCGTTTGAACTTTTTGCCATTTCGAAGTCTATTCTTTTCGTTTCCTCTCCATATCTATCGCGTTCTTTCTACACCATCTTATCTTTCTCACTCTTAGTCGACAATGGCATTTAGCTCATTTCCTTAGTATTTCGATAATATTTCAAATGTGTACAGTTTCGCTCATTTACGCCTTCATTTGTTCAATCATTCATTATTTTGCACACTCATTTTTCAACAACATTCGCATCCTTTCTACACCCCTCTCTCTACAACACTCACTTCCGTCCGTTTGTTGCCATTTGACATCTTCAAATGCTTCGCCTTTGGCTCATACTCCTCCCCAACACAACTTTTTTATACTTCACTTTGCTTTCCTCATGATAGATTTACTGCGAAGGTAATGGCTCATTTACTTTAATAATTTCAAATTTCGAAATCGTTCGTTTGTAAATCGTGCGGCTCTGGCTCTTGCTAGGTCTGTAACAAAAGTTGGCATTTTTGAGGAATAGTGTTTCAAAAGAATTACCTATTTGTCTTGTTCAAATAAATTATAAATTTTTTATTATCAGTGAATTAGGAGTTTTGAATCGACTGAAAATATGGTACAATTCCTATAAGTTGTTAATTTTACTTTTATATATGGGGTATTCCATACCAAATCGACCACTTTTGACACGACCCTTTTAGATTTTGCTGAAACTTATCCAATCTTTTTTACCCTTTGAAAAACATTTTTGAGAACTTTTTCCAAATTTTTTGTCCAACTTTAAAAAGGTTATGAGTTTTTCAAAAAAATTGCTCTTTTATTTTCAAATAGCCATAACTTTTGTATAAATTGACTTTTGAGGATCTTTTTTTTAGTTTTTGTTTTTGAATGAACTTTTCGAAAAAATACACGAAAAAAACTTAACACGATCAATTATATAAAATAATCGGTTTTTTTAAGTAAGATCATCATTTTTTGGAAGCTCGCCATTTTTTGGAAGTTCCCCATTTTTGTTCTGTTTTGTTTTTTCTCAAAAAAAAAAAAAAACTTCAGTTAATGTGATAACTATTCCTGCTAATCCCGGAGTGGGCCGATTTTTTTTTTAATTTTTTTAAAAATTGTCAAATTTTCAAAAATGAAAAAAAATTTTCCGTAAACTTTATTTCTATCATATAAAAAATATAATTTAACGATTTTATGATATAATATTCACAATTCTCCCCCGCCCGCAAAAATCTCGCATGAGCAAGTCGAAGGTGAAGACGATGATTATTACCTTTTTCGATAGTCATGGAATCGTCCACAAAAAATTCGTTCCACCAGGGAAAACTGTGAATCAAGTCTACTATTACCAAGTACTCGAAAGATTGCGAAAAGGAGTCAACAGAGTGCGCCCAGATATCGCTCGTAACTGGATCTTTCATCACGACAACGCGCCGTGCCACACCGCCCTCAGCGTGTCCCAGAATTTGGCTTCTATTCGCTCTTCATGTCACCCTGTGACTTTCTTTTTTGTTTCCTAAAACAAAATCGGTGGTCAAAGAAATTCATTTCGAGTCGATTACGGACATCCAGACGGCCGTGACGAGGGTACTCGCGGACATCCCAGTCGAATCGTTTCAGAAATGTTACGAAGCATGGAAAACGCGCTGGAATCGCTGTATAGTTGCCCAAGGGAACTACTTTGAAGGGGATGGCAGAGTTGTAGAATAATTTTCAAATATACGGTTTTTATGGAATCAGTATTATTACTTAATTGTCATACCTCGCATATACTTTTTTAGTTGGGATTGAGATTTCTTGACAATCTAGGCAATTATGTTTAAACTCTAGCAGTAAAATAACCCTTCTGAATTTTAGTCAGCTACGAAACATAGCTTCCTGAAAACACTCATTTGAATTTCCATTGAACTTGCAAAAGCTAGGTCAAGGAATACATCTTAATCTCTAAATGACAGATATCTACCATAATTCAACGAAGTGACTCCCTAACGTCCGCTAATTTTCTGCATAAGTGGTTACAGTCGTAGGGCTATACCCAATTCCAACTCTTATGTCCTCGCGGCGCACCATGGAAACGAGAGTAACTCTTGTGTAAGATTCGGTAGCCAATTTCGGTTTTGATTCGGTTCGATTTAGGTGTTCGCTGAGGCCTAATTGCAGCGTCTGTTAACCAGAGGTGAAGCTGAGAGCGGACACTGATCTTGCAACAAGCGGCTCGCTATATAAATGTGTGTAGAACTTTATACTAGTCGATTGTGAGCTGGGACAGCCTCAGATAAGAGACCTCCCTTTTGATGAAGACCACTGCAAATATTAAGGTTTACGATTGAAGGGCATACACTTGGAATGTGCGATCCTTTAATTGGGAAGGTGCCGCCACCCAGCTGGTTGATGTCCTGGTAAGTGTAAAAGCTGACATAACCGCCGTCCACGAAGTGTGATGGATACTACAGTGGTCATATAAAAGAACGGAAATAGTGTGGGACTCGTGGTGAGATAGAGACTCCGGCGCGGAGTTCTGGCACTCACTCCGGTGGATGAACGGGCACCGCCACCACGAAATCGGGCATGGTGACTATTAGGTCAGGGTGGGCAAAAAAGGTATCTTTGGCACAATGGTCGGTAAATTCAGCCTCCACCGTTGGGGCGGAATTTCAAGCGCCTTACGTACAGCTGTGAACGAAACCATTGGTTTTTGGAAAAAGCAAAAGAACAACTGGTACGATGAGGAGTGTCATATCACAGTGGAAAGAAAGCATACTGCTTACCTCGCAAACCTCGAAAATTCTACGAAAAGATGCGGCAACTAACAAAAGGTTTTCAGACCGGAGCATTCTTGTATGTCACAAACTGTCGATCTATTGGCAGATGTTGAGAGAATGCTGAAATTATGGACGGAACACTACTCCAGTCTAACGAATGTTAGCTAAAGTGGAATAGATGTTTCATTGCTCGACGTTTCATTCCCCGGGACGTTGATGGCATATAAGGTCATATCAAACGTAGTGTGGGATAAAATAAAGCCCAAAAAACTGATTGGACCTTATCAGTGTGGCTTTAGATCTCGCAAATCTACTACTGACCAGATTTTAACCATGTGCCATATCTTGGAAAACACCCGTGAAAGGAAGATTGACTCATACCACCTCATCGGCGATTTTAAAGCCGCTTTCGACTTAACGAATAGTAACTGCCTCTATCTCATTATGTCTGAACTTAGTATCCCTGAATAACTAATTCGGCTGTGTAAACTGACGTTGAGCAGTACCAAAAGCTCCGTCAGGACCGGGAAAGATCTCTCCAAAGCTGCAGAGCTAAATAGAAAGAGTTCTAGTGTACAGCTGCTGACGTACGCCGATGATTGATATCTTATTGATATCATTGGTATCAACAGCAGCACCGTTTGTTCCGTTTTCTCCAGACTAGTTGAGGAAGCGAAGAGTATGGGTCTGATAGTGAACGAGGGCAAGGCAAAATATCTCCTGCCATCAAGCAAACAGTCATCGCATTCGCGACTTGGTTTTCGATTCAGTACCCGCAGGTGGAAGCAGAGGAAGACTTGACTGTACTTTGTATCTCGAGTATTCCAGTACCAAAATCTTCTAAAGACTGTATGCTTATCATGGGAAAATACATGAATTCATTTATATTAATAAACTATTAAACGGTCAAGCGGTAAAATATGTAGCGAATACAAGCAAAAGTTTCCAAGTAAGCAATCTACAGCAAATCTTTGCTTACTAAATCTCATTTCATGAACTGTCTTCGCTTTTTTCAATTTGTGTGCACCTTATTTTTTCGACTTTGGGCACCGAGGAGACAGTCCGCTACGTTAGCTGCTTTAGTTGCGTGCTTCTTAGGTTTGCTTATGCGAGTATCACGCTGTCGTTTTGTGCGATTTGTAATTTTATCAACATGAAGATTCATTAAAAAGTTTGCTTCATCGTTCTTTCTTGCCGCGGCGCGTTTCGAATGCCTTTTTTTTTAATTTTTTTTACTTTTGCTGTATACATATTTTCGCCTTTTTCTTATTTCCATTGTATTGGTTACATTTTTAATATATTCTACCGTTTTCAAGCATATTTTTTTAATTTTTGCTCAAACTTTACATCAGCGTTCTTTTATGTTATGTTGTCGTTGACTCCGTTAGTGTTGCTGCACAATGTGGTATTATGTTGCCTAAACTTGTTACCTTTCTCAACGGATTTTTTTCCGATTGTTTGATGCTGTTTGTCACTCTCTGCGTTTTCTTATTTCTCGCTTCTTTTCACACACATCAATACTACAACACGGATTCTTGATAAATTCTATCTGTAGTCCAACAAGTAAATTATAAGGCGCTTCACCCAGCTGTCTTCGACAAAGCTTTGCCCGCAATATAATAATCATTTGTGCGTCCTCCTTTCCGCAAACTTGATTGGTTGCTTTCATTTCTTTGTAGCTGGTGGTATTTCCTCGCGACACAAACTGTCTCTTGCAATAATTTCAAGTTGAAGGTCAAAAGATTTCTAGGTAAAAGTGAAAGATCAGACCTGAACATTACACACAAATCGGTGAAGCATCATTATTGTTCAATTCGACGTCGTGAGCATTCAACGATTGACGGACAAGTTACGTAGCAAGCAAAAGTTTCTGAGGAGGAAGACGCTGGCTTTTTCTTTACATCAGTTTTAATTTTTTGTTATTTCTTCCGTTTCGCGTCTATCAAAGTGGATTGAATTTGTACATTCAGCTGTGGAGTACCGTATTACTCATACTTTGGCTCTACATTCTGGCCGGCCGCAAGCATTTATCCACTGAGTTCAAGTAGGCTTTGTCAAATACGACTATGTATCTGCGTATAATATTTGCCGGAAATCTCGTTAAATGGCGGGGGTGAAAGTAATCACTTTGTGACTGTTACTTTAATTGTATTGATGACTCTAAATGGTTTTTAGCTGGAAAATTCTTAAAGTATCATGCTTTTTTAGCCGAATTCAGAGTTTATTTTTTAGGGAATAAAGTAGTTTTTAAAAGTATGATGATATCGAATGTATGAAGTCTGTTTAATTCAACGATGTTGTTTAACTGGAACTACAAAAAGCCTGAAACAGTTCTTTTAAATTAGTTTTGGTAAAAAAAAGAACAGAGCCAGGCTCAGTAGTCATTTAAACATTAGATGGATAAACCGTTCTCAGTCGAAGTTGTGGAACATTAAATTTGGTTTGACATACCTCAATAAAATATGGTATATTGTATTCATGGGCCTTCAGTACTGTTTTATGTAATATCATTTATGTATGTCATATAGAAGGTATTTGTATAAATAGGTATATAAAATTATCCTGGTGATCCGACATTGTAGAAATAGAAACTTCATTAAGTTTTCCAGAATATGTAAATAAAAACAGAAAATTCTGCAGGCCATATAAAATTTTAAAGAATCCACAAGATCAACGAATTCTCTTTCTCATAATTCAAAGAGAACAATGGCGCAACCTTTTAAGTAATTATTGCACTTTCAATGTACAGGGAAGTACTAATTTATGACTATTGAATCACCTTTAATATAAATAACTTCAATATTTTAATAAAGCCTTCAAGAGCAGTCAACAAGCCAATCAATATTTAAACTATACCTTATTTGATATACTAAAAACATTCATTCGAAATCAACTCTAAGCATCTGCTTACATTAAACTATAAATATGTCATATTTACTAAGTACTAATTATCCCCGCAAGTTAAGGCGACAATGCTTTATTAGTCGTGCACTAATAAAATAACTCTTTTGAAGTCGTGAATAACTCGCACAGAGAATGGCTGCAATGCAAACTGATAATATTGTATATGTTTATGTACTTGTGTATATATTTGGCCCAAAGCGCACAATTTTACTTAATTAAGCTTCATAAATACCAATTGTATTTGTGTTGTGGGAGTTGTGTCTTGAGGCATGCCACATTACCAAAACATAGTCAAAAGCCGTGAGGCCAAATAAATAAAGTACTCAACTCTGTAGGGAAAAAGGAATGTGAAACAACAAACTGAAATGCACGATTTTTACTTGGCTCTAATGGAATATTCGAAAAAATACATATATTATGTATAAAACATATATATTTTTGACTTCGACAAATTTCGACTTTAAGTTTTCGGAATTATGTAGCCATCATTCCAACACTAGGTCTACTGCTGAGGTTGAATTTTTCTTTTCATTTTCTAATTTTGTATGATTTTGAATCTTAGTGAAAGTGTTAAAGATGACAATTGCACTCAACTTTGCTTATATTACATTTTCTCATATACTCATATGTATATAGAACACTACTAGTGACCTACTATTATTTACAACTAGAGCGTTTTCTTATAGAGCAGACACATACATAAAAACGAAAACAACACGTTAAATTGAAAATTTGCGAAATTCTGGCTTTATTTGAGCGAAGAGCTACTCAAAGATATGTTGGTAGAGCTGTTGCTTACGCTGTCTGCAACACAGCAGATTCCACATAGAAACAAATGTATATTCAAAGCGGGGGCGCAGTAAATAATTTTCGACTGACTTGCAAAACGTTTAATTGCAGCAGTTGAAGTACTGAGTGAACATAGAAAACTGTTTAAAAAGAGGGAGAGACGAAGTGAGAAAGAGAGTGGGAGTATAGCGACGAGCGATTATATAGCAACTATTGTAATGTATTTATATTTCAACGGAACTTAACTACGTGCAATTGTCTCTAGAGACACTCTGACTCTAGAAATGGATTCAATGAATAATTCTGTTATTAATAGAGGATAATTTAGGAAAATACTCTGACCCTGTAAAAATCATTAATTTGGAATATAGACGTTAGTGAACACTTTTTAGGTTAAATTATGTTGTCGAAAACGAATCGAGTCTGTTTAGAATAACTGCTTTCCTATGGCTTAAAAGCTCATGTTTTCTGATTTCGTATACGAATTTTCTATTAAAAACATATTTTCAAAAAATTTAGATGTATTCGGTAAACTATGGGAATTAAATTATAAAAAGATCGAAGTTCGAAAATCTTTAAATTAAATATATGGGGGCTAAGGGAGATATTGGCCCGTTTCAACCCATTTCTGACATACCATACTATTATAAGGCAAGGATTACTCCTTAATTTCAGTCATTTTCGGTTGTCAACTATAAGTACTGGGGTATAAATATTCGGTACCTAGAGGCTTGAAATGGTTTTATTGGATTTAAACAATTTTTGTGCATAAAGTGGTTATTCGCATAATATTATCTTATTTATTCGTTATATTAATTGCTTATAGATTTGTGTGCTGGAAAGTGAAAGCATCAAGTGGAATTTAAAATTGTGCTATATATGTATATATTATATATGCTATAAATGGCGTGATTGTTATCTAATTTAGTTCTTTTTCACAATGTGACATAAGAATATAAAAAGAATGCCACGTTTGGCGAATTCGGTTAATCTGGTACAGAGATATGGGATTTCACCAAAAAGTGGGCTCTGCCATGCCCATCGTCCAATTTTCACACAGGCTTTCATAAAGGCCTCTCATACCATTTCGGTGGTCAACTTCAATGTTTATGGCGTACTTATCTATTTAGTTATCGTTAGAAGTTTTTAACAGTACCGTTATATAGGGAGGGAGCGGGATTTTCATCCAATTTTATCAATTTTACGCTATTGACTGAAGTTCGGACGGACGGACAGACTGACAGTCAACCGGATTTCAACTTTTCTCGTCATCGTGATCATTTATTTATATACATATATATAACCCTATATCTATCTCGTATTGTTTAAGGTGATACGTACAACCGTTAGGTGGACAAAACTATCTACTCTGTAGCAACTGGTTGCAAGAGTATAAAAACTATTCTTTCTACAACAACCGGTTTTCTCCCCTGTCTTTCTTTTTCTTCCTCTACAGAAAAGTTTCCGCAGTGGTTGGATAGCCTCAAAAGAGTTATAATCTTCAAAAAATATATAATACATACGAACACAGCAATAAGAAAATGTTCACTTTTTTCTCTCCATTGTACAAATATGTGAATGTCGTTAGTTGTTAATCCTCGCTGTTTGACTGACATAGCACGCAAGCCTCACATTAGCATATCAGCTTCTGTATTAGTGCCTGAATAATCAAATACAAGCGAATGAAAGGGAATTGCATACACATAAACCACACAATGCGTTTTTGAAATGGACATGAATTCAAAATTTCACCACGTCGACAGCCTCAGTTGCTAATGTGATCACATGTGTGCATGCAAATATGCGTATGTACGTTTTGCATCTGTGCGTTTGTAAAATTAAAACAAAATACATTTTAAGACTTCTTTTAAGTATTGCGTTTTCACCTGTGGAATACTGCTGAGAGGAGAGATACCGTGTGATAAGGTTTAGAAACATTTTGGCTATCGATTAATTTGCTCTCAGCTTATCTCAATCCACATTCCATAAATCAAACTAATTTTTATATTTCTTCCCTTTTTGTTTCTCTAAGTTCTTTGATCCATACTGACTTAGACTCGTAGATCTCATATTTCTCTTCCTCTGTGCATAAATGATCTGCATGACGAGCTGAGTCAATTTAGCCTTATCTGTCTGTCTGTCCGTCCTCCGCATATACGTGACCTAGTCCCTAAAGTGTTGAGATATCGATCTAAAAGTGTTCATGTTTCGGAACCGCCGACCACTAAGCATATAGCTGTCATAAAAACTGACAAATCAAAATAAATTCTTGTTTGACTTCTTTATTTAGTAAGGCTTCGCTGTAGCCGAAGTTAACTTGTTTTATTGTTTCTTACTCAATTTTAAAAGTCAAGCCTTTATAAGATATACTGATATATATCAGTATCCGACAAAACTATGTATACCCCATGAAAGTTGAAAAGAAAATTATCATATCTTTTGAAAAGTGAAGTTTATTTTTTTGCATGGTTTTTTTTTTGCTTATGAGTATACTACATACAAAAAATTAAATTAATTTTCTGCATTTTAGTGCTAGTGACTGCAAAATACGCGGTAATCTGAAAAAGAGAAATTCTTAGCAACGACAAAAGTATGTACACCCGAATAAATTTTGAAGTTACCTTCACACTAGAGCTTCAATATTTAGTGTTGCCACCCTTAGCATTAATTACTGCCAATAAACGTCGAGGCATGCTGTCAACAAGTTTTGAAGAAGTGATTGGGGTATTTTTTTTCCAGGAGTCTTTCAATTTATTAAAAATCTCGTCTTTATTTGAAGGGCAAGGAGATCGGTCAAGCTTGTCATCCAAATATTGCCATAAGTGCTCAATAGGGTTTAAGTCGGGGCCATGGTAGGAGTTCTATCGATTTTCGTTTGAAGTATTCTTTTGCAACCCGACTTGTATGCTTGGGGTCGTTGTCCTGCTGGTATATGAAGTTATCCGGTATGCCCATTTTTTGCGCAACTGGCTCCAAATTGGTACTTAACATTTGAACATACGACTCTCCCGTCATTTTACCTTCGATCATTACGAGATTTGAGAGACCACTTTAGCTAAAACAACCCTAAACCAATACATTTCCGCCTCCAAACTTTATGGTGCTTTGAATGCATTTACTCTGAAGCTTCTCGTGGCTCTTTCGCCAAACTTTTTGCCGTCCTTTAGTATTTTCAGATTCAAATTTGCCTTCATCACTCCAAATTACTTTTTTCCAAAAATTTGGTGGCAGTTTGTAATACTTTTTTGCAAACTCCAATCTTGCCTTTAAATTTTTCTTGCTGATGAACGGTTTCTTAATCTTGTAGTGGCTGGAATACCCGTCTTCTTGAATTCTTCGTTGAATTGTTCGCTCGGAAACATCTATTTGAAGGCTCTGCTTAATAAATCGGGCTGATACAGTCGGATCTTTTTTCACTTCTCTCACTATTTTTGTCTCTTCGCGCACTGTAGTTACTCTAAGGCGGCCTGATCTTGGAGCACTCTCTAGCCCACCATTTGTTTGGAAATTTTTTATCACTTTTTGGATTGTGGCTTTGCTTTTAGAATATTTGTTTGCAATTTTTCCGTATCCCATTCCATCTAAATGATCTTGGCATTTCACTAAATAAAATCTTTATATTATTTACCCAAACACTTTTATCGAGTATAAAATCATGAAATTTTACCTTTGTCGAGTTTGTTTCTAAATATTTGCAAAAACTATTTACGCAAAGAAGCACTACGCACAAATATTGCCACGGTATACATAATTTTGTCGCCTGCAAAGTTCAACTGATCATCAACAAGTGCACATTCTGCAAGCAAAATAAAAGCTAACGGTAAATATGATACCGTTATTATTTGTCAACTTATAGTGTGCACTTACCGTATGCACAATTTTTTAATTGTTGAAAAACTATTCAAAGAACAATATCAAATGTGTTTGGGTATATATAGTTTTGTCGGATACTATATATATATATATATATATATATATATATATATATATATAATTATAGTCGGAGAATATTTCAAGAATTATGAACAAATCTATACTAAAACAATTGTGAAGCAGCAACCCCAGCATTGTATTTCTCTTCATTCTATTAAATTCGCTTGACTCGCATGTATACAAGTGCATACTTATCCACAGTCTGCATGTGTTTCACTCATTTTCCAGCTCTATGCACTTGTTTATGACTTCTAGTGATTTGTTATCTGTTGTTTCTCTGCTTCGGTGTCAGACCAACGTAGCATACTAGGATGTTCGTTAATATATATAGATATAGTATATATATATTTGCAGTGTCAACTATGCGCTTTACCCTAACAGCAAATGACAGAATTCAATTTAAATAATTTATTAGTTTATATTACCACAAAGTGTAAAGCAGCAGACGCTTATGTGTTTACAATTATATATGTATTAGGGTGATTAAAATTTTTTTTTTTCGATTGGTACTCGGAAAAATAGGTTCCTAGACACCTCGAAGAAAACCTCGCCAAATATTAGTTTTTAATTGTAACGGGAAGGTCCTCCTACATACAGTTTTCGATTTTTTCTTATTATCAGATAGAAAAATTTATATCTCGCTTCCAACTACTTGAAAAAATATCTTGTTCCTTTGATTTTGTATGAAATTGAATGCTCTACAAGAAAGGTATCTTATAATTTTTTCATAAACCCAACCGTTTAAAAGGTATTAACAGTTAAAGTTTGAATATTTTTGGAAAATTTTTTATTTCTTATTAATTTTATAACTTAATGAAAAAAAAATATTATGAATGATGAAACTCATAGTTTTGTAGGAAATTTACTGCTTCATAAAAATAGTCTCCTATTATTTTTCGATTAAGTTAAGCGTTTACGAGATATTCATCGTCAAACATCAATGCATATTAGGGTGGATAAAAAAAAAAAGTTTTTCGTTTGGTACTCTGAAAAATATGTTCCTAGACACCTCTAAGAAAGCCTCTCCAAAAACCTATGAGCTTCATCATTCATAATGATTTTTTTCATTGAGTTATAAAATCCATAAGAAATAAAAAATTTTCCCAAAAATAATCAAACTTTAACTATTAATATCTTTTAATCGGTTGGGTTTACGAAAAAATCATAGGAGACCGCTTTTTAGGGCATTCAATTTCCTACAAAATCTAAGGAACAAGATATTTTTTCAAGTAGTTGGAAACGAGATATAAATTTTTCTGTTTGATAATAAGAAAAAATAGAAAACTGTATGTAGGAGGGCCTTCCCGTTACAATTAAAAACTCATATTTGGAGAGGCTTTCTTAGAGGTGTTTTGGAATTTATTTTTCCGAGTACTAATCAAAAAAATTTTTTTTGAATCCCCTAATGTGTATGTATGCGCTTTGAAATTTAAATCGGAGCCACCCAGAGTTACCCAATTTATTAGGAATAATCTATATTCGTCTTGGATATCTTGACAACTCTACTCTAATTAGTTGCTCTTTAGTATTCGGTGTTTTAAACGATTTAAGGTAATCTTGTTTGTATGCAATATAGTAAACGTGCATTAAAAAATAGCTCAAAACGAACATTTCATGATCTCGCAATTTGCGAAGATCAAATACAAGGCGATACATACATGTGTACTTTCGGGTTTCCACAAAACTTTATTAAACTTACTTCGCTTTATTACTTAACAAAAGCTTGATCCATTTTGAGGTTCAATACTTTTTTTAAGGAAAACCACAGAACATTCCAATTAGATGAATATTAATTATTATTCGGATTAACATTATTTGGCATTTATTTTTTGAAGATTATCTCTTTCAAGTGTTGGCCGCGGCTGTGCTTCAGATGGTCCCTCCATTGAGTCCAATATTCAATGAATCGTTCTAATATTTTAAGTGGTAACTGGTGAATGACACCTGGGATATTTAGCTCCAAGGCCTGAATCGAAGCCTACAGGAAAAATTCTATCAGCGAGATATCATACGATATTGGGGGACATTAGATCGGCCCAAAATGTGAAATTATAAACTCACCGAAGTTTTCTCTCAATAAATTCACCAAATGATGCAATGTGTGGGAAGTGAAGCCGTAATGTTGACCAAATGTCGCCGAGATCACGAGCTTCAATTCAGGCATCAAATAGTCGGTTACATTCTCACCGGCATTATTTTTGAAGAAATATGGACCGATGACCCTACCGGCCCACAAACCACACCATTGTTTTTTCTGGATGAAATGGCAGCACTTCAAACTCTTTAGGTTGCTCTTCGAGGCAATTGCGACAATTTTGCTTGTTTGCATACCCACTGAGCCAGAAATAAGCTTCATCGCTGAAGAAAATTTGGCTCGCAATCTTTACGAGAGCCCATAGAGTGAAACTATGTCGCTTGGGAAGGTCGACCGGCTTCAGTTCTCAACGTAAAATGTGCCAAGTCGTTGCATACATCAGTTCGAGTGGTGACGAATCGACTCTCGACGGTCTTCGTGTACACTTGCAGCTGTGGCTGTTCTAATTCTTCACTGCGTGCTGAAATCATTGTTACCGGTGTAAGGAATAGCTCATTAGGTCTAATTTTTCAATAAACTCTTAATTTAATTATTAGGCGACACCACTTTTGTTCACTTCATTTTGTTCATAAATAAATAAATGAATGAAAAATAAAATATAATAGTAACAGTACATTTTTTTTTTGAATTTATGTTTGGAAACACATTTTTTATACCCAGAATAGGACATGGTAAGTTTGCCACTATGCTTGTAACACCCAGAAGAAAACATTGGCGTCTTTTCGAAATATATAGTAATATACCATGACGACTACAGAAAGCTTCCGTTCAAAATTAAGATATGAAATGCTATAACCTATGAAGGGTATTATAGCTTTGGTATAGCCTAAGTTAAAGTTTTTTTGGCTTATTTATGAACTGTTTTACTTTTAACATAATTCACATACAAACTATCATGTCTTTTAAATTGGATATACCTGGTAATTGGGCTGGTGTGCAATTAGCGTGACACGTAACTTTTATCTATGTATATACATCTTCAATATTGAGTACTAAAATCAGCAAATCGATTCAAATGAGATAAATCTGATATAAACTCAACTAAAGAGCCAAATTTAATTTATTTGGCATATAGAAAAACATTACGCATACGGAAAGTAGACCAAAATATTAACCAATTTCATACAATTTACCCCTAAATATCCAATAGATTAAATAAAAAATATAATAAATAAAAAAACAAAATTATAGCTTTTCGTATAAAGTATTAATTTCAAATATTATAGTTAGTTAAAAGGAAGATGTTGTGAACTCGGCTATAGCCTCGTAAGGGATGTCTAGGCCAAAAAGGAGGAGAAAAATTTTATAGTTTCTTAAATAAAAAATAAACACAATAAATTAAATGCAAATGCGAATAATTTGATATTTAGTTCTAATTTTTTACAGTTTTTGATAATCGGGAGCACATTTGGCTTGCAGATTTTTATTTTTAAATAAGAACCAGTTTTGATTTTAAATTTAAAATTTTTCAAAAAATTTAAATTTTTCATTGAAGAAGGAACAAAGGTTATTTATTTTTAAAGATTATTTTTTCCCATAAACAGATGTACACCCAACACAAATGAGCCTTCAATCATAAACCAAAAGGTAAAAGTGCGAAAATATGTGAGGTTACTCATACGCTACGGCAGCCTGTACTTATGTGCGTATCATAGCAGTCTTTTCGCGGTGGTGCTCCTGGCGTTTAATGCCACAATTATCGAATCACTCTCATGAAAGGAACTTTCACTGCCTCCGTACCTGTGATCGGTGGCATACTTCTGCAGTGACTGGCGAGCTACTACGTTACAATTTCGCTGAAATCCCGTTACAGATTTCCCTTGAGGGCGGAAACTGAGCTGAACACAACGTATCGACTTATGAACTACATAAATGAAACGTACAGATAGTCGTAGGCTGTTGCAAAAACTATAACGATACGTTAGCGTGTACTATGGAGAAATTGTGGGAAGACAACAACAATAAATGCAACGACGTTACAACTACTATGTTGAGGTTAGGTGGCCTACGAAGAATAACATATGTGAACAGAGCCAGCGACTAAAGCTTTCGCTACAAAAACACTATTAAATAAGGTGGGAAGTTAGAGTTCAAATGAAAAATAACAGCAACATAACAACAAATAGTTGTTTATGAGGTTTTAGAGTACTTGATATACTTGAGAGTATAAACTGTCAACATATGTATAATACAGCCCATAGCACCACTCAATTTTAACACAATGGAAATCTATAGATGGTAGAGGACGCAGACAATAGGTAATAGATAACACATCGTAAACAATAAAAAATATTTATTAAACACTGTGGTCTGAAATTCCAATTTTTTGGCATAAATTAGAAGGAGTGGTACTAGGCCATTGAAATTTCGCACGAAGGTTATATATGACTTAGTTAAGAAAAATTCCAAGAATGGATGAAATCGGTCATTCTCCAGGGGTACCTCCCTTGGACCTACAGTAAAAATTTTTGAATTTCAGCCCCAAAAATTGCGATATCTTCACGAAAATTGGTAAATATGTTATTCTTGTGATACGCATCGACGATACCAAAAATATTTGAAATCGGCCAGTCCCTAGGAGTACCTCCCTTGGACCTATAGTAAAAATTTGGTTTCATAAAATGAAAAATTTGCATATGATAGGCAAAAGTGGTCAAATAATTTTATTATCCAAATATTTATACATATGTTTTTACTGAAACAATTATTTTTATAAAAACACTAGCTGACCCCGCAGCCGTTGTCCTGCGTGAAATTATGTATTTTGAAATGAAAAGAAAGTTAAATTCATCATTTAATTTTTTGGTGTTTGTTTTTTTTTTTTCAATGTAACGCAGCTTTATATATCTGTTCCGGTGTACAGAAAAGATGGTTTTCCAATTCGTGAGCACGCCACGGCCGTGTGAAAAACATAGCATTTCCAAATTTTTGCCTCACACTATACGACTATCTTTAGGTCCTGTTAATTGTCATCTCAAATGCAATTTTCACTGGAAACAGAATACGTTTGAACTGAACTGGGAAAACGTTAGAACTCATAGGAACTCGTAGAATCAAGCATTCCCCCCTTGTATTCGATAGGTGCGTCACAATTAGTCAGGTTCCATTACACAGTTTCGGCGCATGAAGATTGCGAATCATAATAATGACAGATCCAACTTTGAGACGCAAACGATGCGGTGGCATACCAGGCTCGTCCAAAGAATTTAGAAATTCCACTGGATAATTCACGGAGTCGTCTTCCTTGTCAAGACGATCGATCGATTTGTATGAGCGCAAGTCTCCCGGAATTTGACTTTGAAACTTCCAGTTTAAGTCAACAATATCGGTATTTTTGGCAGCTAACATTGCGCGTGCACTTAAGGAATCATAGTAACGATAATTTGGCCAATGTCCGAACATTTGTGATGAGTTCATCTTTCGTGAATTAATAAAGGGAAGATGGAATTGATATCGAACCACCGGAAGTATCAACCGAAATTGTACCATTTCCAATTTTTAGCGAAGACGATATAAACTGTCTTCGGCAATTTCATTTTTGTTCGTATCGCATAATGGACGTGGATTTGAAGGCTGATATGTCGAAAAGATTATCGCGAAAAGTGTGCGAACTTCATTTTAATTCCAGTGATTAAAGGCACCTGGATGTCAATCTACTGGTTGGCCTTGCTTTTTGCGTAACTATTTCTTCGACGATGCATTCCATGTATAATGTCAAGGTATTTCCAAATGTCCTCGCAAACGGATCTCTGACGAAAGTTGAGCAAAAACTCGTCAATGTTAATTTTGTTGCTGGCGATGTTTCCACTGGCTATACTGTATTCTTTGGGTTGAAATACACTCTTTGGCCATTCTCCAAATTAACTGCGAGACGCACAACAGTCGGAAAACGTTCATGAATTGCAAATGTAAATATCCTACGAAGCGCTTTATTGCAGTTCACGATTCGACCGTATCGTTTAAGACCAATAATAGACATACAAACCGAAGTGGGATTGTGGTGTCCGCAAGGTCCGTAAACCATATTGGTTTCCACCACTCCATATGATACTGGATCTTTTTCTACATCAGGAATTTACGGAGAAATGATTTCATCAATTTGATCTGGTGTAACCGTCATTCAAAGAAGAATGAAATGAAAACCTCTATTTTGCCACTCTACAGAGTATATCTAGTATCCAACAGAACTACATATACGTTACTTCAAGCTAAAGTCAATCAAACATCATAACTGTGGTTTGAAAAGTCGTGCTGTGACATCGTGACGATCGCTTGCTGATTAACCGGGATCCATAATTCTGCACGTATGTCACCGCATCCTGGGAGTACTTCTTGCATTGCCTTGCCTTGGACTGCCATAATTTGAAGGCAAAAAGAACACCGACCGTTATTAGGGCGACCTCTTGGTGGCTTCATAACAAATTTCAATCTGCAACTGACCTCTTTGTGTGAAATACACATAAAGTTTTCACTGAATAATTTCCAATAATCTTTCTTTTGAATAGCCGGAATAAAAAAGCAAGCGACCGAAATTGAACTATTCAAATAATTTACAAATCAAAATATTGAAAAACAAAACAAACAAAAATTGAAAAAAAAAAAATTTATGGAAAAAAGTTACTTTTTGGAATTATTCAATTTGCCGACTTTTCACGAAAAGTATAAGATATTTTTTATTTCTAAACCCTCCTTGATTCACAACGAACAACCTCTTAAAATTTCATTAATATTGGTTCAGCCGTTCTCTTAGCGTTACGAACGAACAAACATTCATTCGTTTGTATGAAAAAAAGAAAAGGGCTGTTTTTAGGGGTTTTCCGGCAATTATTCCAATTTTTTTTTCCGCAGAAACCATCCCTGAACCTCAACGAACATTTTGAAAAAAGAATTATCAAATTTGGTTTAGTCGTATGAAAGTTATGAGCGTACATACATTTTGACGATTCATTTTTATTTATATAGATTGACTGTACATCTGAAATGAGAGAGAAGTTACAGAATTATTAAATTCACTTGAATATAATATAGAAAGTTATATGTATGTACCAAGCAAATCATTCGAAATCACAGTCTTCCGTATCTAAAACTAAAGCCTTCTCCACAACGTCTGCTTCCGATATATCGGAATCAGAATTATCCGAATCGTATTCAGATCCCCCTGGCAAGTGGTTGAAAATTTTAAGCTCACTTGAAGGTGTAAGCAATTGTATTACTTCTTCTGGTAGCTTCTCTCTTTTCCGATATTTTTCTCTAGCGGGAAAGAAGGGGGCCTGAAGAATCCATTGCTCTATTGAAAACATCAGTCATATTATTTTTTCTTGTATTTTTTCTTGCATGTGCGTTGCGATCTCCCTTGTATAATTTATTTCGAGCTTCTGACGCATTTTCACCAAAACAACCAACAGGCATTATGCAATTTTGTATAATCTGTGAGCTGTGAACAAATATTTTATGAACTGTTGCTGACATTGGAAACCATAAATATTTTTCCATGTACAAGAAGGCAGTATTTTGCAAAAATCTTCAAACTTTGTGGTATCTGTAGGATACTCGCAGGAAATAGCAATTAATGTAACTCTAAAGATATTCAAATTTTCTATATCAATATTTGTAATTGAAGAAAAGAGTTCCAAATTGTTAAATGCTTTCCTGGCAGTATTGCCGTCATTTGATGTTCCACTACCATTTGCTTTAGGCTTATCTACATGAAGGCCCATTTATTCCCACAACCTCTTTTGTACTTCTTGTTTACGAAGTTTGAATGCTTCTTTATCTGAAGCTTCCCTTATTTGCCACTTTTTTAATTCGATTCTATAAGCAATGTGTACAACGAATTCAAATACTCGAATCCATGTAGTGGGCTAATACCATATCTAAGGGATGTAAGTTTGGGTTTCAAAACATCAGAATTAAAATTTTTAGTTGTTACGAATTGTTTTGGTGTAGCACCACATATTGGGCATTTTTGATTAGAATTTGTGTTTGTTATAACATTTAGTACTTTTCCATCAATCGAAGTCATATGCAAATCATAATTGACAATAATTTTTTCTCCGTTATCAAGGTTATACTCAAATGGATTTAAATAAGATATTTGCATATCTAGCTGACTATTTCCTGATAGAATTAGAGCTGTAGATTCTTTTGCTAATTGCATTTTTAATGGCCTGCAAAACCGCACTGATTGCGTAGTGCAATTCCTCCAAATAATTTTGCCAGAACTGACCAACATTTGTAAAGGTATAATGGTAGTTACAAACAGTGATTGCTCGAAAAGTTGAGGTGTACTTGTCTCAAACCTTTGTTTAAATATACTTTGTCCCGTTGTACCGTCAAACCCATAGCTAGCAATTAAAACAACATTCGAAATTTCTGCCATGATGTGCAAAACATCTTTATGGAATAAAAGAATTCGTTGTGCGGTATGGTCTAAGAGATTTTGAAGTGATACTTCTGCTGAAGACTCCAACACAGATATCTCCTTAGGCCGGTAAAGTAGCTCGCATTTAATTACTTCCTCATAGCTTGGATATATATTGCAATTCCTTTCTTTATTTAACAACCTCATGTTGATATATTGTCTTTTGCTTAAATCATTTTGGAGGTTTTTTGGAGGTAACAGCTTTTCTTATTTCGCTTTGTTCTGCTCGATGTGCAGTTTTCTTTAAAATAAATCACTTTGTTTTGATTTTTTTGCCGCCACAGTAGCAGCATGAATCAAAAAATCAACATCGTCATTGTTTTCACAAGAAAGCCGATCTTTTGCATCTGTGTAGCTAACCTTTTGTCGTCCTGCTTTACTTGAACAGGGTTTTTCAAAATCATTCTCAGAAATTTCAATTATAGTTGTTGCGGAAACCCACTGGGGGTATTTCTCTTGAAATCTATTAACCATACGATTACATTTTGATAATTTTTGGGTAACATATGCTAATAAAATTTGTATTTTTTTTCTTATTTCATCTTTTTTCTTTAAACTTAACTCATTAGTATTAATTTTTTAAAAAACCCAATCCAACACAACATTAGTTTTGCGATCGCCCTCTGTCCAAACTCCAAGCATTTCTTCGTGGTGGAATTTAAAGGTTGCTGAAAATTACAAATATACTTAAATGGGGCAAAAACGGGTCAATGCTACATACATGATTTTAAAGAACATACCCCAAACTTCCACCGAACATAAAAACCTGGAACAATACGGGACAATACACACAACTTTCACTCCACAGAACAGAGGTTAATACGAAATTTTCGATTAAAAAAGCTATCAAACAAAACTCCACACTATACAGATATAA
The DNA here is from genome assembly GCA_037783105.1 of Bactrocera zonata. Taxonomy (NCBI): domain Eukaryota; kingdom Metazoa; phylum Arthropoda; class Insecta; order Diptera; family Tephritidae; genus Bactrocera; species Bactrocera zonata. The sequence goes on along the minus strand of JBAWJQ010005267.1, from coordinate 94,126 downwards.
CACAATAAACCACATTTTTTTCCATTAAGCTAAAAAATAGATACCTTTCTTATATTCTTCCACATTCTTATTTCTTTTTTTTCCATTTTAACTATTATCGAACAGCTGTTTTCTTACAATATTTTACTGAACTGTTTACAAGTTTGTTGTTGCTTCAAAAGCATCATGTTTTACAGCTCATATTTAGAACAGAGTTGCCATATCCAAATAATTTTTTGTATATTTTAGACCACTGAAATGTCTCAATTAATACTGCATACCTATGTTTTTGAAATAAGAAAAAATAATTTTTGGATTTATGCCAAAAAATTTGAATTTCAGACCATAGTGCCGTGGTATAAATAATAATAAACTATTCAATACAGTGAAAATTTTAATTACGAATAAAGGTGAAAACTTTTGTGTCGGTATAAGAATTCAAGGGATTGTACTGGGGGTTTAATTTTGATTATGTTCATACAAATAAATTCCATTGGAAAATATAACGAATTTAAGGCTGCTTTCTCAATGTCTGGTTACCAGCCGTTTTGTCCAATTAATAGATTTTACTTAATAAACATCAAATTGTGGGATCGGTTAATGCGCATCGTTGGTGGAGATGTACGCTTAATAGAGCGTCCATTTAATAGCAGTCCATCGCGGACCACCAAAGTCACTCGTAATTTTTATATATAAAGATGATATATAAAAGATAACGTATAAAAGATATTGGGGAAATCACAACCTTATTTAAAAAAAGGAAGAAAAGACTCTGTTCGAGTGTAACCGAACATTTTATAATCCTGCACTGTGCAAGAATGAAAACCGGGGAAATTCCTTCAGGTGCTGCCAAACATTTGTGTTAAGAATGCTAAGTTTGTTGGTGTTGAAAACGTCAAGTAGAGGATCATAGTTCATTATATTAGGGATTTGAGGTTTAGACCAAGACCATTCTAATTTAGAACTGAACCACACAATTTTTTTTTTTTTCAGAAAACAATGAACACATAAAAACCAGAAAAAAGGTAATTTTGTTTCACCCAAGATATAATAACAATCATAAATATAAAGGAGTTCTTAGAAGAACTGGATTGTAATTCATCGCTTTGTATGGCGACACTATATTAGAAAGACTAGATCTGAAGAGTTTTTTGGGAGATTGCTTCGCTGCTTTGGTCTATGCAAAACTTCGTTAAGATATCTTGTCAAACAAGAAAGTTTTCAATACAAACATTTGATTCTGATCGTTCAGTTTGTATGGAAGCTATTTCTATAGCATATTTTGGTAGGAACGTGTGCGAAGTTTCAGATCGATATCTCAAAAACTAATAGGCTAGTTCACGTATATATAGGCGGGCATGACTAAATATATTCAGCTCGTCATGCTGATATACATAAAGTTGATTAATTTAGAGGTTCAATACTTGAGACTTTACAAATTCCCAAAAGAAAAAGTCCAACACGATAAAATATTTGATGACCGAAGGGTTCTCTCAACAACATGCGATGTGCGGGAAGTGGCTTCGTGTTGTTGAAGCCAAATGTCGCCGAGATCACGAACTTCAATTTCTGGCACGAAATAGTCGGTTATCATGTAGCGATAGCAGTTGCCATTGAAAGTTTCGTTAGAAATATTGACCGATGGTTCCACCGGCCTAAACACCACAACAAAGCGTGCGAAGCGATGTCACTTGAGACTTCTTCAATTCGTGCAGTACGTGGTCTAGGCGGTCGAATATTATACAATAATGAATGCTGGGCTTCAAGGTGGGTGATGGTGTTGCGAATACTAGCTCGGTAGGTCGATTATGATTACTTGTGAAGCGCGCGAAACAGAAATGATATATAATCGGCAATATTTTATGGATATAAACTATGTATTTATCTATATTATATTAATGTGTATTATATATAAACATAATTTTATAATACTTTGAGTATAATAAAGAGGCAGCAGATAATACCTAATAGGCAATAGAATAATGAATAATAACACTTAATTTACGAGTTTCTACAAAATCTAACTCATTATGTGTTTGCAGTAAATTGTATAAATAAGCCCATTGTCTATCCATAACTAAAAAAAAACATTTCAAATTCAAATTACATATTATTCAGGCTTTACAGTGATTATTTACATATAATATATACTTATACATCTTGAAAAATATATTACAAAAACCATAAAATAAAAAAAATAAAAATATTTTATTTATTATGTACATACATATGTTAATCTACACCTGTAAATTGTTAAAAACACTTATTATATGTACTATATATGTATTTATAAAATTAAATTTAATCTTCGAGCTTTTCTCGCAGCAAATATGTCAATAACTTATTTTGTTGGCACATTTGTACGGCAATGAACCGACATCAATGCCAAACCATTTAATCTTTCCGTGCTTGTTGAGTTTCTGAGGTACGTTTTTAACCTCTTCATAGTTGAAAAAGATCGCTCAGAAGAGCATGTAGTAACTGGCAAAGTTACCAAAATTTTTAAAAGGAAATGCACATTTGGAATTAAATCTTTATTGCAGGCTTCAAGCGATTCTATTGCTGAATTAGGCATGTTTATTTCGGGTTCGTTGCGCCATTTTGTTTGCCAAAGCTGCAATTCAGACTTAATGTAATTGTCATTTAAAAAATTTTCATAAAATGAAAAGGTGTTTTCGTGGAATACTGTGCCAGCCTTTACACACTCTTTTGGTAGCAATTTGTAAAGCTGTGTCACTGTTACATTATGCTTTTCAAATCTTAGTTTTAATTGGTTAATCAAATCATCTAAAAGTGGAAGTAAAATGGTTATTCGGTAGTATTTTTTTGGATCTTTTTCAACTATGTTTGCGCGGTTTTGCTGTCGCCCAGTTATTCGAGGCAACGCTATTGTTTCTCCCAGAAACTCAAGCAAGTTCTCAGCATCTTTAAAAATATCTACGAACTCTGTTTCTGAGTTTGTACGCATAATTTTAAAATTGTTTATAATGAGATCGACGTGCTGTACAGCAGCCGCTAAGTCGCATGAAGTTGTTTGAAGAGGTTTGCATAATGGTAAGGTATAAGTAATATTTTACACATTTATTTTTATTTAGTAACCAATTTATTAATATCTTATAATGTCGGCTATTGACTAACGACTGACTTGAGCTTCACTCAGGACAGCGAGTCGAAATCTTAGCTCTAAGCAGAGAAGCTACATAAACAGTATGTATAAATAATTAGTACATACTTGCATATGTCACTTATATGCAAATATACAATTTAGGCAGCACAAGCTTATCACGAACTCGCTAGTTAATATTGATCTTATAAAAGAAGATGCTTTTGATGAAGAATCGCAATCGCTATTAGCACTTAATTAATGCAGTGCTAATGTGCTAATGCACCAACAATCGCTTTAAAAATCTCTTTAAACCTCAGCAGCCCATCATGGTTTTCAACCCATCGGGTCTCGCACATTGCATTTAATGTTCTCAATTTGGTTTCTGGCATATTTTGTTTAATATATTCTGTTAAACAATTTGTTCGTTTGGCGTAGGATTTGAAAAAGAGCCCTATTGATTTTATAATGCCAATTAAATTTCTGATGGGTTGAATTTGGCAAGAGTGACACAAAGCTAAATTTAGCGAATGAGAGCTGCAGTGCACATAGAGAGCTTCAGGATATTTTTCTCGGATTATTGCCTGCACACCATTCACATTGCCTTTCATGCTTGCAGCAAACCTTGTCCAACTAAATAATTACAGTCAATTTGCATATTGTGTGAGCTTTCCAGAATTGTTTGAGCTAAAGAAGCTCCTGTTGTGCTTTCAACAGTAACAAATGTAAGAAAATCTTCTCGTACTATATAAACATTGTTGTGGAGCTCGGTGTATCTTATACAGATGGACATTTGTTCCTGTCGTGATATATCCGTTGTTTCATCAGCCAGCAAGGAAAAACTCTTAGCATTATTAATAGCCGTCACCAGTTGTTTTTGAATTATTTCACCACAAACTGAAATCAATTCATTTTGTATAGTTGGACTATAATATGCAGCATTTAACTGCAAAGTTTCATCATGTTGCTTCAAATCTATATCGCCACATTTATGACGCATACGTAATATAGCTCGAAAATTAACATCATTAATATCTGGTTCAGACTCATTGAATTTAATACATCCGAAATCGCAAGTTCCTCTTAATGATAATTCTTATCGTCCACACAGCTTAATGGTTTCAACAATGGGAACCAGTTTTTTCCTATTTTTGGCAATATTAGCGGAACGCGCGATGTCTAGTTGACTCCTTATGTCTATTTGTTTTTTTTTTTTCAAATACGCTTATAAAATTATCAGCAAATAATTTGCAGTCTTGATGATACTTGCTTTGCTCATGCCGCTTAAAATCCGCGATCGCGTCTTTCCACTTGTTTAATGGTTTCACAACCAATAAGCTCAGTTTTTGGCGTGCACCCTTCCCAGCACATTCAGCTGCAAATAAAACTCAAATCTTGCACAAAGCACCTTCAGGCTTTTTTAAGATATAGACTAGCCAGGAGACTTGATCGAACCATTTGTGCTGAAATTTCAAATGTCTTTTGTCGTCTGTGATTGGGAATTTGTAAGATTTCTCTTGTACCCAGGGTTTTTTCAATAACGCATATTTTAGTTCATCATCAATTTTTTGTTTTGAATTAGCATAAGATCCTAAATCCAATTTGTCAAGCGGGTTAAACGTAGTTTCGTCTCCAGAAGAACTGGTAGTGGCGGCGACAGAAATAATAGGAGTTGAGCTATCAGTAGACTCTGATGAACACTGATCTGGTTCTGGTTCCTTAGCACTATCATCATTTTTTTGTTTTTTTCTCCAAGTATTTGAAAAGTGTGTTGTTGCTTGAACGCTTCGAGATCACAAAACTATTTAAAAAAAATTTAGTATGCCTACGAATACAACACAACTTCTTTCTAACAACATAACATTGCACTTTACTTACCTAATCAATAAAATAAACTAAAATTTTTTATTTATTCAAGCAAACTTAACAATATTATTAACCAAATTAACTATAACGAACTTGCCACTGTTAAACGCACTTCAAAAGTAACAAAATTGATTAAATATGTGATCATATGGGCGAAATAAGAACCGTTAAAAAATTTACAAAGAAGGAAATGGCAAAACAAACTTGCATGCTTATAGCGGGATTCTGTAACCAGTCTCTAGTCTCTATTTGAGACATTTAGAGACAAAGTATCAATTTGATACTAGTTACTATTCACTAAACAGTCTCTAGCGTTAGTCTCAAAATATTGAGACCTGGTAGTTAGCTGGTCACAAAACTAAAACGAACTCTTGCTGCCATTTTCAATGTACTGAATAGAGATCATCATAGATATTAATCGATTGTCGTTTTTTTACATTTTGTAAGCAAAAACACGAAAAGGTTTAAAATAAATAAATTTTACTTAAATTTCGTAAATATTATGAAACAGAGTCAACATATATTTTTATTTTTTTGATAATTATTTGTTTTTGACTATGTTAGAGAAATGTTAAAATTTGTTATCGACATATTTATTATCATTCAAGTGTAAAAACATCTCTGAATAATGAAATGTAATAGATTTTGAGACTGTCACTTACAGAATAGCAAAATCGTCTCAAGTCTCAAAACTTGTCTCTAACTCAAAATCTCAAATTTAGAAACTTGATACTGTCTCACGTTACAGAATCGCACGGTTAGTCGTCTTTTACCCTTATCACACACGGCAACTTTAGTTGCGGCAACTCTTGGTTTATAGGCGAGGGGGCGACGAGGAGAGGAGAATCGCGCTGAGTTTCCAGTGTTCAGCAACTCGCTTTGTGTTTTTATTCGTAACAGTTCGCTGCGACGTTAGTTGCATTTACGTACATTTTTTGAAATTAATATTTTGAATATATTTAAAAAATTTAATTTCATCTTTTGGTAAGTAAATTGCAAATGTGTATACAGATATACATAATATAATATAAATATTTTAGAAAATGGAGTATGACGAAAAAATCGAATTAATTAAAGATATTGTGAAATGTATGGAGGAAGCCATACAAATTGATTCAGACGATAGTGAAAAGGGTGATATATGTGAAAGTCTGTCATATAATCTTTGTTTTAATTTTGAATTATAAATAAAATGTATTTCTTAATTGACAGAACTGATTAATATATGTGATAGAGCGGCCCAAATACCTATTAGGAAAAAGAAACGACAATGGGTTAAAGTAAAGAGTAGACAATGGGTTAAAGTAAAGTGAAAGAGAATGAGAAAAAAACTCAAACAGAGTTGCGCAACACAAGTTGCTCGTGTGAAGGTACTGGGCGACAGCAAAAGAGAATCGCTCGAGAATTAGCAACAAAAGTTGCTTCGTGTGATAGCGCTCTTTCAAACACGGCAACTTTTGTTGCGGCAATTCGTAGTTTGTGGGAGAGAGAGCGACGAGGAAAGGGGAAGGGCACCGAGTTGCTCGTGCTCGTGCAATTCGCTTTGTGTTCTCATTCTTCTTAGTTTTTTAGTACCCTTGCTTCACAGCCTACAAAAATAAATACATGGGATGGAGTTGCTGTGTGTGAACGCGATGGTTGATCCCAAGAGATATGTACATTACTGTTCAAAATTACAGCTTTACATATGTACTATATATCTAAATTTAGTGATTTTTTATGGCACTTTATAAATGGGGGTGGCAGTGGTTCGATTACGTCCCTTTTGTACTAAGGATCACGCATACCAAGTTTCGTCGGATATTTAATATTTCCTTAAGTTAGAGCTTGCCCGGACGGACGGACAGATAGACAGTCAATCGGATTTCAACTTTTCTCGTCATCCTGATCATTTATATTTACGTAACCCTATATCTATCTCGTTTAGTTTTAGGTGATACCTACAACCGTTAAGTGAACAAGACTATGAAAATCTGTAGCAACTTGTTGCAAGAGTATGAAAATCGTTATTGTTTTTTTTTTTTATTCCAATGGTATAAATCCCCTTAATACTTAATATTAAGTATACATTAAAATGTTGAAATGTTGTTTTTTGTTAATACAGTGAAAGCTCTCCCAAGCGGACACTGACGGTCGTAGCGATTTTGTCCGCTTAAGGGGGATGTCCGCCGAATATAGCGTTTTGAGGAAAAAAAAGCAAATATATAGAATGTTCCCTCCGCTAAAGAAATAAATACGTTATTACATTTCATAACATTTTTTAATAAATTTTTATTATTAAAGTTTAGATATTCGTGTAAAAAAATTCAGATTCATCACTACATATTATAAAATAAAGTCACTTTTTCTGTCTTATGTCCCCTTAAAAGTTAAATCTTGAAAACTAAGCAACTGATTTTGAGGCGTTTTTTTTTTAATAGATAGATTGCTTGAAGAGGAACGTTTATGTCATTATAATGTGAAGAAATATATAAAGGGGGCGTGGCATTCGGACAAAATGTGGTAAAAAACCATACATTTTTTGTTTACACAGCCATACATCATAAAATAATCCAGCGATTAAAATGAAACTTACTTGAAGTTAAACTTTGAAATATTTACTTTCGTTCTGCATCAAAAAAATAGTTGATTCATTTCTTATTTAACCAAAATTGTTTAAACAAGAGCAGCGCTTTTTCCAAAAAAAACTGTTTGTGTGTTTGTTCGCTGTCAACCGAATGAAACATTAGAAGTTATGTGGGAATCTCACCCCACCTCATTCGTGTTGAATTAGATCATATGGTGAAAGAACTCGGTACGTACACATGTATGTAAGTACATACTTATGCACGAATCTCTCGCATCTAATGTTGCTGAACTCATTTAAAATTTTATTCAAATTGCATTCACAATATTTGTCACATTAGTAAACAGCTGATTCGAATATTGGTTTTGTGTATGTTCGAAAAGACGAAAATCCAATCAGATTCTGTGACACCATTTAAAATCAGAATTGGTTTTCAATTCTGACAGTTAGGCAATTCTGTCTTGGATTTCACAACACCCCTTATTATATGTACATTAAATTTTTTCAGCGAAATAAACCGCTCTGTTCACGTTCAATAATTAAAATACAGTTTTTGAATAGTTTATATTGATTCGGAGCGTGTTAAATTTGCTATCGATTCCAACGACTACATCCACAAAAACATTTTTTGTCATTTACTTTTTACGACAACTAATAGCTTATTTTCGAAGCGATTTTAATCAGTACAGCGTTTATCCTTATCCAATTAAATACCTTAAATACATTGTTGATTTAATATGAATATTTTTGAAGATATTACATCAGTAATTTTCTTATGTTTCTAAATGGTAAGTATTGCATTACTATCAACAATTGATAACAATGAAGGGAAATTGTTTTTCCTTGATGCCCCAGGAGGCACAGGAAAAACCTTTTTCTCAATCTGCTTTTAAAAAAATGTGAGATCCACCGGAAAAATTGTGTTAGCTGTTGCGTCATCGGGCATTGCCGCTACGCTTTTGGAAGGAGGCCGAACCGCACACTCTACATTCAAGCTCCCGCTGAAAATCGCCACCAATGATGATAACAGCGTCTGTATTGTTTCTAAACAGAGCAATAAAGGAAAATTGATGCGTGACTGCTCATTAATAGTCTGGGACGAAGCTACCATGTCAAACAAGACGTCTGTGGAAACATTGGATAGGACAATGCGCGATTTGCGCAACAAAAATTCACCAATGGGTGGATGCACAATTCTGTTCTCAGGAGATTTCCGTCAAATCCTACCAGTTGTGACTCGAGGAACACGAGCTGACGAAATAAATGCTTCCCTAAAAAGGTCCAACCTTTGATCACATGTCAATAAATTAGAGCTTAAAACTAATATGAGAGTTTCGTCAACTTCACGTGAGAACAGGCTATTTCCAGAGATGCTGCTAAAAGTTGGCAATGGAGAATTAACACAAAGTGAGGGAAGGATTGACCTAGAAAACCTTTGTGTTTTGATAGACAACATCCAAGAGTTAGTCAACAATGTCTATCCTGACATTGATAACATAAGTTATAAGACAATATCTTGGTTTAAATAAAGAGATATTCTGTCACCAACTAACGAACAAGTAGATAAAGTTAATAACTTGATTCTTTCAAAGGTTGATGCGCTGACGAAAATGTACTACTCGGTCGATACTGTTCTCGATTTGGAAGAAGCTGTTCATTTTCCAACAGAATTTCTAAACTCTTTGAACCCGTCTGGACTCCCTCCTCACAAAACATTGTTGAAAGTAGGTTGTCCTGTTATTTTAATAAGAAACCTGAATCCACCTAAACTTTGCAATGGCACGCGTTTGCTGGTAAAATCACTGAAAACTTTCATAATAGAGTGCACAATACTCACAGAATGTGGTACCAGAGAAGATATATTGATTCCCCGAATCCCTACGATACCATCGGATTTACCATTCCAATTTAAACGTTTCAATTTCCGGTAAAGACATCTTTTGTAATGACCATTAATAAATCGCAGGGTCAAACCTTCAACCTTGCAGGCTTAGATTTGAGCGTTGACTGTTTTTCACATGGCCAACTGTATGTCGCTCTTTCAAGAGTAACCTCAAGAGAAAACATGTTTGTATTGTCTAATGACAAGAAAGCTGTGAACGTTGTATATAAAGACATTCTGTAATATATTAATTGTTGTTGTAAAAATAAAATAAGTATGTAAAAATGCAAAAAAATGTAGGGTATGAATTTAGATATTCCAAAGATAGCAAGGAAATCTTCATGGTATAAAGAAAGGGGAATTGTTCTACTCCAAATGTAACGCGTGCGGGCCACGGGCAGTAATGAATAAATCAAAACTACGGGATCGATTTTAATAATTTTTTCAGTGAGTGACATAGGCCTTATATTTTATTTCCGTGCGAAGCCGGGGCGGACTGCTAGTAAAATATAAACGTAAATGAAATTAGTATTAGTATTAGTAATGCATACAAAATTTAAAATTAGTTTTGGTGCTAAAAAGACTTACGGATTGTTGCTTTCTTTAAGTTGCTTCCATTTTTTCTCATTGTCCACAAGACGAATTTCTAAAGACATTAGTTGTTTATATACAATAACATCACTTTTAGCAAACGTTTTCAAGCGTGAAATTAGTTTGAATGCTTCATGACAATTATTAGTTAGATCCGTGTCTTCTTTTTGTCTATGAACAAAATACGGGGAATCACAGCTTAACGCCCTGAAAATATAAAGAGCGACAGACTTTAAGAGATATCATGGACACAGTTATTGAGACTGCTGCACATATGATATGAGATTAATTTGGTTTCCGGCAACACCTCAAGGCCTAGAGAAGGGAAGAGATTTTATATGACAATGTTATAGGTAATGGAAAGATCTATAACTTTTGTATTGACACTTTTTTCACATAACCTCAAAAATTGTGCGAAAAATTCAAGGAACCGAGATGTTTTTTCTAATCTTCCCGCCCTCAGATCATCCGTAATAATTTGTATTATGTATTTCGTTTTTAATGGGTTTCTTTTTATTAATTATGAAATTATGTAACTTTTTACCATTACCAATAGTTTTTGTACTGATATACTATATATAAAAATTAGCATCAAAATAAAATTTCTTCTTGATTTTGGAATTTTTAACTAATTTCTATATAATTTTTTAATATGTAACGATACTGCAATATGTATATGGCAGGGGCCGATGGATTGCCGGCCGAGCTATTCAAACACGGCGGCGAAGAACTGGTAAGGAGCATGCATCAGCTTCTTTGTAAAATATGGTCGGACGAAAGCATGCCCAACGATTGGAATTTAAGTGTGCTATGCCCAATCCATAAAAAAGGAGACCCCACAATCTGCGCCAACTACCGTGGGATTAGCCTCCTCAACATCGCATATAAGGTTCTGTCGAGCGTATTGTGTGAAAGATTAAAGCCCACCGTCAACAAACTGATTGGACCTTATCAGTGTGGCTTTAGACCTGGTAAATCAACCACCGACCAGATATTCACCATGCGTCAAATCTTGGAAAAGACCCGTGAAAGGAGAATCGACACACACCACCTCTTCGTCGATTTCAAAGCTGCTTTCGACAGCACGAAAAGGAGCTGCCTCTATGCCGCGATGTCTGAATTTGGTATCCCCGCAAAACTAATACGGCTGTGTAAACTGACGCTGAGCAATACTCAAAGCTCCGTCAGGATCGGGAAGGACCTCTCCGAGCCGTTCGATACCAAACGAGGTTTCAGACAAGGCGACTCCCTATCGTGCGACTTTTTCAACCTGCTTCTGGAGAAAATAATTCGAGCTGCAGAACTCAACAGAGAAGGTACCATCTTCTATAAGAGTGTGCAACTGCTGGCGTATGCCGATGATATTGATATCATCGGCCTCAACACCCGCGCCGTTAGTTCTGCTTTCTCCAGACTGGATAAGGAAGCAAAAGAAATGGGTCTGGCAGTGAACGAGGGCAAGACGAAATATCTCCTGTCATCAAACAAACAGTCGTCGCACTCGCGACTTGGCACTCACGTCAACATTTTTTGTGAACACTATTGCCACGTTTCTGGTAGGAGTAGAAGAAAGATTGAAGACGTTCCTGAAAGCTCTTTAAATTGTCTAACCAGTGCTTTTTGTTTGACTCACCTTGTTGAAACAGTTTAGCCGCTAGAGCGTTTGCAAAGTTGAAACAAAAATGTGATTTTTCTCAAAACCTAACATTTTTTGTGAACACTGTTGACACGTTTCTGGTAGGAGTAGAAGAAAGATAGAAGACTTTCCTGAAAACTCCTCGAATTATCTAACTAATATTGTTTGTTTGATTCACCTCGTTCAAATAAATTAGCTACTAGAGCGTTTGCAAGGGTGAAACAAAACTGTGATTTTTATCAAAACCCAACATTTTTTGTGAACACGGTTGCCACGTTTCTGGTAGGAATAGATGAAAAATTAAAGACTTTCCTGAAAGCTCTTAAAATTATCTAACTAATATTGTTTGTTTGATTCACCTCGTTCAAATAAATTAGCTGCTAGAGCGTTTACAAAGGTGAAACAAAAATGTGAATTTTCTCAAAACCCAACATTCTTTGTGAACACTGCTGCCACGTTTCTGGTAGGAGTAGAAGAAAGATTGAAGACTTCACTGTTGACAGTCATAACTTTGAAGTTGTAGATAATTTCGTCTATCTTGGAACCAGCGTAAGCACCACCAACAATGTCAGCCTGGAAATCCAACGCTGGATTACTCTTGCCAACAGGTGCTACTTTGGACTGAGTAGGCAATTGAAAAGTAAAGTCCTCTCTCGACGAACAAAAGCCAAACTCTATAAGTCGCTCATAATTCCCGTCCTGCTATACGGTGCAGAGGCTTGGACGATGACAACAACCGATGAGTCGAACTTAAGAGTTTTCGAGAGAAAAGTTCTGCGAAAGATTTATGGTCCTTTGCGCGTTGGCCACGGCGAATATCGCATTCGATGGAACGATGAGCTGTACGAGATATACGACGAGATTGACATAGTTCAGCGAATTAAAAGACAGCGGCTACGCTGGCTAGGTCATGTTGTCCGGATGGATGGAAACACTCCAGCTCTGAAAGTATTCGACGCAGTACCCGCCGCGGGAAGCAGAGGAAGAGGAAGACCTCCACTCCGTTGGAAGGACCAAGTGGAGAAGGACCTGGCTTCGCTTGGAATATCCAATTGGCGCCAAGTAGCGAAGAGAAGAAGCGACTGGCGCGCTGTTGTTGACTCGGCTATAATCGCGTAAGCGGTGCCTACGCCAGCAAAGAAGAAGAAGAAGAGATGTATACATATAAATTCAAAGCAAACGTATATAAAAATATACATGTGATTCACTGAATATGTGCTGGAAGTTGAAGTTTCATTTTCTGCCATGAAACCAGGATCCAACACAAACAAGCTCTTACTTTCAAGTTTAAACTGTGCCTAATTATGCATTATATTTATTTTCAAACGTATATAACTTGGAGTTTTAAAACTTTCAAAAATATCATATTCCAGTAAATTTTTTTAGCTCTAGAAAAGAGATCTTCTTGAATGTAAAATACTTCTCTAAATGTTATGCGCAATTAAAGTTATACTATACATCAAATGAATCACACATTCACTCAAGTAATTTTTAGATAACGTGTTTCTCATACTATGTGAATACAGTACATAAATTTATCTGCTTATAACAATAAAAGGAATGTTTTTACATTAAAAAATCCTCTTAAACTTATTTGTATAGCATACAATATTTCACCAGAATATTATATTTCCAATATTAAGAGTTTACCTGTTTTAGAGATAAAAAATTTATTGGAAAAAACTTATTTAAATATGTGACTTTTTTTAACTTTTGACTACAATTTTAATAGCAACAATTTGATTGACAGATTTTATTACGAATACGTGGTGAGAACGGTAATAGGAAGACAAAACGAACGCTAATCTTCATTATATTTTTCCACAAATACACATTTTGTTTCGTTTTTAGGGGGTAACACGACAACATCCACGCGTCGGAATTGGAAAGGTCATTGCTCAAAGTGAAAATGACAGGAAAGTGATAGCATATCGCCAATTTTGGAGTGGAGGGAGGTGGCTGGTGCCAAAAAAGTAAGCAACAACAGTAGAAACGAGTTTCGATAGGTGTTGCAACGCTCAAACAGGGGCTATATTTATAAGCTTAAAACGAAATAAATTCATGCCGCTATAAATATTCGCCCCAATCCATACACATCCATTGATATAATGATTGAAAAAGACGAGCAACGCAAATGTGTGAAGCTATTTATGCCAACAACTGGAAAATTATCACATACATCTTCACACCCTTAAAAAAGGAGAACTATAATGTGAAATCTTTAAACATATAAAAGGCATTGGTCAGAAAGTCGAAAATACAACGAACTAACGAGGGATAAGAAATTTTTTTCACTTCAGACACTGTGCCTCTTAAATTCGAATTGAAGCAAACTCAAACGTCCGTTCTGAAAAACCGTTTTGAGTTAGTTGAAAACATTAAACGCTAAATAACTTTTACAACTATTTCTGGTATTGGAAAGTCTTTAGCACAGGCGTTTTGGTGCCATGGTGACCCCTTTAAGGGAGACGATGTACATTTTGAAGAATACGAGTACATTAAGAATTTTAAAATGTTGAGCAAAATCTTAATATGTTTTGCTCAAAGAAGTATGTCGTGACCTGGTTTTGTCAAGTTTTATCCAAATCACTAAACTCGGCGACTTAATAGAGTTTGGCGTGTTCGACTGCTGCAGGGAGCATGCTGCCATCTCCCGAGAAGAATGGAAGAGTCTTCTGTGATCAGAAGAGACCCAAGGCTACTCCCAAGCAGATAGGTCAAGAGGAGATAACCAAACGATAATGGAGAACATCCCGGTCCTATCGGCCATAAGTTCTTTGTCGATTAATTAATCCCTCGGTAGTCTGGAATGACGGTTTGAGAACGTGCCCGTAGAGTTTCTGAAAGGTAGATGGAAGGGTTTGATTCATTATGATTAATCTTCAACATGCCAGTGTGGTATGAAACAATACGGAGCCGACATTGTCCTAATCCAGAAACCGTGGCTGAGATGTAACGGTATGTTGAATCTTAACAGGGTCTAATTGGTGCAAAATGAATTTAAGTTATTTATTTTACCTAATTTCATCACGACTGATGGGATGGAGGTAAAAATGAAATGCGGCATGCGGAAGAGCTTGGCTGAGACGTTGTGACAAACAACCGGTTTAATAATTGGTTCCGACTCCAATTCACGAAACTGATTTTGGTACAACTCGGATATTAATTTATTGTCAACAAAAATTTAAATTAAGATCACTATTGCTGTAAGGATAGGTCAGTGAACACTGCCTACTTTAATACCTACTTATATTTTCGCATCATTATGCCTGCAGCAGTCAGATGTGAACTATCTATGACTCGTTGTAGATAAGACGCGCTGCGAAACCATAGCCAAGGACCTTTGTGTGGTAAAGGGCCTTAGCAAACACCACACTTGCAAAGAAGCTCGAAAGCGTTCAACGAGCCGCGTTCGTCTGCACGTGTGTTGCACTAAAGAATTCACCAACCATTAACACTGCATTTTCGAAGAAAGTGTATGGTCACGATATTTGCTCTGAGTATCTGCATTTAGTATAAACGAACGGTTTTTGTTTTGCTCACATACCTGCAACACTTCAGTTCTACGGATTCTAACACATCTTTGCATCTACGCTGTAAGGTTCAATTCAGCGATTTTATCGCAATTTTCGACGACAGGCCTTCCGGAGCGTGGCGCATATTCGACCACCTCTACACCAGAACGAAAACGTTGAGACCATCGTTGTGCGGTGGAAATGGAAACTGTATCGGGTCCATAAACTGCACAAATTTTATTGGCGGCTTGAGATGCATTTTTGCCTTTATCGTAGTAGTACTGTAAAATATGCCGTATTTTCTCTTTATTTTGCTCCATGTTTGCGACGCTATAACTCAAGAACGACTTAAAAGAAACGACAGTCAATCAAACAAGTGATAGCGCGTGAAGTAAGCTTTCCAAAAAGGTATAGCATGACCCGATGCGACGAATAAAACTAGAACTACGCGCTTTCAGCGCCAACTAGCGAAAATACCGCAAGACTTTTTTGACAACCTAATGTTATTCAAGTCGAAAGTAAGCATGCTTACACTGCGCCACAACCTCGAGTTATCTAGTTTGAAGTTTAGAATCTCTTAATGGCTTGGTCTCCATTTCTGGAAATTTTAGCCACAATTTTGACAGTTTCGACTTTCGAAATTTCTCTTCTTTCGAAAAAAAGTGTATTATAAGTATGGAAATGCATAACTATAAACGCATATAAAGTAAGCGGAAACCAAGAGAACTGCATGGAAACGAGACAAGCCGAGCGCTACTGCTGCATTAAAGTGCCCATACACTACACACAAGTGCGTTCGATCGGTATGTGTGCGCATGCGGTTTACTCGTGTATGGGTTTGTGCGCGTACCGATCCATGTTTGCGAAAATGTTTGATTTTTCACGATCGGTGTGCGCACGTGTGTTTTGTGTACAATTGCCCGATGCATTTTTCGGACGGCGGGCAGGATGCAGGTCGGAATTTCTATAGGAAACAAAAAATTCAATAAGACTCATATTTTTTAATAATTTATTTTCTAATCAAACTAAGAAAATTAAAAAAAAACCTGTAAATATTTAAAATTTTTTTAAAAATTGAAAAAAGTGGTTTTTGACCGAAAAAATTTAAATTTATGTTATTTAAAAATATGTTCAAACTTGATTTTCCTTAATTTTTTGAATAGAAGATAATTTTATGCCAATGATAATAAATTTTGCCCCAATTCCATATGACGTTTAGATTTGTTTCTATCCTGCTCGCCAATTTAGAATAATCGTAAAAATGAGAAAGCGAAAAATTGAGCTTCAAAGTTTTCGCGTTTTGCCCAAGCGCGCATATATCTGTTAGACGCTCGGTCACTATTTCCCTTCTAGGTTCGACAATATTTCGAATTTCAATCTATAACTAAGAGGAAATATTGTTAGTTAATTTTTAAAGAGATTTAACGAAAAGTAATAAATATAATAATAAAATTGAGAAAAATAAAAGTTGGAATAACTTATTAACGAAATACAAAGAAATAGAAAAAAGTGCTACATTAGAAATAAATTCCAAGAAATGTTCCAATTGCCTGTCGCACATGTTCACTGTGTGAAGAATGAACGCAGAATGGATTTGTGTGTCGTGTATGGGCTAAACGAATTCACATAGATCGAACGCACTTGTGTGTCGTGTATGGGCCCTTTTAGCCTTTTTTATTTCATCTGTGTATATTCACAAATGTTTGGGGTAGTACATCCCAGTAAACAATCGCGTTTGTAAATAAACTTAAAATAAACTAACACTGGTAAACCTTTTCGTTACAAAAAGTTTACGTTTTTCATTACAAAACATTTACAAAAGACTTGTAAAGAACCAAAACGTTACATTATTTTGGGCTTTTTCACATACTTGTAAAATCGCTTATTTTTAAACTTAAAAGTAAGCATTTATTAAATTAATATCCAACCGCTTGTAAGTTTTTTTTCAAATGTATTTGTAAACGTGTTGTAATGATTTTATGTAATGGTAGTAAAATAAATCGCATGATATATTTTTAAAGATATATAATTATTTTCTTTATTAGTTTTAATTCATTTAATATTATTTATTATATATACATATGTACTTATACTAAAAATTAAAAAAAATTCTTGATAAGTTAAATTAAACTTATACTAAAAATTAAAATTTAAAAAACATTTAGGGTATTCACAAGGTGTCATATTGTGTCATACCGTCATATTGTCATATTGTCATATTTTTTTATGACTGTCATATTAGCACTGTTGTTGTTTCACATGCAAAATTAAAATATGACTGATACAACACTGCGCGGTATGTTCATTGAGTTCGTTATTCTATCAGCTGTATTTGTTTACTTTCTTATTACTCGTATTGTAGAAATATGACAAAATATGACACACAACAGTTAAGGGTGCTCACAAGTGTCGTATTTTTTAAGAATATTAAAATATGACATAAGACATACAACAAAGCTTGTGAATTGCCTAATTCTTTAAAAACGAAATGATAGATAGAAACGGTGCTTCCGTTTTTGTCTATTTTTGGCAAACTGAAAAATCGTCTTGGTGCCACTTATATATTCAGTGTCATTGCCCTTCACTTCATGTAAGAAGACATCTGAAATTTAAATTAAAAATATATATAAGTATATAAGTACACATGTAAATATAAATTTTATTAAGTTTTATTATTAAGTACCTCGGATAGCCATAGATACTTTTAAGACGCGGACAGGTTTTTTGTCTGACGTTCCACTCCAAGCAAAATGTTGAGCACATTCATCGGATACCAATGAGCGCCAAGCTGTTCTGACGAATTTTGCTCTTGTGTATTTAATATTTTGCATAAGTTCCGATTTCTTCAAAAAAAGGAAATTGTAAAATTGGCTTTCAAACAGTCAATAAATATTTACTTACAAATTTAGCATATTCTTCATCCTTCTGGAGTAAACTCTCCAATTCCATAAATTGCTCCACTGTGTTTAAAGGTTCCGCTGGCATAATCTTTTTTGATGGAACATTGTCTCTGCTATTCCTCAACTCTGCGATATCTCGCCGCAAGCTTCTTACCTCCTCGACGATTCTTCCCATAGATTTGGATACAGCTGCATCAATGGTGCTTTGAATTGCTGCAAAAAAACATTTTCATTAAAAAAATTTTTCAAATAAATAATTGATATTGACTACCTTCTAAAAATGTGGGATCCAGTGTATAGCTATTAATTGTTCCTGCTTCTTTGACTATGATGTGGTTATTTCCGTTTTGGTTGATGGATGTTTCAAATTGAAAATGCACTCCATCGGTATTTATTTAGGCTATTGGTTCTTGGGAGTTGTATGTGTATGATTTATTGGCGGACATTATGTGAAACTAGGGGAAGAAAGGAATGTGAATCACTTTCAGAGTTATGTAAATAAAGTACTTTTATTATTTTGGTTAGGATATGGGAACTTAAATCATTTGAAAAAGTTAAGCTGTTTGTATTATATATATGAAATACTGATGATTTTAAAGGAGTTATAAATAAATCCTTTAAATTTTGTAAGTGATGTCCTTGTAAAATGACTTCATTGTAACTACTTTTAATAATAGAAACAGTTCTAAAGATTAAGTTGTCACTCATATAAAAATTATCTGGAGCTTTTAAAGAAAAGTACAAACCGTTTTTAACAACAAAATTGAAAGAACCGTTTTTGAAACGACCTAACTTCTCCGAAATGATTTGCTGCTTTTTTGGATGCAAACTCTTCTCAACAAGCCGGTTACATAATTGTGGTGCTAGTTGATGTTTTTTTTTAACAAGTTTTTTTAACTGACCGAGGTAGTTTTCAAATTTAAAGGCATTGATCGTTTCAAGAAAACCGAAAAATAAAGCAACTTGAGCTAAGTGTGTTAAGCAATGGAAGTTATATGTTAAAAGAACCGAACTATAGAATTGAGGAATTCCTGAAACAAAATCATTCAAAAGTTGTGATGCACAGTAGTTATTTCTTTGGCACTCGATCGGATTGAACAATATTCGAATAGCAAGAGAAAGTTTGATTAAATGATTATATCTATCTTCATCCAAAATAGATTTTAATACAACTGGCCCGACATACAACAAAAATAATCGAAATTCAGTAGCCTTGAACCGTTGTAATTCATTCAGGTCTCGAGTTTTTCTATTAAATTCCCGTGGAATTTGGCTTCTAAAAAATAATAAATTGGCGTTTAAACAAGTTATCTTTTCATTTCGCAACGAATAGTTCATGTTTCTTACTTTCACCCAAGATAACAACAGAACTTTTACTACCCCTAAACAAATAACGTGCATATAATCAAGTGGAAATTGCTTGATCATATCTATTGGTAAATTTTCTAAAATGATGGGACTGAGCTGCTTGTGATGTTGTATGTCAGTTCTATTTCGAAAATCTGCATCTGTTCTGGAAGGATGTGGTTGAAAGGGAAAAATTGTTATGTTTTCTTGACGTTCGCCTTTCTGGGTGCATTTTGTACAAGAGCTGTAGCCTGAATGACCCTTAATGCTTAATATAAAGGCTTTTGCGGGTGCATCACAAATAAACGATCGACATTTAACATTATAATTATTTGAATCAAATTGGAGTCCGCTGGCAATAAGATCATTCATTTCATCAACAAAAGGTTTTAGATATTCATTAGCAGATATTGGAGAAGAACTACCGGCAAAAATTCCAACAACTAACACAGATTCTGTACCATAAATATTTATCAGAATTGGCCACAAATTTTTCTTTGAACTTTTAGATATTGGTAAGCTATCTACATTTATATTTAATGCTAAATCATTTGAACTTAGTGAATGTAATTTTGTTTGAAATCTGTCAAACAATCTTTAAGACCATAATGGAAATATTGCCCTTCACTTAAGCAAGTAGTAGGGGCGTCGGTTGAAGATTTTTTTAATGTGCGAACATCCTTTGGTAGTCCAGAAATTTTAGTGCCCAAAATTTTCAAAAGCTTATTTCCCAAATCGTTTGAAATGTTTGATTCAAAAACCCATGATGTAAGTTCATCTATGAAGATATCAATTGGTGGCTGATGCTCATAAAATTCTGAAGGACTTAACTCATCTGAATCAGAAATTGATTCACTCAAATTTTGTTCAATTAGTTGAAATTCACATTCACCCCTCCGCGGCGGGGAAGAAGTGGATAGGATAGGGCAAGGATTAGGTGAAGCTGCGGAGGTTGTAGGTTGCGACTGTTCATTATCATTTGAATACAGCAAGTGCATCAACTGGCAACTAAAAGTTTTTGCTGTTCTGTACCGCTTTAAGGAACTCATTTGCAATTTTTATAACTAAGTATAACATATGTTAATATAAAAAACAACAATAAGAAATAATAAATGAAAATACCATATATTATTTACCTTTTAAGTTTTGGAAGCACCTTATTTCCAGTATTCCTGCAAAAAACAAAGTTAGTTAGAATGCGTGGCAAATTTTCCGCGAATAGCAGTCAAAAAAATTGTAACAACGCCTTAAAATACAACATGCAACTTACCCTTTTATATTGTAAAGGCCTTTTTTATTTTATTTTATTTATAACACTTCTAAATAATACTTATATGTAAGTAATTTTTCAATTAATTATTTTTAGTTATTAACTTTTCCACACTTTACATCTCACAGATTCAATAATTATGAACTGCGATCACTCAAAAAAGGAAAAACAGTCGTCAGAGAGTCGGCGAAAAAACTAACGGGAAATGGTAAACCGTTGGTTTACTTTTTGTGTTTACATGTAAACTGATTTGCAATGTTGCATCATAAGTTTACATTTATGTTTGTAAGTAAACGTTTTTTCAACGCATTTATTTTAAACTTACAAATATAAGATAAGTAAACTTATAATTAAACTTATTTCTCACATTTGTAAGTAAGTTTACTCAAATGTTTGTAGATAAGTTTGTTTTAGCGCAGATTTACGAAACATTTACGCAATTGTTTATTGGGATCATACATTTACTTAGTAGTTATAACTCCCAGTCAAGTATGCAACTTGTTTCACTGCGCCTCAACCATTGCTCCGCTACACGAGTATTATAGCTTACTAAAATAAATAATAAAAATTTATGCGGACTGATTTTCATTCAAATATGTATACAACATATGTATATAATATAACTGTTTTACGTATGCATATGTATGTGACTACGTGCCTTTCATCCGCTCCATGGCTACTCGAAAGTGGAGAAGCTCAAAATAATAGCTTTTGTATTTATCTTTTTTAATTCATTGCCGTTTTAAGGCTTATGGGTTTTGTAATTTGTTGTTATTTATCGTTATGCTTATTGTCGCTTTTCTTGCTATGCAATATATTCGCTGCTCTTAGCGCATATAATTCAGAGGGCACAAGTTGCGCTCACACAAGAAAATAACTATAATAAATAAACAAAAATAAACAAATGCTGCTGCAGTATGAGCTAACGTCATCTTCCTGTTTGCTACGCAAATCCGCTGCCTAAACCGGTGTGCTCCCTGCGTCCCACTTGCAGCTGTTCAGCGGTGCGTAATTTGACTTTCAGCTCTACTGCCGAGGCAAGGTTTCCCCAACAAAAGTGACTGGGAAATATTTTTGTAAAATACTTTTATAACTTGCTGACTAGTTGGTTTATTACGCCTCGCGGCGCACAGTTGCCAACATGTTATACACAGTGTGTAAAAGAAGTATTGTAATGACGTATAAATAAAAAATACAGAAAATAAGATTAAAAAGCTTTCAATGCGTGATATTTTCTCTATATATCCAAAAAAAATTCACACTTGAGGATTTGGGTAGCTATAATTCTTCCAATTCTTGTATGTAGCTTATTCAATAGAACCAAAAATTGTTCTTGAAGTGGAATACCATTAATCACGGCTGAAGATTTGTGCAAAATTACAACATATGGAATCAATAAGTATAAAAACATTAGTACAAGGTAACAAAACTCAATGTCGCCTTAAATATTTCTTTTTTTGCAGATTCTTTATTGATATCTTTTTGGAATGCCCAATCTACACATACCAAGGTCTACTTTAGGGCACAGGTAATAAATTCAATCAACTAAGTGGCTAGTAAGAAGACTTATGGGTCACATGTGGGATAGATAAGTCCAAAACTATTATACAAGTCCTTAGGTCTCTGAAATAGTTAACTTTTACGCAACAAACTAAGCACTTGTATTCGAAGACACTGAGTTCAATTAGCAACCCCGAAAAGCAAACTCTTAATTTTGGCACCCCTTGGATTAAATCACAATAACAACTTTCAGACTGGACTTTTAAATAAATTTCTATCGATGTTAAAACCTAAAACCTCAATATATGTACTTATGCTGACCTAATTGCAAACTCTTACTAGTTTCTTTCGCCTAATTATCTGCTCATGTTATGTAAATATTTCCCATTTATATTTCTGACATTTGTATTCAAGTTGAAAAATATTTGTTCGAACCCCAAGCTAGAAGAAATTTAATACTATGAAACATCAACAACAAACGCAGTTACTTTTAGGTGCAACCTTACTACATTATTTACGGTTATATTTTTAATTGTATATTATGCAAGTTTATTGTTGGCCGGGGTTATGCAAGCTAAAATGTACTTCATGCATACACACTTCTATAGTTATGTAATTCGCGCCATCTTCGTCGACCTTCAGTAACGGCAAAACTTTTCGCGTAAATAAACGATAGTGGAAAATGCAACGCTGCTAAGAGTGTACTCGGTCAAGCGAAGAGGGTGAAAAGGAGCGGCTGCATTGACTAGTTGGTAAAGTCAGCAGAGGGCCTAAGCGACCAGCAATAACAGCAGGAGCACTGCAATATTATTGGCGAAGCGCAAAGTGAATTAGCCGCTTGCCGACGGGGCAGTTTTTTATTTCATTTTTATTGTTATTAGTTTTTGTTTTTAATTTGTTCATGCATTACGCTAACTGCATTACTGTCACAGCTGGCGGAGAGGCCGTTGCAAATAAGCAGCAAGCAAGCAGACACTAAGTGACGTCAATTAAAGTATGCCCACTCATACACATGTATTTAAATGTGTAAATGTAGGTGTGTTTAGTGCAGGGGTGGTGGAAATGCAATTAATGCGGAACGTTGGAAATATCCAGGATTGCGATTAAGGTATTAACGAATTGTTTGTAAATTATGCAAACATCAAAACAAAAAAAAAAAAAAAAAAAAAACACATTTTCATGTAAATATATTCGAAAAGGTAAGTAAATATAAACAATTAAACCGAAATATGAAAATATAAAAAAATATACATACTTACATATGTACCTTCTATGCATCACTAAACCTTGAAAACTGGGCAAACGTTGTCAGCTTGAGTAAATATTGCAAAAAACGTCTCATTCATATAAGCAAATAGCATTTATTAACCATTTTCCCACAAAAACTATGTTTTAACAGCCTAAATCCATGTTTTGACTACAACAATCCGCTACAAACTTCAGCTGTTGATCATTTGTAGCTTCAACAACTGTTCACTAACCCATAATGTCCTTATATTGAGCATTAACTTTGCTTAAACACTATAAAAATTTAGAGTAATCCATCACTCACACTGCTATTACACCATAATCTCGAGTTTATTGATAATTTTAATAAACATATTTTTAATTGGCCATAGATACTTTAATATAACTTGAAAGATCTCAACTCGTTCAAAAAACTCGTTCTGGACGATCTTCGACCTTTTCAACTGATAAAAAAAACATCGAAGGATATGGTGCTTAAAAATAGACAGGCAAGTATTAGAGAGATGGCTAGAGAGCTCAACGTCTCCCGCGGGTCCGTTCAAATGATTTTGGTGTATATTTTTGGTATAAAATGCGTTCTTGCTCAACTCGTCCCGTTAAAATTGATTTTTTTTTCAAAAAGAGTTCCGTTAACCCAAATCCCCGATCCCACATTCATGGCGAGTATTAAACTGCCAATGAGACATGGGTTTATGAGTTTGACATGCAAACAAGTCAACAGTCATTAGAATGTAGAGAAAAACACGAACCGAGACTAAAAGAAAAACTACGACAAAGCCGCTCAAAAATCAAGGTGACGTTCCTTGTTTTTTCCGATATCTTTGGTATGATCCATCATGAATTTTTTTCAGAGCAACAGACGTTCAATAAGGAGTTCTATTGAGCCATACTGAAGTATTTGCGTGGGATCATCTATCGAAAATGACTAGAATTGTGAGAGAACAATTCACAGATTTTACACGACGAGTCACGATTGTAACCGAATTTAAAGCCACCAGATTCACCAGATTTGGCTCTGTGGGATTTTTTGTTCCATAAACAGAAACAGCTCCTTTCTTTCCATTCCAAAAACTCACTATTATGAAAAGTGTTTCAAGCGCTGGAAAAATCGTTGGCATAAGTGTATTACATTTGGTGGGAATTACTTTGAAGGTGACAAAATATAAATTGATGAAAAATTATATATTTTACGTTTAATTTACAATTTTCGGGTACTTTTTTTATCGCAAACTACTACTGTGCCCAAAAAATAAGGTGACATCGCATTTATTTTGAAAATTCTTTATTTATTCTTCCAAATCAATTTCATCCCCTTCAAAGTTCCCCTCCCGATGCAATACACTTATGCCAACGGATTTTCCAATCTTCGAAACACTGGTTGTAGTCACTTTCCGGGATGGCTTTCAGTTCCGTCTTCGCTGCGGCTTGAATCTCCTCTATCGTATAAAAACGGTGTCCCCGGAGCGGTTTTTTGAGCTTGGTGAACAGCTAGAAGTCGCACGGCGCCAGATCCGGTGCGTACGGTGGTTGCGGAACGATATGGATTGAGTTCTTGGCGAAATGATTACGAATTACGAGGGCAGTATGGGATATGCATTATCGTAGTGTAAAAACCAAGAATTGTCATTCCACAATTCCGGCCTTCTTAGGCGGATAGCGTTGCGCAAACGACGCATAACGTTCAAATAATATTCCTTGTTGACTGTTTGACCGGTTGGAAGGAATTCATAATGCACAACACCACGATAATCGAAGAAAACAGTCAACATGACCTTGATTTTTGAGCGACTTTGGCGCGATTTTTTTGGTCTCGGCTCTCTTTTGGCACGATATTCGCTCGATTGATCGGTTGTTTCGGGGTCGTAAGCATAGATCCAAGTCTCATCGCCAGTTATAATAAGTTGGAAAGCATCGTTTCACACACTTCAACACGACGCCTTTTTTCAAAAAATTCAATGTTTTCGGTACCAGTCGAGATTTGACGCGCTTGAGGCCCAAAATATCCTTCAAAATGGTATTGGCTGAGCCTTTCGATATGCCAACTTCATCAGCAAGGTCTCTAATTGTTAATCGACGGTTTTCATTACCAAATCTTTGATTTGCTGAACGTGAGCTTCGTCGGTTGAGGTTGATGGTCGCCCTGGACGCTCTTCGTATTCGACACATTCACGGCCGGCTTGGAACTCACTATACCACTTGCAAACATTTTTTTTAGACATAACCTCATAACCAAAGGCTTTCTGCACCATCCTCAATGTATCCGCAGCTAAAAATTGATTCCATAAACAGAATTTAATGCAAATTCTTTGCCCAACAAATTTCGACATCGCAAAAAACGAAAAACTCACTTTTAGCAGCTTACAAAACAACACGTATCTCAAACACTAATGAATATTTTGACACGAAATTTGACATAAATGTGACTGACAACCTAAAAAAAAATAATTCTCCAATTCCTTCGACACGCGCAGTTTAAATTCAACCTTATTTTTGTAGTATATGTATGGATGTATACCTTATATCAAAAATGTATGCAGCAAAGCAAAACCCAGAGAAGTACTTCAACTACTTTATATATATATTTTTCCTGTTAAAGATAAAAAAAAATATTTTTTCTCAATAATAATAAAGATCAGTACTAGTTCTCACTTGACATATAGTGAGTTATATTATTATTATTATTTTTTTTTTTTTGTTTTTTTGTCAAATTACACTGTGATAGCTTTTTTCAAAAAAAAAAAAAAGACAAGACCAAATTCGACGGTTTCCCCCTATTTCGGGTCCTACGAATCGAACTGCATCATTACTTTTTTGAGTTACAATCATGGTTTCATACAAAAATTTTTTTTGAAGTTTTTCATCAAAGTGGCCCATTGTAAGAGAAAGGCACATTTTTCTTCGGTCTCTAACTTTTTTAATGTTGACTTTTTTGGTAAACTTTCTTTGGCAAAGCTTCTCAGAATAAGTCCGTCTTTAAGTTCTTAGATGACTGTAAACCCCAAAATCAATGTTTTTTGTGTCCTTATAGCCAATATGTCGAAAAAACTGAAATTTAGTCCATTTTTTTATGTTTTTTCCCTCTCGTTTCGTCAATATTTTAATTTACCCTTTGATAAGTATTGTCGCCATTAACCTCAAAGAAATCTAAAAGCTCCTCCTGTCTTTTGCGGTATCCATACACCTTCACATCTTTAGACAATATATTTACCGATAGAAGATGATGTGCTAGGCAAATCGCTTGGCTTTGCAATAATTTCAGCTGTCGTACAATCGTATTCAAACGGGCTTGGGAAATCTCCAAGTGACGACATGGGCTTTCAACTTCGGTTGGTTGAGAGTAGATCTGTAGGCTCGGTGGAAAATGTTGGCGAAATATATCTGTCAGTTGGACTTGGACATCTTGGTATCGGAACATTTTCTGAGTGAGATACTGGTAGCTGTGCAGATTGAACACTTTTGTAAACTGTATTTTTTTTGTTGAGTCTTGCAAATTTGTTCTTGCACGCGTAGCAGTTACCAGTATGATGCCATTGTGGATTTATCCAAATCATTGGGATGTCGAACCCCATTTTTAGGCACAGTCTTTTTGACCAGTTATGCAGGTTGTTGTTGCATTGCGTGCAAATGGTATTTGGCACCCAATCTACGTCTCTTATAACGGGCAAATCGAAATATTCCTCGTAGATGTCGGCAGTTCCCGAAGATATTTTGCGTCTACTCCGAGGGCTTGTAAATTTTCAGTGCAGTGGTTAAAAGCTTGACTCGTTGCTTGCTGATTTGTGTTGGACATTGAAAGATAAGTCTTATTAAATTTAATTTAAATATTGTGTACAAATTAATGATACCTATTGATAACACTTATAAGATACAGAAAAAAAAAAAAAAAAAAAATGGCACACAAACATAGTTAGTGTAGCTTTTTTAAAAAATACAAATTTTGTCAAGTTTTTTTTCTAATGGTTAGTTTTTTTACTATTACAAGATGTCACTTAATGTATAAGTATCAAAAAAACATTAAAAAAAAATGGACTAAATTTCAGTTTTTTCGACATATTGGCTATAAGGACACAAAAAACATTGATTTTGGGGTTTACAGTCATCTAAGAACTTAAAGACGGACTTATTCTGAGAAGCTTTGCCAAAGAAAGTTTACCATAAAAGTCAACATTAAAAAAGTTAGAGACCGAAGAAAAATATGCCTTTCTCTTACAATGGGCCACTTTGATGAAAAATTTCAAAAAAAATTTTTGTATGAAACCATGATTGTAACTCAAAAAAGTAATGATGCAGTTCGATTCCTAGGACCCGAAATAGGGGGAAACCGTCGAATTTGGTCTTGTCTTTTTTTTTGACTATCACAGTGTTATTAATCTTTCCAAACAAAGTGTCACGTAAAAGATATGCTTATGAAATAATAGTCATAAAACTGGATTATTTTGAATAAAAGAAAGGGTGTTAACATTGCAGAATTTGGTTGGTAATTTGTAAAAAACATAAACTTTTCCGCCTATTGACTTTTTATGGTTTTACCATGTACCAATTTTTTTCGCTATTTGTTAAAAAAGTTTTGATGTATTTCTTTTTTTGTGCCAACGATTTATTTTAAGCGAAATAAAGGTCGTTTTATGAAAAATTTTTCACAAACTTAATCATACACACATATATTAATTATGAATGTTATTTTATATATTCAATCAAAATAATTTTCCTTTTTAACAAAAAAATATAGGCAAAATATTTTCATTCCTCAATACATAAAAAAATTGATATTAATTGCCTTAAAGTTTTAAATAAAAAAATAAATGAAGTAGCATAGAATTATTAAGGAAAATAAAAAAAAAAACAAATAAAAAAACAATAAAATAAAATTACAATGAAATATTTAACATTTTTTGAATTCTAGAGAAATTTCTGCTGCAAAATCGCTTTGCATCATTTTTAAATATTTGTAAAATTTTCGTAATATATTTAAAAAAGTTAAAATATAATTGCTGATTTAGAACTTACTAAATAAAGATGACGAACTGATTTGCCTTAGCTATGTCCCTCTGTCAATCTGTCAGTCTCTCTCCAATTAGCTGCTCTTTTGACGGAATTGCCTATATCGGATCACTATACATATAGTTATCATACAAACTGAACTTTCAGAATCAAGTGTTTGTACGGAAAACTTTTTCATTCGAAGAGATATCTTAAGGAAATTCGGAATGAGTTATTGTCTAAAACAACTGTGCAATCTCCGATGATTGCAGATGAAGTCATTGTAACATATAGCTGCTATATAAACCATTTAATTAATTAATAATAAATAAATTATAATCTAAAACTGTTTAACTTTAAAATAAAAAAATAATTGTATTAAATGTAACTAACTCTAAATGTGTAGCTTTCACATACAGCTAAAACGAATATTTAGTAAAAATTTATGCAAAAAATATAGCTGTAACAACTTTTCAATTCAAAGAATGGACATATATTACTGAAATTTGCGTAGAATATAGTTTAACTTTGCTGAAGACCCATACAGGTCGTATACTATTATTATTACATTTATTAGGAAAAATATACAGGCTATTAAACCTAATGATAAGGAGGAGTGCGAGCAGCTTTGGCCATCGACTCCGATATTATAATAAATCTACATTATATCATATTATGTATGTTACATTCCACTAAATAATTATAAATACATGTAATATTTTCAAAAGATGATGTTTTTAACAGTGTTTGATATTGAGCAGAAATGAAGTGTTTATGCCTAATACTCTCTAAAGCTGGACAGGTGCGTAAGATGTGATCCACGGATAGTGTGTTGGAGCAGAAGGGCAAGATAACTTATAATTTCCGGTGAGTAGGTGCTGATGTGTGATTTGTGTATGGCCGATTCTTAAACGTGTAAATACGGTTGCTTTCAGTCGAAATATATTGCTAGGGTAGTAAATTTATTTCGAAGTGGGTTGAAGTTTTTATACGGGTGTTCGAAATTTCTCCAGTCCGCGCGTCTTCTTTCCTGTACATGCTTTTGTAGCAGTTTTCTAAGATCATTTTCGTCATGTAGCTCACGGAGAAGAGTCGGTGCTGACTCAAAGTACTTAGCGGCATTGTCTGCATGCTCGTTCCCAGCAGTTCCGACGTGGCCTGGTACCCAGAGCAAAGCTATTTTTCGTTTGCTTTTGATGCATATGTCTCGAATTTTTGATATTATTGTAGAGTTATTGCGTATATTACGGATTGCATTTAAACAAGAAAAGCTGTCAGAGCAGATTACGAACTTGCCTTTTTGTCGGGTGGTATATTCTAAAGCTTTGTGGATGGCAAAAGCCTCGGCAAAGAAAACAGATGAGTGAGAAGGAAGAATTCCGCCGGTAATGATTGTCCCATTGGATGTTGTAACTCCGAAAGCTGTATTTGTTGCTTTGGAGCCATCAGTATAAATAGCCGAAAATTTTTTACACTTGTATTCGTTAGCGATTTCAAGAAAATATTGTTGGAAGGTGGCATTATTGGTGTTCAATTTTTTGAAATTATGCAATGAGGTATCTATAGTGACTTCGTTTATTAGCCATTCCGGTTGAACGTTGATTTTGCCCGTCTTGGATGGTAGAAGTATGTTTATGGCTCAGCTGGAATTTTTTTTTTTGTGTCTTGCGGCTTTTCTGAGCATTTTATGAAGATCAGCGTTCGGCGAATTTAGCAGTTTTGGAAGTAGTTTGACCGTCGTTTCGTAAACTCTCTCTTTTATTGATGGTAGACCACTTTCACCCAAGATGCTTTTTACTGGTGATGTAGGAAACGCATTTATGCTACGACGAATCGCAGCATGGTATGGAGCCTCCAATTGCTTTATATTTGTGTTGGCACACCATCCATAAATCGGTAAGCCATAATCGACTTTAGAGAGTATTATAGCTCTTGTAATATTAATTAGAGTATTTGAATGCATAAATGAACGCTTACTAGATAAGTATTTAATTATATTGAGCATTTTGAAAAGGTTTTTTCGAAGACTAAGGCATTAGTATTTAAAATTGAATTTGTTGTCAAAAAAAATTCCTAAGATTTTTAAGTTATTAACAGATTCTATTGCAGTGTTATCAAATATAAGTTGAGGATAATTACCATTTTTCTTTTTGCAAATATGTAGTAATTTACATTTTGAAATGGAGATAGATGTTCCGGTGCGGGCACCCCATTTTTTAAATTCTAAAAGTATTTTTTGAAAAGCTTCGTTAATTTTCAGTGGGTCTTTTAAATTAGTATAAATAATAGCGTCATCCGCGTACAAAGTTAGCTTAATGTTCTTAATATTTAAACAAATGTCGGTAAGTTTATCAAAAGCAATAATAAATAAAATTACAGAGAGCGGGGAGCCTTGTGGTATACCATTTTTAAGGGAATTTACATTGGAAAATATATTATTGACTCGAACTCGAAGCTGACGATGTGTCATGAAGGCCTTTACTATCATAAAAGCTTTAGGACCAACCTTCCAGGCAGGGGCGTCGCGAGGATCCAGATCATGGGGGGGTGAGTCCCTTTGAAATGGCGACTCATTTAAAGAATTTGCCGATTTAATGTATATGTTTATAAATATATATAAAATAAGGATATCTTCATTTCTGATAAGGTATTACGGAGAAGTTTGACAACATAATAGCATAATTCATTATTTTATTCTGAAATAAGTATTGTACATATTAGTACAATCATCATTTAATATGTTTCTCTTAATATAAAATACATATGTATATTGTTCAGCGACGTGTTACGCGGGAAAAAACAAGATTTTCTTAAGAAATTGAATTGCAAAAAATATAAATTTCTGAGTTATATTTTCACTCTGCGATGTTTCAACATTGACCATTTTCCAACAACATCGCGCAGATCAATTTCGTCTACTTGATCCTTTGAAGAAGAAAGCAGCATCAAAGAATTCAAACGTTCATTCCCCCATTGTTGAACGCAAATCGTTGAAAACAAATTTCAATTTACTAAAAGAACGTTCACATCAAGCTGACGTGACAGGAGCAGTCATTATGTAATGAACAATTTTGTACGCAGAAGCAATGACCTTTCTCAATTTGTACGCTGCTATAGAAATGTCATCGAAAGATTTACACTCTTTACATGAATCAAAAAGAATTTGTGTTTCAGTAAAAATACAATCTAGATCTTCACTGAAGAACTTAGGTTCCAATTGCACAACAAATTGTATAGATTCTATTGTAATATTACTTCTGTTAGCTGGAATCCTGAATATCTCTTGAATGGGTTTGAAGGTTGACATAGTTTCTTGCAAATTATCTTGAATACAATTTGTGAAATTTTCGAGGACAATTTTGAATTCTTTTCTATAAAATGTCTGGAAATCAAAATGACCAGCAGTTGCTGGATTATCGTCATATTTCTTCGGAGCACGGCGTGTTCTGTGGTGTTTCGAAAAGTCATTTTCAGGGTTGATCTGACACTTTTCAGCAAATGCAACTGAACTCGCTATCTTCTTCTTCTTTACTGGCGTAGACACCGCTTACGCGATTATAGCCGAGTCAACAACAGCGCGCCAGTGGTTTCTTCTCTTCGCTACGTGGCGCCAATTGGATATTTCAAGCGAAGCCAGGTCCTTCTCCACTTGGTCCTTCCAACGGAGTGGAGGTCTTCCTCTTCCTCTGCTTTCCGCGGCGGGTACTGCGTCGAATACTTTCAGAGCTGGAGTGTTTTCATCCATCCGGACAACATGATCTAGCCAGCGTAGCCGCTGTCTTTTAATTCGCTGAACTATGTCAATGTCGTCGTAAATCTCGTACAGCTCATCGTTCCATCGAATGCGATATTCGCCGTGGCCAACGCGCAAAGGACCATAAATCTTTCGCAGAACTTTTCTCTCGAAAACTCGTAACGTCGACTCATCGGTTGTTGTCATCGTCCAAGCCTCTGCACCATATAGCAGGACGGGAATAATGAGCGACTTATAGAGTTTGGTTTTTATTTGTCGAGAGAGGACTTTACTTCTCAATTGCCTACTTAGTCCAAAGTAGCACCTGTTGGCAAGAGCTATCCTGCGTTGGATTTCCAGGCTGACATTGTTGGTGGTGTTTACGCTGGTTCCAAGATAGACGAAATTATCTACAACTTCAAAGTTATGACTGTCAACAGTGACGTGAGTGCCAAGTCGCGAGTGCGACGACTGTTTGATGACAGGAGATATTTCGTCTTGCCCTCGTTCACTGCCAGACCCATTTCTTTTGCTTCCTTGTCCAGTTTGGAGAAAGCAGAACTAACGGCGCGGGTGCTGAGGCCGATGATATCAATATTATCGGCATACGCCAGCAGTTGTACACTCTTATAGAAGATGATCCTTTCTGGCTCTGGTTCTGAAGCTCGAACTATTTTCTCTATAGGGAGTCGCCTTGTCTGAAACCTCGTTTGGTATCGAACGGCTCGGGGAGGTCCTTCCCGATTCTGACGGAGCTTTTCGTGTTGCTCAACGTCAGCTTACACAGCCGTATTAGTTTTGAGGGGATACCAAATTCAGACATCGCGGCATAAAGGCAGCTCCTTTTCGTGCTGTCGAAAGCATCTTTGAAATCGACGAAGAGGTGGTGTGTGTCGATTCTCCTTTCACGGGTCTTTTCCAAGATTTGGAGCATCGTGAATATCTGGTCGGTTGTTGATTTAACTAAATTCGCTACCAATGCGTTAATTTGTGAATCGTCATTCATTTGTTGGAATGACGCTGATGTGCTTTCAATCAGCAATAATGCGTCAATGACGTTCAATTTCTCGGCTTCCAAACTTTCTGTCAAATTTTTTACTTTAAAGTTTAAACATTACATTTTTACAAAAAAATAACGCTGTTGTTCCGCTAAAACGGTACTCCTTGAAGAGACGACATGCAGACAACCACACTCGATTGTGGCGACGCCATGCTGTCGCCCCGCTAAAGCGGTACTTCTTGAAGTGACAACCAATCACAGCACAATTAACGGCTGATGCAGTAATGAGGAACTTAGACTTCTAATGAAATTCCCTAAACTGTATACACATACACTCACACAAGCATACCAATCTCAACACACCATTAGGGTGCGCCAGCATATATATATATTCATTATTTCGTAAATGGCATTCCAAATAGTCGATATTTTAGAAGTCGGTATTTTAAAAATTTAATAACCGTATTCCATAATATTATTCAACACAGCAATTACGATTCGAGTCATACTCATACCTGATTTCTCGCAATTGCATAATATATTCACCAAACTACAGCAAATCGCATTATATTCATAATTAATTCAACATTATCTAGATATAGGAATATTTTATCGACTTAAGATTATTACACTAGAAACTCGTTTATTAGAACATTTGTTTATTCGAACACTCGTTCATTTGAACGCCGATTCACTCGCTGATTTGAATTTTTAACATTGATGTATACCTATATGATACGATATGATAAACGAATCATAATCTCCTTCGTCAACCGACTTTTGAAAGAATGACGATCGATAGTAAATTCATTCTTCGAACTTAAAAAAAAATATATTCAACCACTGTTATTCGAACATTGTAGTGTTTTAATAATCCTCGTGGAAATTTCCAAAAGGTGTCTTTTTAAGCTTGCTTCCGCAATTATAGAGCTTTTTATTGCGTTTTACTGAAGTTAGAATTTTCATAAATGCCGGATAGTGAATTCGCAATGGATATGACGTAAAAATTAATGTGCAATAATATATTTTGATGAAAATCTTAAAAATATTCAATAAGTTTTAACAACAAATTTCCGGGTACTTGGCAACTCTTACTGGAATTGCCGAAATGAACTTTCAAATTGTTAGTTATGATATTAAAACGGCCGAAAATGCCGACTCGTTCATAGATGGGGGGTGTCACACTCTCTCCTCTTAGTAGCCTTAACCGCTCTTTTAAAACACGCGTTAGACTTTTTGTAGTTGGTAAGGTTGGTGTCGGACATAGAATTTTTGAAAACCTTCCAATATTTATTTTTCTGGTCACGAAGATATTTAAGATCGGCGTTCCACCAAATTGGAAAGTCCTTAGCAAGCTTCTTTTTAGATTGGGGTATCGATTTGTTGGCTACAGAGCGTATGATTTTGGTAATAGAGGCACTTTCTTGATTGATATTGTCGATTGGCGAGCTTTTTATATTTTTTGTGATCTCTGCTTGAAATACAACCCACTTGGCGAAGTCTGTTTTGAATATGGGGCGGGGTTATATTTAATAGGGTGGAGGTTGATTTGAACAGTGATAGAGATGGGGAAATGGTCGCTGCCTTTCAGATCAGTGGAAATATCCCATTTAATTCTGGGAGAAAGTTGAGGGGAAGCTAAAGACAAGTCGACGTGAGTTAATGTTGAATGGGTTGAAAAATGAGTAGGGGATCCATTATTTAATAACACCAAGTGATGATTTAATATGAAATTTTCAATTATTGATCCTCTGGCATTAGATTTTTGTGAGCCCCACAGATGGTTCAAGGCATTAAAGACGCCAGTCCACAAAATGGGGGTGGGTAATTGCTGAAATAAGTTTCTTAAGTCGGTTTCACTGAAAACTTGGGGTGGATGTACATATGTACTTGCTACACCAAATGGCAAGTTCAGATTTAATTTTAGTGCTATGGTTGACAGAGATGAAGTTATATTTATAACTTCATGTGGAATGTATCTTTTTATTAGGATACCAACACCTTGTTTGTTAGTTTGGATGTTATTTGAGTTAGAGAAATAGCCTAAGTACTGTTTGGGATAAAAAGGATTGGATATTGGTGTTAGTGGGATATGTGTCTCTTGCATACATATTACGTCTGGGCTTTTCTCTTTGATAAGCAATTGCAGCTCGTGATAGTTGTTGGAATACCCGTTTATATTCCACTGGTGAATTTTTAACGTCATAAAACGTAATCAAAGTAAAAGGAGAGGCAAATATGTATTTATTAGTGATTATTAGTGGTTGTTTTTCTTTTTATTCCATTTCGTTATCAAACGTATTCTGGTTTATAGTAGCAGCTAATACTTGGGAGAGTGATGGGAGAGGTTCGAAGAGGGACTGGAATTGTGGGGAAGAGGAATGTGAATTGGATGAAGAGAAATGATTGCTATTGTAGTTAGTGTCTGTCTCGATGCGATCAGTGAGATTAAGTTGGAATTCGGAAGTCGGAGAGTTAAAAGTTAAGTTGTGTTTGTTAGTATTTTGTGTTGTGGGAATATTATCGTTTGCTTTTGCTGTTTTGTTTGATTTAACTATATGGGAGTCAGAATAATTAATTTGTTCAATGGGGGCAATTTGATTGGAAGAGGAATTGGAATTTTCAATACTCGTATCTATGGTTGCTTCTTCGTAGTTTTTGTTGTAGATACTATTTGAGTTTTTAATGCTCTGTGAGTAAGTGGGAGAGCTTTTATTGTTTGTTGTAGCTGCTGTCATTATTAAATTTGTTTTGCTAGTATTTGCGCTCGATGCAATGCCGGCGTAGGAGTAACTGGGTGAATTTGTTATATTTAGTTGTTGTTTGTGCTTTTTTATAGCTTCTCCCATTGAGCATTTGTCTATCGTTTTTATTTTTATTATCTCTTTGGCTTGTAGAAATTTTGGACATTCTTTGGAAGAGGAGGGATGTGGCTGTGCGCAGTTAGCACAGAAAGTGCGTTCACAGTCAGATGGGGAATGGAGAGGTAGGGAACAATTTGCACAAAGAGGTGACCGTTTACAATTGTTTTTCGTATGCCAAGGATCTGGCAAGATTTGCAGCGCATGGGGAGTGGTATATATTGGCGAACCAAAACTTTGCACCAAGCAATATCGATTTTACTGGGAAGATGGTAAAGATTAAATGTGAGTAACACGACTCCGGAGGGGTGAAGGTTACCGTCGAAAGTTTTTTTAAACTTGTATGCTGCTACAACTCCTTGGGAGCTTAATTCCTTAACAATTTCTTCTTCAAATACATTGTTAAGAAATGGGGCAAACACTGTTCTTTTAGCGATTCGTGTAGCTTGGCTGAGATAGAGCACACATTTTCGAATTGTTTTGCTTTTATAAACTTTTCGGCGATTTTATTGCTTTTTACATGGATAAGTAGTTTTCCATCACGAAGAGTAGAAATGGAATGAACCTCACTACTAATTTGTCTGATACCACGATAAATTGCAAAGCACGAGTAAGATGAAATAGGCTTGGAGGGATCAGTTGATGACAAATTTTGTATCATTCACTTTAGTTTCAGGTAGAAAGGGAAAATCGGTTTGCCCTTGAATCACTTTTGTTTTTCTTTCTTTTTGGTCCAGTATCTAATAACGCAAATCGACTTGCGTTAATGTTTGGTGGCCCCGGGGCCATGGTGCACGTGTTTTTAAAGTTCACGTAAACAACAGGATGCGTATGCACAGAAATAGAAAAAAAGAGAAAAAGCGGATAGGCTGAGCTGAGAATAAAAGAAATCAAAAAAACTCCGTACGCGCAAAAACAAACGTCTAATCTACAAGAGAGTTAGTCGATGACTGAGGTCGTATTCTATAATACTGTTGTTGTATGAAATTGTGAAATTACGCTTGAGCTCACAATATTTTCGAAAACACTCAGCTCAACAACATTCTTCAATATGATTGGGAGCATGCACAACATCACAACATGCACAAGTTGTTTGCGCTGATTTCCTTCGATTTTCGGTTTATTCAAGCAATTTTGGGAAAAGTAAGCAGCTTAGACTGTATAATAGGTTAATTTGAATGAATGTTGAATGTATGCGTTCGATCGTGTATGCGTGTGTGTGCAGGGTAATGGAATCATGCTGGAGAGTTTGTGTGTTTTTGGTTTTTGAATGTGCAAATATTTAGAAGTAAAAAAATAAAAGGAAAACGTAATGATATGAAAAACGTGCAGTATGTGCGCCTGAAAGTAGGCAATGCATAGTATGCGAACTACTTCGAAAAATAAAAACGTACTAGCCGACCCCGCAGCCGTTGTCCTGCGTCAAATTATGTGTTTTGAAATGAAAAGACAAAAATACATACATATTGTGTTGATAATCAATTATGTGCTATTTTTCTACATTTTTTTTCAATGTAGCGCAGCTTGATGAACAAAATTTTTTGGTTTCTGTTCCGGTGCGTAAATGTACAAAGAAGATGGCTTTCCAACTCGTGAACACGCCACGTATATCTGACCCTGTGAAAAACATAGCATTTCCAAATTTATGCCACCCACTAAGCGACTATCCTGTTGATCGTCATCTCAAATTCAATTTACACTGGAAACGGAATACGTTTGCACTGAAATGGCAAATCGTTAGAACTCAAAAGAAATCTGTAGAATCAAGCATTCTGCCCCTTATATTTGATAGTTGCGTCACAATCAGATTGCGAAACATCCTAAAGGCAGATCCAACTTTGAGACGCAAATGATGCGGTGGCGTACCAAGCCTCTCCAAAGAATTTAGAAATTACATTGGATAAATCGCGGTGTCGTCTTCAATGTCAAGACGATCGATCAATTTGTTTGACCGCAAGTCTCCCGGAATTTGACTTTGTATTTTCCAATTTAAGTCAACAACATAGGAATTGTGGCAGCTAACATTGCGCAGGCACTCAAGGAATCGTACTTACTATAATTTGGCCAAAGTTCGTATAAACATTCGTGATGAGTCCATCTTCGGTGAACTGATAAACGGCATATGGAATTGATATCAAACAACGGGAAGTAACAGCAAGTATTGATCCATTTCCAATTCTTAGCGTATACAATGTAAAATGTCTTAGGCAATGTAATTTTTTGTCGTATCCCATAATTTACACGGATTTGAAGGCTGATCATCGCGAAAAGTGTGCGAACTTCAGTGGCATTCGAAGTAGCTAAAGCATCGTCCATCGTTTAATTTCAGTGATTATCATGTTCCAGCAATTGCAATTGCTGGCATGATTCTCAAAAAGTTGCACACACCGTACCATTCACAGTGTGCATTGACTGAAATGAATTTGAATCGCGTACATTAATCAATAGCAACCCAAGTTAGAAGCAATCGTCGTTTTTCTTGTGAATTGACTAAATTCGTCCTAATGTATTAGTTAAGAACACACCTGTATGTCAATCTACTGGTTGGCCTTGCTTTCTGCGTAAATATCTCATCAACGATGCGCTCTATGTATAATGTCAAGGCATTTCCGAATAGAGCAAGTTAAGAAAAAACTTGAAAATGTTAGTTTTGTTGCTGGCGGTGTTTCCACTGGCTCTACTGTATTCTCTGGGTTGAAATAGACTCTTTGGTCATTCTCTAAATTAACTGTGAGACAAACAACAGTCGGAAAAAGTTCATGAAGCAAAAGTAAACATCCTACAAAGCGCTTTATTGCAGTTCACGTATCGACCGTATCGTTCAAGACCAATAACCCCCATATTGCTTTCTTTGGTGACGTAATTACAAACGTACTTTATCGATTGCACCAAACTGCAATACGCAACATTGACATGACTTTTGAATGCGAATTAGACAACAGTGGCGAATATGGTACGATACTTGTGTTGTCAACTTTGATGTGTTGTCGATATTCACGCCTCTAAATTGAGTGCTAAATGTTCTGCCATTGTCGCCCGATGAGCGACGCTGATACAGTGGATATCCATCATTTCTAGTTTGTATTTCCGAAAGAAAAGCAAGTGGATAGTGTTTCGTGCATATATTGTCAGACATACAAACCGAAGTGGGATTGTGGTGTCTGCAAGGTCCATGAACCATATTAGGTTTTACAACTTCGTATAATACTGGATCTTTCTCTGCATCAGGAACTCCCGCAGAAATGAGTTCATTAATTTGATGTTGTGTAACAACCATCCACCGTACAAAGAAGAATGTGCACGTGCAACCAACCTCTCTTTTGCCACTCAACTGAGTACATCTAGCATCTAACAGCGCCATATATACGTTGCTTCAAGATAAAGTCCTTCGAAGCTGTTACTTGAAAAGTCTTGCTGTGACATCGGGACGATCGCTTGCTGATGGACCGCGATCCATAATACCGGACGTATGTCATCGCATCCTGGGAGTACTCGGTCATATGCCTTAAGCTTCTAATGTATGTTGATGCCAAAAAGAATGCTGACCGATAAAACAAAAAAATTTGTATGGAAAAAATTAACTTTTTGGAATTGTCCAATTTCCCCGACTTTTCCTCATAAAAGCGTACAGATTTTATTATTTCTAAACTTTCCCCGATCCATATCGAACATTTTCTGAAAATTTCACCAAAATTGGCTCAGTCGTTCCCTTAGCGTTACTAATAAACAAACATTCATTCGTTTGTATGGGAAAAAGAAAAGTGCTGTTCTTAAGGGGTTTCCGGCAATTATTCGATTTTGTTTCTCCGCATAAACCATCCCTGATCCTCAACGAATATTTTAAAAGAAGAATTATCAAATTTGGTTCAGTCGTATTGAAGTTATGAGCGTACATACATTTTGGGCATTCATTTTTATTTATATAGATGTAGATTTATACAATACACTAAAAGTGACAAAATAATTTGCAAAATTTGCTGAATTTAACTCAAAATACCTCCAAAATAAAAATAAATATAAATATGTGATCTCTTAATATCCTACATCCTCGGAAAGACATTTAGAATTTTACAGTTGTATTCATTTCTATCCCCTGCTTAGGGTTGTGCGCTGGGTTTGGGACCCGCCACGTAAAAAAACGCACCAATGATAACAACCAAACAGCCTCGAATGAGAGACCCCCCTTTTGATGACGACCATGGCAAGCGAAATGAGGACTACGAATTGAGGGCATGCACCTGGAATGTCCGGTCCCTTAATTGGGAAGGTGCCGCTGCCCAGCTGGTTGATGTCCTCGTGAAAATAAAGGCTGACATCACCGCCGTCCAAGAAATGCGATGGACGGGACAAGGACAGAGACGAGTAGGTCCTTGTGACATCTACTACAGTGGCCATATAAAGGAGTGCAAGTTTGGTGTTGGATTCGTGGTGGGAGAGAGACTCCGTCGCCGAGTACTGTCATTCACTCCGGAGAATGAACGTCTAGCCACAATCCGCATCAAAGCGAGGTTCTTCAACATATCGCTGATTTGCGCCCACGCCCCGACGGAAGAGAAGGACGATGTGACCAAAGATGCCTTTTATGAGTGCTTGGAGCGCACTTATGAGAGATGCCCCCGCCACGATGTCAAAAACGTGCTTGGCGACTTCAACGCCAGGGTGGGCAAAGAAGGTATCTTTGGCACTACGGTCGGTAAATTCAGCCTCCACGAGGAAACATCCCCAAATGGGTTGAGGCTGATCGACTTCGCCGGGGC
Organism: Bactrocera zonata; assembly: GCA_037783105.1. Classification (NCBI taxonomy): domain Eukaryota; kingdom Metazoa; phylum Arthropoda; class Insecta; order Diptera; family Tephritidae; genus Bactrocera; species Bactrocera zonata. The sequence continues at coordinate 53,392 of JBAWJQ010005267.1, read as the reverse complement.
CCGAAATATGGTTATATGTAGAACTAGATTCCAGCACAAGAAAATACATCAAGCTACCTGGCTGTCTCCGGATCGAAAAACCACCAACCAGATCGATCATGTTGTGATAGACGGAAGCCACGTCTCCAGTGATTTAGATGTGCGTGCGCTCCGAGGTCCTAACATCGACTCGGATCACTATCTTCTTGCAGCCTGCTCTCTGAGAGCACTCGTCAACAACACGGTATAAGGCAACTGTGGGACGGCATCTCAAACTCCTTACGTACAGCTGCAACCGAAACCATTGGTTTTCGAAAAGTGCAAAAGAACAGCTGGTACGACGAGGAGTGCCGTGTCGCAGCGGAGAGAAAACAGGCTGCCTACCTCGCAACGTTACGATCGACCACAACACGTGCGGGATGGGATAGATACCGAGAGTTGAAGAGGGAAGCAAGACGCATTTGTAGGCAGAAGAAGAAAGAGGCCGAAATGCGTGAGTACGAAGAGCTTGATAAGCTGGCCGACAAGGGTAATGCTCGAAAATTCTACGAAAAGATGCGGCGGCTTACAGAAGGTTTCAAGACCGGAGCATACTCTTGTAGAACCCCCGAAGGTGATCTAGTCACTGATGCCCAAAGAATACTTAAATTATGGAGGGAACACTTCTCCAGCCTGCTGAATGGCAGTGAACGTACAACGCCAGGAGAAGGCGAACCCGATTCCCCAATCGATGATGATGAAGCAGACGTTCCATTGCCCGACCATGAAGAGGTTCGAATAGCAATTGCCCGCCTGAAGAACAACAAAGCGGCAGGGCCGACGGATTGCAGGCCGAGCTATTCAAACACGGCGGCGAAGAACTGGTAAGGAGCATGCATCAGCTTCTTTGTAAAATATGGTCGGACGAAAGCATGCCCAACGATTGGAATTTAAGTGTGCTATACCCAATCCATAAAAAAGGAGACCCCACAATCTGCGCCAACTACCGTGGGATTAGCCTCCTCAACATCGCATATAAGGTTCTGTCGAGCGTATTGTGTGAAAGATTAAAGCCCACCATCAACAAACTGATTGGACCTTATCAGTGTGGCTTTAGACCTGGTAAATCAACCACCGACCAGATATTCACCATGCGCCAAATCTTGGAAAAGACCCGTGAAAGGAGAATCGACACACACCACCTCTTCGTCGATTTCAAAGCTGCTTTCGACAGCACAAAAAGGAGCTGCCTTTATGCCGCGATGTCTGAATTTGGTATCCCCGCAAAACTAATACGGCTGTGTAAACTGACGCTGAGCAACACTCAAAGCTCCGTCAGGATCGGGAAGGACCTCTCCGAGCCGTTCGATACCAAACGAGTGACTTTTTCAATCTGCTGCTGGAGAAAATTATTCGAGCTGCAGAACTGAATCGAGCAGGTACAATCTTTTATAAGAGTGTACAGCTGCCAGCGTATGACGATGATATTGATATCATCGGCCTCAACACCCGCGCCGTTAGTTCTGGTTTCTCCAGACTTAACAAGGAAGCAATGCAAATGGGTCTGGCAGTGAACGAGGGCAAGACGAAATATCTCCTGTCATCAAACAAACAGTCGTCGCACTCGCGACTTGGCACTCACGTCACTGTTGACAGTCATAACTTTGAAGTTGTAGATAATTTCGTCTATCTTGGAACCAGCGTAAACACCACCAACAATGTCAGCCTGGAAATCCAACGCAGGATAACTCTTGCCAACAGGTGCTACTTTGGACTGAGTAGGCAATTGAAAAGTAAAGTCTTCTCTCGACGAACAAAAGCCAAACTCTATAAGTCGCTCATAATTCCCGTCCTGCTATACGGTGCAGAGGCTTGGACGATGACAACAACGGATGAGTCGACCTTAAGAGTTTTCGAGAGAAAAGTTCTGCGAAAGATTTATAGTCCTTTGCGCGTTGGCCACGGCGAATATCGCATTCGATGGAACGATGAGCTGTACGAGATATACGACGACATTGACATAGTTCAGCGAATTAAAAGACAGCGGCTACGCTGGCTAGGTCATGTTGTCCGGATGGATGAAAACACTCCAGCTCTGAAAGTATTCGACGCAGTACCCGCCGCGGGAAGCAGGGGAAGAGGAAGACCTCCACTCCGTTGGAAGGACCAAGTGGAGAAGGACCTGGCTTCGCTTGGAATATCCAATTGGCGCCAAGTAGCGAAGAGAAGAAGCAACTGGCGCGCTGTTGTTGACTCGGCTATAATCGCGTAAGCGGTGCCTACGCCAGTAAAGAAGAAGAAGAAGAAGAAGAATTCATTTCTATTCAAATATGTGAAAACAATTTTAAAATTTTATTTTATCTTCCTTTTTTATGCATGAATATCGTTAAAATGTGTTTATTACTGTTTCACTTCAAAATTTTAATTAAGGCAGAAGCAGCTGAATTTCTGGTTGCAGACAAAAAAATTTTCTAACACGCAGAAGAAATTTTAATGATCAATTATTCAAAATTAATGTTGAATTAGCGAATATAAAAATAGTTTAATTATCTAATTCCTTTATATACTGTGTTTTTGCGCTACCTTTTCTGAGATTAAAATCATTGGTGGGCTGTTAAAGGTCACACAAATTGAGTGAAATACCTATACGAAATACCCTTCTGAAATCTTTCAGCAAAAAACTTTTCCGTTCAGTATCTTCAAAGAGCCCTCAAACTCTCAAACTGGACTTTCATTCGTGAAGCTCTCCAAATCTATGATAAAGTGACTAATTTAGAGGTTTACTGGAAAGGACTTCCACTGTATCCGTAGTTAGGAGCTCAAAGGCGTGTGCAACTTAAGTGGAGAATCATAACGGAATAACACTGCTCTCTCTCAGTTTATCTCACCCTCATTCCAATTTACTCGTATCATTCTTTCTGTCTCAGAAACTATATAATGAAAAAATACGACAGAGATGGGACTCCAAATTTGAAGATACATGTAAGATATACATATTTATAAGTGACCTATCTCCGAATCAGTAGAAAGCAATAGAATTTTTGAGTAACTCTTAAATGCACCACCTTCCTACTTTTATCGAAATCAATGCTAAAAGAAAGTTTATAAGCACTCAATATCTGACAAAGTCAAATTACAGCTTCTTCTCATATATGTGCTACCTACGGAAGATTTTAACCAAAACGGAATATCTATCTTCGAAATTAATATATATAAGTGTAATATCTTAAAAATATTCTCTGAAAATTTTACGTTGATCGGATAATTAGTTTATGAGTTATTCGGCAAAAAACAAAGAGAGCTCGGGTACTTCAAAACGCTAGAGTGAAACTTTAAACGCGTTTTTCTCAAAACTATGTTTTTTGAACTGGTGACAACTGTAACTCGAAAACCGCTCAGTAGATTTAAATGAAATTTATACAACTTTTAGAATACATAATAAACTCGGGCTTGATCGAAGGATTTTTTGTTTTTTCAGAAATTTCGATTTTTTAAGACCAATTAACTGTTAATTTTTTCCCAGAAATTTAGAAAAAATTTCCTTAGGCCGCCATTATGTTAATTTTTGAAAAAAAAAAAAATAAGTCCTTCGGTCAGGCCCGAGTTTATCAATTTATAAATCTAATTTTTTTGGGCCGATTGATTTTAGATGAATCTCCAAGTACTTATAGTTGTCACTACAAACGCCTTTTTTTGGAACTGGGTCAAACAAATATAACTTTGGAAATTACTTTTTTTTTTGAAATTTTCGTGACTTCAAGTTAACACATTATATAATAATGCCATATTACAACTTTTGTAAAATAACACGATTTAATAGAAAAAAATACTGAAAATTCTCATTTTTTCATGTCTCTGACCCCTTATACCACACATTAAACTTCAGGCCGGAATCAGTCTGGAAATGTTGATTTCAGTGTCTAGTTCAACTTCAGTCCTATCACCTTTTTCATTATTTTATAACCTGCAAAACAAAACATAAAATAAACAAATTCAAACCTCGAAGCAACCGTCTTTTTTGCAAATATATAAATATTTATTAGGCAATTTTCTAGTGTTACATACAATTTTCTATTCTAACTTAAAATTCAGACGAGTAGCCAGAAGCAGGTTTGTAAGGGAGCGAAATTCCTGCTAAGGCCGATTAAATAAGCACTAATTTTGGCTACCTTGCCAATTTTGAAAAATAAATAAGGAAACTACATAAAATTGTAATAATGTGTTCGTGTAGGAAATGTGCGTGCTTAAAATCGGTCACTAATTGCAGTGCACTGTATTCAATTCACTTGCATATAAAATATATGTATATTTCCGTAAAATACACTAAGCATACACTGCACGTGTGACCTTACATATTGTTACTTATATTTATATAAATACATGTATGTCAGTTTTCAATTGAAGTGCTTACAAGGTGAGCTTTTATGAATGTATGTGTTTCATTGTGTTTGTGTTTGTTAAGCTTATGTGCGCTTACAGAACATGATCACAGAAAAACATCAAAATTCGAAAATCCAGAAAACCGCATTTTTAAGATAAGGATTTCTTTTTGCGATTTCCTACACAGTCACATTATTGGCGAATACTACAATTTTCATACGCATTTGCGTGTACCAATACTAAGCTTTTCTAGATTTCAATCGTATGTTTTGATATTTCTCCCTCTCTGCCACTCATTCCAGCACTCTTCTCTAATACCATCGCACGTCACGTACACGCCCTGTGGTACCATTAAAAGATCTAAAGACCAGAAAAACGCACAAGTACTCTTGTCAGCAACTTTTATTTAAATACCTCTGCAATTCACTAAATAACTTTAAGGAAGTGTTTCATTCGGAGTATGAGAGTCCACCGTTTTTGAGCGTCTGTTTCAGAGCTTAAATTATTTAGGATCACGACCTCTGTAATAGAGGCGTCAACTTAGACCCTTGATTTATAATAATACATCTTACAATAAATACACATTCAATTCTACTACACCAAAACAATTAACGTTTTCAAGATTTTCGAAAATATATAGTATCGTTTTAAGCTGAAATATCTTGTTTAGGAACAAAAAACGTTAAGCATTTTAAAAGAAACATTGATAGACTCAACCAATCTGAAATTAAGGCATTTTATATATAATAAGTAATTAACGAAATCGTACTTATTCCAGTAGGAAAAAGTTTAAAGTAAATATTTGAAATATTATGGAGCTATATATATAAGCACTCATTTATGTATATTTAGTTGGTGTGTATACCTTTAAAAAAGATATTGGAAACAAACAAATTATAGTTTTGGACGAAAATTGTTACAAAGAAACCAAAAGTTTAAATATATTTTTCATATACGCAAGGTAAACCGAGAATTTTTTACTCATTTCCTTGTATACAGAATACAATATAGTTTCCGTTTCATATTTTTGAAACATTTTGGTAGCTCCAAAACAAGTTTTTTTTTTTATTTTAATTATTAATTAAATGTTAATTAAATATTACGCAAGCAACTAATTTAAAGGCACACTTCTTTGGGAAAGTAACTAAATATAATATAAAAAACTGAATTATATGCTCGAGGGAAGTAAGTAACATTATATAAACAGTAGCGTCGAAATCTTTTATTGCATATTTAAAAAAGAAACAAAAAACATTTTCTAAAAGAAATATGCTTTAAAACACTTGTAGTAAAATGATAAAAGTTCAAACGTTTCAGTCGAAAATTTTACGCACATACATAGGTTAGGTTAGGTTAGGTAAGATGGCTGATCAAAGATCCCACGTAGACTAACAATTAGTCCTTTGTGATGCCATTGAAAAGGAACTCCCGTGTTCGGACTTACAGATTGGCGAAGCGCTTTGTAGCCAATACATAGTTACACAGACGCTTAACTTCAACACCTGACAGTTCGGTGGCGTGTCCAAAGGTATGCGCCCCCAAATGTCTGAGTCTTGACCTCCCAAAAGCGGGACAGTCAAGCAGGAAGGGCTGGCTTGTTTCTACCGCATCTTCCTCCAAACAGCTTCTGCAGTCGGCATCCGGTAAGATAACCATTCCTACCGCATGTAAGCCAATAGGACAGTGGCCCGTTAAAAGACCCACTAACAGTGAGAGGTTAGCCTTGCTGAGGGCTAAAAGATCATTAGGTCTATCTTGGGCCAGAAGGCCTTCGCAACCGCACAAGTGCCGATGTTGGCCCAGCGTTGGACGAACATCCGCGTGGCCCAGCTGTCTAGTAGTAGACCACAAGAAGAAACAGGAGCACCGACCCATTCCCATTCTACCGATAATGATTCTAGGGTACCTTTCCTTGCTAGCTCATCAGCTTTGCAATTGCCTGCAATTCCGCTATGGCCCGGCACCCACACCAGCCTAATCACAAAAACTCTAGCTGCTAGAGATAGTGACGTTAGACATTTTTTGACCAACCCTGAACGCACTGTGAATGAGTTCAAGGCTAATATAGCCGCTCTACTATCCGAGTGGATAGTCACTTCTCTGAAGGTGGATGCACTCTTTAGCAGCAAATCAGCTGCAACCTTGATGGCTGCGACCTCAGTAGTCGGGAAGTCTGAAGCAGGACTCGATGGAGAGCTCCCGACAGTAGACCCCTCCACCAACCTTTCCCCCAAGCTTTGACCCATCCGTGAAGAAGCTTGCTGCCCCCCTCCTCCAACGGCTTCTTCCCGCCAGAGTTCGGTATGGCGACTCCATGATCCAGATGATCCGGTATGCAGTCAAAGTTTGTGAGGATATCCGAATGACCAGATGCGCGTTCCTTCAAGAAACCAGATTCTTTGAGTCTAATAGCCACCTTCGCGGCTATGCACCTACCGGCAATGTCCACCGGCGTTATATTCAAAATTGCATTAAGTGCCATGGTCAGAGTAGATCTTAATGCACCACATATGCTAATTAGCGCAGCCCGTTGAACGCTCTCGAGTTTTTTGGCTAGTGTGGTCTTCCCTAAAGCCCTCCACCACATGAAGACACCATAGAACAAGATGGGTTTCACTATGGTGTCATAGAGCCCGAGGACCACTTTCGGTGAAAGACCCCACCTTTTGCCAATAGCTCCTTTGCAGCAGTATAAGGCAATAGATGCCTTTTTTGCTTTCTCCTCGATATTCGGCTTCCATGAAAGCTTCTTATCCAGGATGAGCCCTAAATACTTCACTGTATCCGCCGGTTGCAGGCGAATACCTCCCATCCGCGGCAACGGTGCCACCGGGATTTTATATTTCCGGCTGAATAAAACCATTTCTGTTTTGTTTGGATTTATGGCGAGTCCACTTCCGACCGCCCACTTTGTTACAACGCTGAGATATCCCTGCGTCAACTTGTACACGGTGTTAAGGAACTTTCCTCTGACCATAAGTGCTACATCGTCTGCGTAGGCAATCACCCGACAGCCGCGATCCTCTAGTTTTTTGAGCAATTCGTCAACGACTAGGATCCATAGAAGAGGAGAGAGAACCCCACCTTGTGGTGTTCCCCTACTCACACTGCGCCTCGCACGCGCGCTGCCCCATTTCGTTTCGATTACTCTGTCGCATAGAAGACTGAGAATGAGGCACTTGAGGTTCGATTCAACCCCAAGACCGTCAAGAGCAGTTAATACTGCTTCAGGCAGGACATTGTTGAAAGCTCCCTCGATATCAAGGAAGGTCCCAACATGCGAAGCAGTGTCCACTGACCTGCCTTTGCGATAAGCATGTTGTGCTCTTGACAAATAGTCTCTCGGAATGCTCTTCCTTATATACCAGTCCATCAGCCGCTCCAGAGTCTTTAACAAGAAGGAGGAGAGGCTGATTGGCCTGAAATCTTTGGCCGTGACATGGGAGACCCTGCCAGCCTTCGGGATGAACGTGACCTTGACTCGTCTCCAGGCCCCCGGAATGTAACCTAATCTGATGCAGTTCGCATAGATAGGTGCCAACCAGCCGCATGACACCTTAACAGCCTGTTGCAGCAGCGCTGGTATGATGCCGTCTGGTCCCGGGGACTTGAACGGTTTGAACGAGAACAGAGTATATGTTGCTCGGGAAGTGAGCGTCGAGAAGCGTCTGAAGTGTTTCTTCACTACTGAGGGCCCACTTCCCATTAGCGTCCTTTAGATACCTGAGGGACAATGGGGTTTTTGCGAGAATACGCCTGAATCTCGAGGACTCGTGACAGCCTTCCACTTTTTCACAGAAGCACTTCCACGAGGTCCTCTTGGCCTTTCTTAACTCGGACTTATAAATTGAAAGTCCTACTTTATACAAGGCCCATTCATCAGATAACCCACTTCTGCGGGCCTTATTGAATAACCGTCTACAAGACGCCCTGACTTCTGAGAGCTCCGTAGTCCACCATAGAGGTTTCTCTTTGCCCTTCGGTGATCTCAGTGGACAAGACCTCTCCAGCGCAGCATTACACGCCGAGCTGAAGACTTCGACCCACTCCTCCACCGCATCGGTAGTGGCCAACGAGTCCACCCCCGGTGCGTGTGGGAGAGTTTGCCTAAGCCTCCTGCGGTAACCTACCCAGTCCGTGTTCCTAGGGTTGCTAAAAGATTTCCTAGGCGCACCTTCACCAACTAGACTAAACTCGATGTACCTGTGATCCGAAAAGGAGTGATCACCGAGGACCCTCCAGTTCGAGATCAGCGGGGCAATTGCTTGTGAGGCAAGGGTGAGGTCGAGGACCTCCTCCCTGCCTGCGGTCACAAAAGTAGGAGAGTTTCCACTATTACAAATGCGAAGATCTTCGCCAATAATGAAATCAAAAAGCGACTCACCTCTACTGTTAGTATCCGAGCTTCCCCAGATCTGGTGCCGTGAGTTAGCGTCGGAACCGATGATGACGTCAGTGCCAGTCTTAGACGCTTCTGCTAAGGTCCTCCTCAGCAAAAAGGGAGGTGGCTCCACCACATCATCGTTTGGCATGTATGCGGAGATGAGCCAGAGATCTTCGGTGTCGCACTCCAATTTCGCTGTCACTATATCAGCGCTGCTGAAATTAGGTAAAAGAAATAACGTTAGTTCATTCCTTACCAGCATACAGGCTCTGTTCCTACCTGCATCCTTGGCAATCAGGAGCCTATGGCTCTTTGTCCTCAATCCAGAGATCCCGCTGCCAGTCAGCCACGGTTCCTGGATCAGGACGACATCAGCTCCGTCTTGTTCCAGACGGAGCAATAGGTTGGCGGAGGCCGCCTTCGCATGCTGGAGGTTAATCTGGAGGAATTTCATCCTTCAGATCTTCCCCCAGGAGCGCTATTTCAGCGCCCAAGTCGTGATCGACCCGAACCTCCTCAAACAGTTGTTCGAGGCTGAAGACGGAGTCGCCAATTGACGAACCGCCCCCAACACTCGCCACGTCTGAGAGATTCGGATCTACTTCCACGGTCATTTGACCGTCGACGCCCTCTGGCGCATCGATTTCCACAGTCGTTTGACCGTCAGCACCCCTCGTTACATCCACCGCAGTCACCGTAGCCTGGGGACCATCAGCCCTGGCATCTGATGGAAGTACTTTCAGCACTACCATCTCAAAACCATAGCTAATGGCTCCCCTTGTTTTGCTGAGAGGACCGATGGATTCTGTGTTTAGCATTATCAGCGCTTGCCGATACGGTTCATCAGTTCTCTCCAGCCTTAAGACTCTCCAGTCCTGCGTTGGAAGTGAGGGATTGCAATATCTGAGGATTTCCTCAATCTCACTCGGCGTGGACGGTTCGGCCGGCAACCAAACGCGAGCCCTAGGACGGAGAGAAGGTCCTCCAGTCTGGCCCCCTTCCAGACCTCCCCCACCTGAGAGACTGCCTTCTTGTATAAGATGGCTGATCTCTCGTCAGCGCAACTTGTGAGCTTGTGCAGCTCCTGGTGCCAACCGGCACTCACACATTTCGGGGGTGGCCCCGGGTTTTCCTTGACCATCCTCAGGAAGACCGACGAGATAGCCGCCGCTACCCTCTTCCATTCCTCATGGGAGATGGCACCGTTCTCCCTACTATGGTCGAGCACCCCCAGTACTATGGCCCCAGCGCCTTTGGCGATTTCGCTAAAGGTTGGCCCCTTTCCCGTTCGCGGTTTCTTAACAAGGGAGGTTTCTCCCTCGTGCGACCTCTGCCACTTGACCGTCGGTTCTATCCTGCTGGTTTCCGGTCCTACCCTATCGTCCTAGCTCAGCACTTTCCTGGCCCACTCAAGTGTACTAGCATGCTGCTCAGAAACCTGACCAACATGCTTGTCACCGTAGCGTTCCACGATTTTGGCCGCCAATCGACGGTCTGACTTTAGCTTTCTAGCTAAAGCTGCTTTGCTTTTACCCCCTGCGGATCCCTTCATAACTCTAGCTGAGGTTCCCCTGCTAGTGCTGGCGATTCCGCCGCGTATGAAGGATTCACCCTTCGCTACTTCTGTTGCCGGCGGGTTAGCGCCGGTTACCCCAGTCTGCTACCTGAGGAGACACATACTGGAGTCTTTGCCGTATTGCTGCCATATCTCGGTGACGGTTTCGTCGCCATAGGAGCAGCATCCCCGCCTGGGTTGGATCTAGGTGCCGATTTCTACAGCCCTTCACCTCCCTTCGTCGTTCTTCCGTCAATTTTGTTACTTGTTAAATTGTCCATGCGAAAAGGGTCCCCACTCAGAGCTGCTATCCGTCCCCCGGGAAGGTAGTCGCCTTTTATGGTCCCAAGGTTATCTCAATGATGAGGCCAAGGCGAGGGCTGACGTACGCCCTTATGAGGCAATACGTTCAGAGCCGACCAGCGCAAAGAAGGAGTCATCTCAACATACACCTACCACGCCAACTTAACGACGACGGGGGGGGGAGCGTACTCTGAGGCCTGCCAGGGTTTTAACGGGACGGGGGCAGTTGCGACATTAGCCTGTCAGCCATTTCTGATGAGTGTCACCTCATCATACTCAGGTGTCAAAATGTCGCTACCACCAGCCCAGGGTTCTACCAAATCCAATAAAAGTTTCTCAAAAACCAGTCCAGAGCCAAAGTCGTCCAGGGAGTTGTTAGGCCGTGAAGGCCGCAGGTCATTTAGCGTTACCCAGGGTGCACCAGCTTGGAGGCGACCAGCCTTACACCCCTACGCACATACATACCTATCAGAGTTTTTTATTTTCAGCTCACTTAGATATGTATTTATGTATGGTATGCTAAATTAAGTGGTTTGCGGGTTTCCTTTACTACACAAACCTGTACAAACCAATATGTTTCTAAAAGTATATGCTTATTTATTTATACCTTAAATGCAATATCATTCTTTCTTCTAAATAAGTTAAAATCCGCTTTAGTTATTTCTTTATTTAAATTTTAGAGGAAACTCTTTATCAGCCAAAGTACTCCAAAACCGCCTCTTTTCGCTACGATTTCCTTTGAGTCCGTTGCTTCTTTCTCGGTAGTCACTTTAAAGCTGCTTTGAGTTTGCCCTACAAAGTAGTGAATAGATGAAAGTAAGTCAAAGAAGGAGCAAACAAGAAATGTATGCTTTAGGTATATTTGTTCGTGTATAGTAGTGTAAAATTTATTTCGATATATGGTGAGCTGAGGACGCTTTTCCAGCAAAAAGAAAAGTTTGTGAGCCGCAATTTGTTTTTGCATTTTTTTTTATAAATATGAAATATATACCGTCAGCATATTTTATCTAATTCATTTTCTCCTGCAAAACTATCACAATTTTATTAAATATATCTGAAAAAGGTTACCTTTAGTTCGAAAAGCACGTTTTCCATAAAAACTTAAAGAATAAAAGATTTGGTATCTTAATCCTGTATGTACATACATATACTATAAGCCATTATTTCACTATCACCACATGTTTCTTCGTGTCTGAAATATTTATATTAAAATCTACATAATTTAACGAAATGCAAAATATGTGACGTAAACTCAACCCAAATAGGCTATATTGAAAATAATGACTATGTCAAAAAATGAGCAACCCCAGAATCAGAAATAATTATATTAAGGACATTTAGGAAACTGCGTTAACTTTATTTCATTTCTTATATTTTGACTAATGCAAAGAGTTTAAGGGGTTTAATATCAACAGCGTTTTACACATTTTCGCTTAATGGAAATTTGTGGCCGTAGCATTAGTCAGATTACATCAATCTGCAGTACCATCTTCTCCATTGTGTATAGTTTCATGATGATATATCAATTTTCACTCAAGTCATCTCTTGCGCAGGCAGGTGAAGGGAGAGACAGTCATTCGGCTTCCAATACGTTTCGCCATATTCACTTTTTATATTCATGTACTATGAACAAAAAATAGTATCACTTTGTTCATAACTTAAAAATTCTTAATTTATTTTTCAAAATCTATGTCGTCCTCTCCAAAGTAATCTCCGATGGTTCTAATACACTTATGCCAACGTATTTTGCAATCCTCGAAACATTCGTTAAAGTCAATTTCATTCAAACGACCTACATTTGAGGTTACTGAATAATGAGTACTAAATAAGGCTAATACAATTGTAACGGCAAGATATTGGTTAAAATTTCAAATCGCCGATGCACTTTATGAACTTCAGAAAGACAAGGGTATACTAAACACTAATAATTAGTTTGATGTGACACAGATATTCCTGACAGTGATACCAACCTAGTAAAAAAAATATTTCGTCGAATAGGTTTTCACACGAAATTTAAATTAAAAAATCTTACTATTTTTTGCCCAAAGTGATGTGTTTATATTTACATATCTATCTTGATTAATCTTAGGTGAGTATAAAAATAGAACAGTATTTAGAAATATTGTTTCATAACCTAGTCTCATATATATATAACTGCCGTTTTTCTTATCTTCCACCATATATTTTTCCAGCACAGTTTCATTCTTTTATATGCTTTAGTAATCCTTTTATCGAATTTCAGCGAAATTCATTGACTCAGCCATTTGGACTAAGACACACACACAATATGCTTGACCACATGTGTTCGCTTGTCCTGCCTGACCTCGCGCTGTCAAATCAGTTTACCAAATCTCGTTATCTAGATTCCTACTTTGCAACACTTTGCGCCAACATAAAAATACATGTGAGATTGCTGAGTCATTTTCGCCACTACCATTACTAAAATTTACATATGAACATGTGGAACAGATGACGCGCACACATGAAAACAAAAAGCCTTATGTTGTCAGCTCGTATCAAGTACGGTAAGCGTGTGTGTGTAGTTGCCATTCAGTAAGCCACCCAGCTCAATTGGGGTTATTTTCAGCCGCATTCTTGTATTATTATTGACTACGCAAAAATACATTCGTAATAACTGCGGATGCTGAGTCAATTCGATTTCATTAATTATTTTCGATTTTACGAATTCACTTTTAATGGCCAGGTTATGAGAAAAGTTTCCAGAAATCGTAATGTAATTAAATGGAAGGTTAGGTAGATTAATTAAAGAAAATGAGCTATGATGACAAAAACATTGGAAAATTAAATAGTCAGATACTCAAGCAGTTTAAGTTAGGAAAGAGAAACCAGAGCTCTCCAAAAGACTTTTATGGGGACCCAAAACAGCCGGTGTGTAACCGAAACTATGCTGCCATAATGGCGTTATTGAAACCGAAATAGTTTACATACGAGAGAAGTGGAACCTTCTTGGACAATTTGCATTTGGGTGGGCAACACTGGCAATAATTGTAAGCGAGTTCTTGTTTCGTGTGTGTGGCTGTACAAAACGATTTCTGTGGTGATTTTGACTCCAGCAGCTTCCTCGGACTACATGCAAACTGTAATTGTCATCTTTGAAATTAAAATATGTATTACCACAGTCTGAAACAGATATGCTTGCGTTTGAGGACTTTGTTTGACAATTAATCCTTTGAATGAAAACTAAGTATATCACTAGAATTTTTTAAGAATGAACCATTTTACCAGTAAAATCCTCTTAACTTAACTAAAATTATACTTCTAACTTATCTGATCAATCTTATCAACAGAAGACTCAGTGTCTCACCATCGGAATATATTAAAGAGTTATTTCTTATTAAAAGCATTTTAACTAAAGTAAAATATATTATTCTAGCCAGTCTAATCTTTCTCATATAAAATCACTCAATTTATCTAATATTTTATTCAGTCCCACTTTGCTGCAGAAATCTTTATGCTTACTTGTGGTAAGTATACAGATAGATTTCGAGTTCTATGTGTTATTTGTTACTAAGCGAATATTGGAAGTCTTTTTTTGAACATACCTGAAAGAAAGAGAAAAATATATATATAAATATTTGACTAAGATTTTTGCGGTATTTGCTCACATATGGTTTCAAAAGCCTAAATAGAAACTGCTAATTATATTCTCCAACATAATGTACTGACAATTTTAATTTAAATGAAGTCAATTTTAAAAGAATGGAATGTAAATATATGTGTATTCTCTTACATGGTTGTATTAGTGCACTCACAATGCTTTAAATGCCGTGGTAAGCGTGAAAAGTTGAGGTCGCTTCGGTTTCGTGGCGAGAAGCTGAAGTGAAAATAGCGCTTTAAGCGTAACGTCAGCAGCATGCAGTGTGTGTATGTGTGTTAATGCGCGAGCTTCAAGCATACGTTTGGTCAGCGAAAAAGTCCGCTAACCGCATGCAACCACTCATCCGCACATATATATGTGACAAAGTGAGGGTGGCAGTGGAAGAAGTGGAAGAGCTTCATCGGAACATGTGATACATTAAGATAAGCAAATATTTTTGTTGTTTTTTTCATTTTTTAGTACTCTTTAGTCACCAATATGGGTGTGCCGTTGCTGCTCCATTTTCTACAATTTTTTTTTCGTTTATCTGTAAAAGCGTATTTTTGCCACTTTACAACAAAAATCGACTGCTGCGCAGGAAGTTGACAGTGCTCCCCTTTTAACTCGTAAAATGCCTAAATACCTTGGAGACGCATGAAATGGTCAAGTCAGTTTGTTGAAAAAATATGTAGAACTATTATCCTATACTAGATAGAAAAAAAGTTATCAGAGTGCAGTACTGTTTTGTATTTTAATGTTGAATTATTTAAAATTGACTCCCTTCTACGTATGCTCTGCCCAAACTTTCCTTTAGTTTTGTAACTCTCAAATAAAGTAATATAAACCGATAAGTTGTATAGTTAAAAAAATTTTCTCATAAAAACAAAATTAGAAACTATCTCCCGCGAGCTCCTTCCGCTAATGATCCGTTCTCAATCGTCGTTTGTATTCTTGGCATACTCTACTCATTTGGTTTATTTATATAATGTTGACTAACGGAATTCTGATGTATCAGAATAAAATATAGCCTACACATAGCAGCAAAATGTTAAAAAAATTCCAAGCAAGAAAAAATATTAAATAACTAGCTGACCCCGCAGTCGTTGTCCTGCGTGAAATTATGTATTTTGAACTGAAAAGAAAGTTAAATTTATCATTTAATTTTTTTTTTCTTTTTTTTTTTTTCTTTTCAATGTAACGCAGCTTTATAAACAACATTTTCTAGTTTCTGTTACGGTGTACAGAAAAGATGGTGTTCCAACTCGTGAGCACGCCATTTACATATATCTGGCCATGTGAAAAACATAGAATTTCCAAATTTATGCCTCACACTATGCGATTATCTTTAGGTCCTGTTGATTGTTATCTCAAATGCAATTTTCACTGGAAACGGAATACGTTTGAACTGAAATGGGTAATCGGTAGAACTCAAAGGAACTCGTAGAATCAAGCATTCTCCCTCTTGTATTCGAAAGGTGCATCACAATTAGTCGCGTTCCATTACACAGTTTCGGGGCATGAAGATAGCGAAACATAATAACGACAGATCCAAATTTGAGACGCAAATGATGCGGTGGCATACCAAGCCTCTGTCAAGACGATCGATAGATTTGTATGAGCGCAAGTCTCCCGGAATTTGACTTTGAATCTTCCAGTTTTAGTCAACAACATCGGTATTTTTGGCAGCTAACATTGTGCGTGCACTTAAGGAATCGTAAATTATGATAATTTGGCCAATGTCCGAACATTTGTGATGAGTTCATCTTTCATGAATTGATAAAGGGAAGATGGAATTGATACCGAACCAGTATCAACCGAAAATTCTACCATTTCCAATTTTTAGCGAAGACGATGTAAAATGTCTTTGGCAATGTCGATGTTTATATCGAAAAGTATGCGAAATTAATTTTCATTCCAGTGATTAACGTGCTCCTGCAATTGTAATTGCTAGCTTACTTCTCCAAAACTTGCACACATCGAATCATTCCTTTGATCGTAAGCAATGACTCAAATAAAGTTGAATCGCGTACATTAATCAGTAGCAACCGAAGGTAGAAACAATCGTCGTTTTTCGGATGGATTGTGTAAATTCGTCCTAATGCATTAGTTGATAAGACACCTGGATGTCAATCTACTGGTTGTCCTTGCTTGCGTAATTATTTCTTCGACGATGCATTCCATGTATAATATCAAGGAATTTCCGAATAGAGCAATGTTCTCACAAACGGATTGACGAAAGTTGAGAAAAACTCGTCAATGTTAATTTTGTTGCTGGTGATGTTTCCACTGGCTCTACTGTATTCTCTGGGTTGAAATACACCCTTTGGCCATTCTCCAAATTAACTGCGAGACGCACAATAGTCGGAAAACGTTCATGAATTGCAAAAGTAAATAACCTATAAAGCGCTTTATTGCAGTTCACGTATCGACCATATCGTTCAAGACCAATAATCGCCATATTGCTTCCTTCGGTGACGTACTTATAAACGTATTTTATAGATTTCACCAAACTGCAATACTAAACATTAATATGAGCTTTGAATATGAATTAGGTAATAATGGTGAATATAGTAAGATCCATGTGTTGTCAACCTCGATATTCATTCTTCTAAGTTGAATGCTGAATGTTCTATTTTCTGGTGAGTGACGCAGATAGAGTTGATATCCATCATTTCCAGTTTGTGTTTCCGAAAGAAAAGCACGTGGATAGTGTTTCGTGCATTTACTGTTAGACATACAAACCGAAGTGGGATTGTGGTGTCCGCAAGGTCCATGAACCATATTGGTTTTCACCACTTCATACGATACTGGATCTTTTTCTACATCAGGAATTTCCGCAGAAAGGATTTCATCAATTTGATCTGGTGTAACAGTCATCCAAAGAAGAATGAAATGAAAACCTCTATTTTTCCACTCAACAGAGTACATCTAGCATCCAACAGCACCACATATACGTTACTTCAAGCTAAAGTCAATCAAACATCATAACTGTGGTTTGAAAAGTCGTGCTGTGACATCGTGACGATCGCTTGCTGATTAACCGGGATCCATAATTCTGCACGTATGTCACCGCATCCTGGGAGTACTTCTTGCATTGTCTTGCCTTGGGCTGCCATAATTTGATGGCAAAAAGAACACCGACCGATATTAGGGCGATCTCTTGGTGGCTTCGTAACAAATTTTAATCTGCAATTGACCTCTTTGTGTGAAACATACGTAAAGTTTTCACATATCAAAATATTGAAAAACGAAACAAACAAAAATTAAAAAAAACATGTTTATGGAAAAATGTTACTTTTTGGAATCATCCAATTTACCGAATTTTCATGAAAAATTTAGGATATTTTTATTTCTAAACCTTCCCTGATCCACAACGAACAACCTTTTAAAAATGTCATCAATATTGGTTCAGCCGTTCTCTTAGCGTTACTAATGAACAAACATTCATTCGTATTCCGGCAATTATTCGAATTTTTTTCCCCGCAGAAACCATCCCTGAACCTCAACGAACATTTTGAAAGAATAATTATCAAATTTGGTTCAGTCGTATGAAAGTTATGAACGTACATACATTTTGACGATTCATTTTTATTTATATTCTAGCTGACCCCGCAGCCGTTGCACTGCGTGAATTTATGTGTTTTGAAATGAAAAAAAAAGTTTAATTTATATTGTGTTGAAAATCATTTATTTTTTTTTTAATGTAGCGCAGCACGATAAACAAATTTTTTTTGTTTTCTGTTCTGGTGCGTAAATATACAGAGAATATGGGTTTCCAACTTGGGAACATGCCACGTATATCTGGTCGTATGAAAAACATGGCTTTTCTAGATTTATGCCACACTTCGATCTATCTACACTTTTGTCCTGTTGATTGCCTTTACAAATTCAATTTTCTCTGGAAACGGAATATGCTTGAAATGAATTTACTGTCCCCTTATATTCGGTAACTGCGTCACAATTATTGGGGTTCTTTACACAGTTTCGGTGAATAAATGAAGATTGTGAAACATGCTAATGACAGATCTAACTTTGAGATGCAAATTATGCTGCGGCATACCAAGCCTATCCAAAGAATTTAGAAATTCCACTGGACAATTCACGGCTTTGTCTTCATTGTCAAGACGATCGATCGATTTGTACTCGTATGAGGGCAAACCCTTCTGAATTTGACTTTGAACCTTCCAGTTTAAGTCATTAACATCGGTATTTTGGGCAACCATTGTTGGGATAAACGTTATGAGTTCTTCTTTCGTTGAAGAGAATTGACAATAGGCAGGAAAAATTTATATCAAACCAATGGAAGTATCAATCGAAATTTGCCCATTTCCAATTATTAGCGAATACAATGTAAAATGTCATCAGCAATATCATTTTTTTCGTATCCCTTAATTTACGCGAATTTGAAGGATGATATGTCGAAATGATCTTCGCGAAAAGTATGCGAACTTCAGTGGCATGCGTAGTAGCTATCGCATCGTCTTTCATTTGATTCCAGTTATTATCATGTTCCAGTAATTGTACTTGCTGGCTTGCAAACACTCTACCATTCACAGTACGCAATGACTTAAATGAAGTTGAACAGCGAGGCGCACCATAGTCGGAAAACTTTCATGAAATGCAAAAGTAAATATCCTACCAAGCGCCTTATGGCAGTTCACGTATCGACCCATTTGGTACTTACTGATCTCATCTCATTCAAGGCCAATAATCGCAATGTTGCTTTCTTTGGTGATGTATTTGCAAACGTATTTCAGTGATTTTACCAAACTAATACTCAAGTTTTGAATGTGAATTAGACAACAGTGGCGAATATAATACGATCCATGTGTTGTCACCATCGATATTCACTCCTCTAAATTGAATGCTTAATGTCGTCTGGTGAGCGACGCATATACAGTGGATATCCATCATTTCCAGTTTGCGTTTCCTAAAGAAATGCACGTGGATAGTGTTTCGTGCATTTATTGTCAGACATACAAACCGAAGAAGGATTGTGGTGTTCGCAATGGTCATGAACCATATTGGTTTTTACCACTTCGCATAATTCTGGATATATCTCTGGATCAGGAATTTCCGCAAAAATGATTGCATCAACTTAATCTAATGTAACCACCATCCACCATCCAAAAAGAAGAAGCGGCAAACCTCTTTTTTGCCCCTCAACATAGTACATCCAGCATCCAACAGCAAGTTGATTCAAGATAATCATCGTAACTATTGATTGAAAAGTCGTGTTGTGACATCGTGACGATCGCTCAGTAGCTATCGCGGTCCATAATTAAGCACGTACTATATGTCATCGCATCCTGGGAGTACTTCCTGGATTGCCTTGCCTTAGGCTGCCATAAATTAATGCCAAACAGAACGCCGACCGATATTAGCGCGACCTCTTCGTGGCTTCGTAACAAATTTCAATCTGTAATTGGTCTTTTTATGTGAAAACGCATAAAGTTTTGACTGAATAATTTTCAAAACTTTTTCTTTTGAATAGCTGGATTAAAAAAGCAAGCGACCGAAATTGAACGATTCAAATAATTTACAAATCAAAATATTGAAAAACAAAACAAACAAAAATTGAAAAAAAAAATATATATGAAAAGAAGTTATTTTTTGGAATTGTCCAATTTTCCGACTTTTCCTAATTGAAAGTATAAAGTATTTTTATTTCTAAACCTTCCCCGATTCACCACGAACACTTTAAAAAAACAATTAGTAAATTTGGTTCAGTCGTATGAAAGTTATGAGCGTACTTACTTTTTGGCGATTCATTTTTATTTATATAGACATACATAAGTATGTAGTTATGTTGTACATAAATTTTTAAAATTCTATGTTTTTTAGAAGAAAATCAAGTTCAAAACACTGTAATGCCCTAACCAAATGTACAATTATACGTAGAATACTAAAAAAAGATGAGAACAATAATAGCTGGGCACCGGACAATATTCACCTATAATTTAATTTTTTTCTTTCACATTTTTTGTTTTCATAATATTTTTGTACACACAATTTTCGTTTGCTTATAAACATTTCTTTATTGTTTACCACGAAAATGTCAACAACCAGAAGAAAATATCCAAGGCCCTTTCAGGTATATGTAAACATATCGCTCATTTGCTGCAAGACCGGCATAAATCAAAAAACGTGATTTTTGAGTTAATGCTGTAGAATTGTTCGTTATATCATACATCATGTTGAGTGAAAAATTCATATGAATACCTCTTATATGCTCCGCTTGAGAAGAGAATATATTTCCTGATTTCTGTGTAAGGTTATAGTCAGTTGAAAACTTTTAACGCGTTTTCTGGCAAATCGATTTTTTTGACTTATGCCGGTCTTGCAGCAAATGAGCGATATATAAATCACCAGCATGACATGAAGCTGAGTGAATTAGAACTAGAACTAGTCTCTCAGTTTTTGCTCATTTCTTGCAACTGCCTATGTCTGATCAGTATAGCATTTAATTGCCATACAAGTTGACCGACAGAACTCAAGTCCTTGTTAAGAAAACTTTCTGTTTTGTCAGAATATCTCTGTGAAAATTCATATTGTTCAAAGCAACATTACAAGCTTGGAAGAAGTTGTTCTGATTGGAGCTTATTGCTGTCATTTAAATTGACATATCAAAATAAATATAAATATCTGTATACCCTCTTATGTTATGTAAAATGCACCTGTGAAAGGTATTACAGTTTTAACAGCCGTTAAATTCGGTTTTTTGTTATTAAGTATTTTCGTTGCTCCATTCTCTCAAAAATTTTTGACTGCTTACGCTAAGAAGTTTCAATATGCGCTGACCATTCATTGTTGACGCAGACTATGTTGTGGGAGCCGGAGGAAGGTGTTTCGACAGGTGGACCTAACACATGTTGTTATCTTCTTCATATGAAAATTGGTGTTGTTGTTGCCTTACGCTTGTTATTTTGCTCACGTTTTTTGTGATGCCGATATTTTTGTGTTTTTGGTAACATGTGTGTTTAGCTTATGTGATATATCTATATTGAATATTTGCTCTTGTTTACGATACTTCGGCAGATTCTATTTTCGAAGAGTCTTTGTAGATCTACAAATGTATGCAGTGGGATGCTGAAATGTGTTTGGATTAGAAGTTGTGAAAATATCATTCGTAAAATGTGTTTGAGAATTGTAATATCTGATTTCGAAGATAAGTATTCTTAAACAATTTCTTAAAAGTATGGGTAGTTTATGCGCGTATATTCACATAATTGTTAAGCAGCTCTTAAACTTGAAGGTGAGGAAGGGTAGTCGGTCGCAAAGAATCTAGGGTTGAGGGAACATGTATCTTAAGAGTCGTAGTTAATTATGAAATTTCATCTGTTCAACATGTTGTTTTTGCTAAGTTGTTTTGGCGGATTAATGTTAACATATTGAGAACCTCAGCTAATTTAAACAAAATTATCTTTGGTTCTGCTGTAAGAAACTCAAGCCCTAAAATGTATGAAGACATCATACTGGAAACTTCGGTTCCAAACTAAAATATGTCTGACCCTTTCTGGCCTTCTTGACTTCCCAATTAAAAAAATTAAATCATCCCCAAACATCGTCCATACTTTAAGCTGTGCTGATCGGAGCGGTTATGTTTATGCATTAAATGCAATCAATTAATCAGAGTAAGAAAATAAATATATTTCCTTGAAAAAACCATAAATAAATTTTCAAAACTTTGCTTCAACTACAACCACTGTTCAGTTCACCACACCGTTCATTGCAAAATCTTTAAAATTGCATTGTGCATAAATTAAATTGTTTAATAACTCAACAATATTTATTAATACGAAACATTTCTACGTTTTATTAATCACAAAAATGTGTTTAAATTTTAAGTCGCTTTAGCAAGCCTCCAAAAAACAAAAACATTGCAACAAAAATCCGATTTAATCTCTTCGACTAAGAATGTTTGTGAAAGCCAAATATTTTTATTGGTAAATTTTTTTCTCGCAGCAATTACACACATTTTATTATGTTTTGCTTCTTATAAAATTTTCATAACTTTTTTTCAAAATTTTTATTGTTAAGCCAGCGGCCAAAAAAGGAAGGAGAAATTAAAACTTACTACCGGAAAATAAATTTAAAATTGCGAAGCCAAAAAAGTAAAACGTAAAAAGAAAATACTAAAAAAGAGTTAAACTCACTAACATTTATTAATTTCATTATATTCATTAAAATATAATAATGCATGAAGTTTTTGCGCAAATTCAAATTTCAAATGCGATAAAATAGTAGCACAAGAATTAAAAAACTGCTACAATGCGAAGCAAATAAATTTAGTGAAATTCCAATGCAACCATGTGCACACCATTGTTTGACACGTAGCAATAAATTACGAAAAAATTGGTGTAAATAAAAAATATGGAATAAAATTAAAAACAAAAATAATCAAAAGAATTACTTAAAGTTGACAAGCAACATAAAGGAAAAATATTTAATCTGCGCCACGCCAAAATGTGACAAATTGGCGCAGCAGGCCGCCGATAGCCAAAAGCTAGAATAGGATGCTAAGCTGCCAGTGAAGCGGCAAAACGCACATGACTTAGTTGAGCTGCCGGCTAAAAAAGCGATTTGTTACTAAACAACTTAAATACCGTCAACAACGAACACAATCCGGCATCGTGCGCTTCGTTGACGCGTTCGGGAAATTCTGCTACATATACGTACCGTTAGACATGTTTTTGCTTTTCTAATGCTCGCGAGGCATGAAATTTTCATAACCAAGGTACAACAAAGACACAAGAATAGTAACAATACCACTACAGAGCAAAATGAAAGCACAACCGATAAAATGGAGAGTGAAACATCGGCAAAAAATTAAATCGATGAGTTAATGAAATTAAAAAAGTGTTTCCTCAAAAACTTGCTTTTACAACTGTATCTGGTTTGCCACCCTTTCTTACTTTGAAATCATTTCGAGATACGCAGATGGTCACCGAAGCATCAAGAGAAATGTGAAAATTTAGTCAAATTGTTATTTTCTCTGTAAGGAAAGGGCTTTTACTCTGTTGTACTTGTAGTATGCCCTCGGTAGGCGAATTAAATGCAAATTCGCACTTTTTCCAAACGCCAAATGTTTGCATTTTTTTCAGATTCCCTGCTATGAACACTGCATACGCACGATTACATATTTTGGTGCCATTTCGCCAGCTTCTGAGAAATGAAGCACTTACCGCGGTGGAGTAATGTTTGAAGAGTGGAATATAAAAAATAGAATTCTTGTATAATATTTGACGACGAAATTCTCACTCTTTATAATATTGAAGATGACCTCGAAACCATACCATATGTTCAGAATTGCGAATTTTTCAATTAAAAATTAAAAATTTCTTTCTTTAATCTGCAAACTAGATTTGGGAGATGAAAGATTCATTTTTTAAAAATTACAAAAAACATTTTAATTCAAAAATTGGAGCTTTTATTGCATCCACACATTATTTTTCATATCAAAAGCTGGAATAAAAACTGTTAAAGATAATTTACATATTTCTAATTTAAGATTATAATTAAACGTTTTTGAGTTTAAATAAGACATGGACGGTTAAACTACATACAAATGTATATATAACATCCATACATAAAATAAATTTTCCTTTTCAGAAGAGAATCAAAATGGCAGAACACGAAGTATGCGTGCAGTTAATTTAATTTCCAAAATGTAATATTTCTTAATTCTTAAATTAAAATTAACATTTTTTATTTCAAATTTGCAAAATAGAAGTTTAAGTATTATATTTAGTTAAGATTTTCGCACTTACAAAGTAAATAAAAATTTAATTGAAATTTGAATTCAGCTTGTCATATAAGTTTCATTCTGCAAACAATGGTCAATATAAAGGGCAATGTTTCTCAATGTTGAATTCCTCTTAATTGCAAATATTGAATAAAATGTAATAATTTTTTCTTCAGATTTCTGTAATCACATCGGCAGTGAAAATAAAAATGCAGTCCAATTAACCATCAATACGAAACTTTAAATCCTACGAAAGCTTTAAACCTGAAACCAGTAAAAATTAAGTTTGTAAGTCACTCCTCGCAAAATATGACTCAGAAATCTTGCAAAAACATCTCTGGTACATATTGTCAACCTAGCGTATGATATAGAACAGCAAGTTTCCGAAATTTCAAGAAGTTTTAATCCACTTTCTGGCACAGGAACTCTGAACCAGTTATTATTGTTAGCGTTTCTTCCTCTTCCCAACTCAGAAGTAGATCAAAAGAATCTCTGATATTACTAACTCAGTCATCACTGTAGCACTAACAGATAAACTACGCTCTAATCGTCTAATGTCGCTATGTTTAGAAACGAGTTTCCCTTTCGTTTTGAAAAGCTTGAGTAATTTGGCGCGAAGATATAACAGTGCTTGGTGTGATAGCACTTTCCGAAATGAATGGTTCTTCTTCGAATTTCTCATAGCGTAGAAAGGGTTGAGTCTCAAACATAGAGTATTCAAATTACATAGGTGAAAATCGTTATGATCGGGTGACCCAAACATAAATCCACATACAATCTATAGAGCAGACATAAGAATTCAGGTTATAACTTCCATGACCAAGGGTTTTCATTTATCACTTTAAGCTTCCAACCCGGGCACAAATACAAATAAACAACAATAGATGCAAAGCATTTTCATGAACGCACATAAATTCTGACTTTTCGTTACATAAATTCCAAGTTACCGACAAATCGTTCATATCTTGCTAGGATCCAATTATTTACGGTAAATCGAAAATTTACTTGCGATACACCGAATTTGCGCCCAACTAAGAAATTTCATTATGCTAAGGTTAAGGGCACAGTATGCCACAGCTACAGAACGCTAAGCAGGAATGGAAAAGACCTGTGCATGTACATACATGTATAAGGGTGATTCAAAAAATTTTTTTTTTTTCGTTTGGTCCTCGGAAAATAGGTTTTTAGACACGTCTAAGAAAGCCTGTCCATTCATGAGTTCTTAATTGTAACGGGAAAGTCCTCCTTCTTACAATTTTCTATTTTTTCTTATTATCAGATAGAAAAATTTATATCTCGCCTCCAACTACTTGAAAAAATATCTTGTTCCTTTGATTTTGTAGGAAATTGAATGCTCTATAAAAAATGTCTCCAATGATTTTTTGGTAAACCCAACCGTTTAAAAGATATTAACAGTTAAAGTTTGATTATTTTGAGGAAATTTTTTTATTTCCCAAAGGAAACTCAATGAAATAAATTTTATAATTCAATGAAAAAAAAAATCATTATGAATGATGAAACTCATAGTTTTGTAGGAAATTTACTGCTCTATAAAAATGGTCCCATATGATTTTTCGATTAAGTTAAGCGTTTACGAGATATTCATCGTCAAATATCAATGCAAAATTGTTTTTTTTTCGATTGGTACTCGGAAAAATAGGTTCCTAGACACATCTAAGATAGCGTCTCCAAATATGAGTTTTTAATTGTAACGGGAAGTCCTCCTACATATAGTTTTCCATTTTTTCTTATTATCAGATAGAAAAATTTATATCACGCTTCCAACTACTTAAAAAAATATCTTGTTCCTTAGATTTTGTAGGAAATTTAATGCCCTAAAAAAAGTTCTCCTATGATTTTTTCGTAAACCCAACCGTTTAAAAGATATTAATAGTTAAAGTTTGATTATTTTTGGGAAAATTTTTTATTTTTTATGGATTTTATAACTCAATGAAAAAATCGTTATGAATGATGAAACTCACAGGTTTTTGGATAGGCTTTCTTAGAGGTGTCTAGGAACCTATTTTTCCGAGTACCAATCGAAAAAAATAATTTTTTTTGGAATCACCCTAATGTATATAAATGTGTGTGTTTGTTTGGTTTCAACCAGTGCATTGTTGCTGTGCTGCGTTGTTTTTGGCAGTTGGCACAGTTTTCTCTTTTAACTTTTATTTAACTTGCAAACTGGTAATCTGCTTACGTATAATCATAAATGGTTGTGGACATGGACGTGGTGACCTTATTTGTGGGCTTATTACCAAAAAATACACCTATGTATATAGTATCAGTTTGTTGTTACTTTATGCATATATATATGTAGTAGAGAATATGTGTATTTATAAGTCAGTATTTGCGTGTATGTATGTATGTTGAGTTGTGAAGTAGAAAACTAGCACACGCCAAGAGGAATAAAGATCAACTTAATATATATGTACATATAGCTGCTTGAATGTGAGCGTTTGCCCCAGCCAAAGCAGATACACAACCGTACTTGCATATATACAAAGATATAATGAAAAATATTCTTCTGCTGTCCTTCTCGGTTTTCATCCACATTTTCCTTATAAGGTTGTAAGTGAACGCTTGTCCATACGTATGTATATGCTCGTGGGTGTGTGTGAGTGTTTGCTTTTTTCCAGCATCCGGTTGGTAAAACTGTCAGGTGAACAATCGCAAAATTTGCGCTTAAAGTCCTACAACAAAAGTTAGATAGCTGTTAAATCGTACATGTGTTGGTTGGCAAATGATCACTTTTGCTTTATTTGTGTGCGTGTCTATGGCTGAGATTGAATTCTTACCACCAGTAACACAGCAACTGACAAAATTTGCTTTATTTACCACCATTAAGCCAATAAATTTGCTGTTGCTATTTTTTGACCTTTTTTGCAGTCGTTAGGATGCCCAATGTGGCAAGAAACACTTTCATGAGTGCGGTAGCTGTTGTTGCAAACACACATGCACATATATATTAAATCCATATAACCTACTGTCTACTTATTTACATCCATAATTTTCTCAATCCATGAGTGACTCACAACTTTCACCCGCTCTTTCTTTCGTGACTCCTGCTGCCATTGATTCTAAATCCTTGTACTGAAAGCTGTTTAACACGTCCGTCCGAAACTTTCATTATATTGCTCCCTTGTGCCGAACCTGTGCTTCCCACACATTCATCTACACGCATACATATACAGCTTCAATGGTTTTGTCTATTTATTTATTTCTTTTTAGTATCTCGTCCAGCTTTTGAGCAGAATTGCGTTCATTCCTTCTAATTGTCAACGAATGACACATAAAAGGTTAAAATAAATAAATAAAGTGAAATTAAATGCCAGTATTTCGTAAAATATCTTGAAACACAGAGAAGTATATGGCCATGTATGATGCGCAAGAAGCGTTAAATTTAAGGAAGTCATCTAAACGATAAGCAATTCATTTGAGAGAGTACTAAGAGTTGAGTATTCTAATGTGCAGTTTGTCGCCCACGAAGATCTCAACCAAGGTATATTGGGTATTCTAATATAAAATTCCTTTTAAAAAAGCACTGAAAATTAGTTAGGGCTCAGTTTTTCTACTCTGTATATGAATTGAAGGGAAAATACTACTTTTCTAACTTGAGATCCGCCTTTCTTAAACATGTATATATATATATATATATAGTATATATATATATATAGTATATATTAAACAAGCTGTGGACTTTAAAATATGACAGTCAATTAACATATCTGGATCCCATTTCGGAGAAATTGTCCCACTTTAAGAAGTTTTCCTTTAGAAAGATATATTCCAATTAACTGTTTTTTGATCAATTTTCAAAGTAAAAAAAAACTTTAAGTTCGAGAAAAAATTAATATTTATTGGTTCTTTGATTTGCTGATAATACTTACCGCAAATGAACTGAAGCAGTTGAAGGCAGTACTGTTAAGCTCTGTCGAGAGAAATATCGCAACCATGTATCAAGAAGATTCTACCTATAACACAAATAATAACAGTAAGCAAATATTTAAATTCAGCTAATGGCCTGAATTGTCAATATTCCATAGGTCTAGAATGAAGTTGAAGTAAGTACGTCATAGAAGCAGAAAATACATATTTTGAGAATTTATCTCTGTATTCTGTCGGCCTGATTCTAGTAGGTGGTCATCTCATAATTTTTAGCGATATGCCTAGCCTTGCGTTTGCTTGCTGGTACGTTCTTCGTCTTTAATTATCAAGCTTAGAATAAATACTCCTTAATACATACATTGGCATCCATCTTAACGACCCCGATCAGTTACGGAACATAGCTACGTCATTCTAACGCACTGAAGTACCAAGTGTACATAGAACAAAGATCCTTTGCCTTGCAAAACCAGCCATAAAAAGGAGAAGTATGAACAGGACAGAATGAGAAATACCCTGACTACACTAAATATATGTATACGAAATATCTATGACATATTCTGTAGCAGAGTATAGCCTCAAACTCCCTAGGCGCTAACAGATTGAATAAGTTCAAACATTTGACTGGAAATTATGCTTTCAATTGCATAACTGTTTCAAATCGCCACTTGCACAGACTATCACACATACTTACAAACAATGACGCTATCTGCTCATCAATATTTTACAACATAAGCTCATACATACAGGGTTTTCCAATTAAAGTGCTATGATTCTTAAAAAAAGGAATAATTGTTAAGGGAATTCAAATGTTCTTTATATGATGTGAAGTACAATCGATACAATCACGACTTTTTTGCAGAAATGAATTTGATGAAACCAATTTGTGAGTGCTTTTTGCACTAAATTAAGTCGAATGTCGTGAAGAGTACTTTTAATATTGCCTTATAAAGCTTGAAGAGAGTTTGGTTTTTTACTAAGAACTAACGACTTCAAATAACTCAACAAGAAGTTGTCTAATGGTGTTAAATCACAATTTCTTGGAGACCATTTAATGTCATGATTTCCTGAAATATTCGAAAATTCAAATTTTTCTCGCAATTGGACCTGCTGTGTTGTACGTGGACTCGTCTTGTTTGAAGCAGATGTTGCCAAGATTAATTACTTCCACATGATTATCATCGATTCACACCATACTCCATTCACAGTAACGGTGTGACCAGCTTGACCATGAGACCAATAACCACACCAAACTATCAATTTAGGTGAATGAATTGTTGTTCATGAATAATTTGTAGATTTCCTTTGTACCACAATCGAAAGTTTACATTATTTACCGCACCTCTAAGATAAAAGTGAGCCTTTTCGGAGAATATGATTTCCGTAAAAAAGTTGTTATCGTATTCAAGTTGTTTCAAGGCAAAATCACAAAATTAACGACGTTTACTGTGATCAAATCACCTCAATTCTTGAGTGGGACAATTTTATACTTACGCAAGCCCAAATTTTTTCTCAAAATGTGCCAGGTTGTTGTCTGAGACAGTCCCAATTCCTGAGAATGTTTTGGAATCCACAAATTGCACACGAAAAATTGCAAATTGGAGAACGATTATTTTGATTATAAAATTGAATAATATGTATTCGTTGCTCTTGCGTATGACATTCCATGATGAAATTGTAAACTTTACTGAATACAATAACAAAATGTCAGAAAGAAACTTGACATATTAAAAATGGACGAATAGATACTTAGAAATTAGAGACGTAATCCTAATGGAAACCCCGGTATATATATATACAAAGAAACATTCGAATTTTTAGTTTACAGAGACTGGAAGTGGTAAACTGTAACAAGCAAAATGGTTACATCCGGTACTTTACATTATTGGTAGCCATTATTTAATTAGATGTCACTATTTTCTTGCCGACAATAACCTAAAACGCTCACACCAATTTGTAGTACACTGCGAATACGCAAGTGAGATTCTAACTACATTAATTGAATAATAAAATAACTTTTACTGATTTTCGTCTATTTTAAGTAATGCAATGTTTAAAGTAATTTTTTTAATAATATTTTCGCATCCGTTTTCTTTATAATAAATTTGTAGAGTCTGTATGTATTACACGTTTTTTACCCGGTAATTTACCCAGAATCATTTCAAATACGCAGCTTACTTCTAAAACTGATTTAAAATCGAGATTAAAGCATTGATTTTTTAACGTATGTACGTCGGAAATGTTGAAATGTTCTAACACCTTTTACATCTAACTGGCACCATTTTGGGTGTACCATGTCGTATACACTACCTAATTTACTAAATTTTACTGAAAGACATATAATTAATTTCTTATTCGTTCTGAGTCTTTTTTTTATTTATCTTCAATAAAAAATAAACAAAGCTATAATTTAAAATGAAGGTCATACTCCAGTTTGCCATACTTAGTTAGAAGAATTTCCTCAAAAAATATGGCATCCATTTAGCAAAACATACGAGACTCGTATCGTCTATACGATTTATTTTTATTCAGAGCATAAGCTTTTAAGCTTTAAGCGCCGCATAATGAATTATTTGCTAAGGAATATTAGCAATTATTTCGTAATTCAAAGCGCACATACGTGAAAATAAAGAGAGATAAAGTGCTTTAGATGTGGGTGCACCATGGCGTATGCGTGACATTAAAGTCGTAAATTTTTTGGGCGAAATGTAAATGCTTTGTGCGGGTAGTGACAGCTTATGTTTTTTGCATATATACCTACTTTGCATGCTGTAAAGGTACAGCTGTGTATGTATATATATTTTTTATAATTATGGCATCTTGCGCATTTCACCAGACAATTAAACACATCGTTACGTAAGTACAAAAATGTGCTACTTAATTGCGTTGATAATAAGCAAAATCCCCAGCTTTCATGCCTTGGCCACAGCGAGACGCAATACTCGCATTTTCCAGGTGAAGAAAAAAAATAAGAACAAGCAAGGAAGGACTAATTTCGGGTGTAACCGAACATTTTATACTCTTGCAATTTGTCAAATGAAAAGCGGGACAATACTTACAGAAGTTGCAAAACTTTATAAGTAAAAATGTGGAGTAAGAATTTATCTTTCATTGTTTAAAGAAATCGAACGGTTCACAATAAAAATTTTGTATCCTATCAATGTCTATATAGTGGGTTGTCAAAAAAGACTTGCGGTATTTTTATTGAATCAATTCGTGTGGCACCCATACATCGAGCTTCTTAGTGACTCCAAGCTTCTTCAAATGGTTTATAACGGTTTGATAACTACTATGCCGGTCTCTTTCGACCAATTCAGCGATTTTATCGCAATTTTCGACGACAGGACTTCCAGAGTGTGGCGCATCTTCGACCACCTCTACACCAGAACGAAAACGTTGAAACCATCGTTGTGCAGTAGCACTGTAAAATATGCCGTATTTTGCTTCATGTTTGCGACGCTATAACTCACGAACGACAATCAACCAAATACGTGTTAGCGCGTGAAATGAGCTTTCCAAAAAGATATAGCATGACCCGATGTGACGAATAAAACTAGAACTACGCGCTTTCAGCGCCAACTAGCGAAAATACCGCAAGACTTTTTTGACAACCTAATACATTTATACAGGTCATTTATAACTCTATAACTATCTCGATTAGTTTTAAGGGAGCAAAATCAACTGTACCAAAATGTTGCGAGACTATAAAAAAGCGAAAGCAGGCACATAAGGAAAAGTTCAGTAGCAAGGTAAGTAAGTGGAAAACAACAAGCTCAAAGTAAAAATCAATTCGGCGTGAATGCGAGTGCTACCATTAAGCGAGTGGCTCGCTATCCGAAGCAAGTATATAAATGATTAATGTAATTTCATGCTCCTCTGGATTCTACAAGTACTGCCAAGGACATATTACTTAATTGGGTACTTGGTGCGAAAATGCTATTTTCTTATATACGAAGCACACACACTCTCATATAAAAACAAATGTATTGCGTCACTTGCAAATTTCGGCAGGAAAATGGTGCAGAAACTTCCAGGCAGCAAAAATGTTGAGTGAGTGTACGCAACGTAATTTTGAAAGTGCTGCGAGAACTTACAACTTAAAGGCATACACACATATACATAAGTAGTGAGAAATAGGTAGCGGCGCACTTAAATATGCTTTTGAACACCATAAGTGGATTAGACACATACGAGCAAGTAAAATGGCGTCTACACGCTTGTGAAGTTGAATAAATGAAAAAATCCATATAAGTACAAAAAACCGTGACTAAGGAAGAAGAAATTGACTGTGAAATAAGTTAGCTGATAATAGGTCAGGCTGAAATAATCACGAGATAAAAGTGGAGAAAGCAAGTGTGGAAGGGAAGTAGATGGCAAATGACAGAGAAAATTGCCTGTAACTCAGTTAAGACCGGATTAATTGAAGTAAGTGGATAGTTTGGAAAAAGGACCAAAATGGAACAGTTGCAAACATGTATAAATACCACACTATGACAGGCTAAAAAGCAAATTGCCTGTCATAAAATAATTACTGCGCTAAATAAAATAAAAACAAGAAAAAACGTTAACATCGGCTGCGAATAATATTAAACACTAGTATAAGTCTCAATTTTACCTGCAAATAATAGTAAACACCATTATAAGTTGACTTTCAATAACTTAAATACAGTGCCGGCAATGTTGCAGTTTGCTTCGATCGTTCGAAAATTGGAAGTTTCGTTTGTCTGTGACAGTTTAGTTGGTAGACAATATTTTTGTCAGATGTGTTTTCAAGGGAAGGTAAGTCTCAAATAACAACACTCAGTGGTGGGTGTTTACCAAGAAATTGGGATTTCAATTGTTTACGCGCCAGCAAAATTGGTACTAAGAATATAATGAATTTAAGATAAAAATTGTGGCAGATGAAATCAAATAAAAGTGGAAAAATTTTAAAAGGAAATTATGTGAAATTGGATTAAATTGGATTAAGAATTTACTACATTCAATTATCATACAAAAATGAAAGTAGGAAAAAAATAGAATCGACGCCAAAAACAATCTGGCAAATGGAACTGAATTAAATATACAAAATAAAAAGTCATGTTATATTTCGCTAATATATAACAATATATAGTTAAACTATCCATACTACTTCGAGAAGCGAACAAACAATTTTCTGAACTGAAAAAATGTTGCTCATTTTCCTTCTGTATCTGATGTTATTACCAGTAATTTTCACAAATATTGAAGATTAGCCCAAAGCAGAAAGTAACTAAATATTCATACCAACACACATAAAGGCACAAGCATTAACTCGAGCACTCCCATGCAAACCACCAAATAAGTAAGAAAACAAAGCCCATGATTATGAGAATAAAGACATAATAGAAACATCGCAGCCATACAAAGCTTAATGTTGGAATATCCAATATACCAAGAGAGCAGGTCACTACTGATGTTTAATCCACTAACATACAGCACAGTCGGCGCACATACCCATTACAGTAGGTCGATTTACAGAGAGTAAAAAATGTTAAAGTCACATGTGTGAAAAACGTATATACGGATCATTGTGAACAACTTTGCCTAAGAGACTATGGGTCTAAAGCCGGCTATTTTTAAGGTGAGTTTTTTTAGGGATGATAAAATTTTTTTCGTCAGTTTTTGAAATATCCGAATGTAATTCTATTATCTATTTTGATATTCTATTGATTCTTTTTGGGAATTTGTCAGACTGAACAACTATATCCCATATGATGGATTATTGAGAACTTCACCTTAAAAATTTTCTGGCTCCAAACCGATTTCAGGTCCATAGTCTGCCGTTGAGTTTCATATACAAATTCACTCTGCGATAGAGCGCCTGTAGATATGCAATTATACTTGTTGAAATATGCGCTTTCTGTGTTTGTGTGTGACTGCACGCGGCAGTGCGCTAAACATTTTCAGTTGCCATTGCACATTGACGCCAACGAGTCAGGTTTACCATTACTTTTTTCAACAGCTTTTTCATTTCAGCTTTTTCTCTCTGTGTTTTTTTAATAAATATTATTTGTGTTTTTTAATAAATATTAACCAAATGACCTCATTGTGCGCGCATACTAAAATATAACTGTAGTTATACATGTGTGTGTATCTTTGTGTGTACCTTATATTTACCGACAAACAAGCGCATTTATAGGGTAGCGTGGTAGGTAAACTTTGCACGTTATATTTATATGCATATGTATGTGTATATCAATATTTGCTTGCATGTATGTGTGCGTGTTTGTATTTGCCGTTGCGGGAAATGACAGCCGTTCAGCATTGGTTAAGTGCAAATTGGGTTTATAAGTCGAAGTTAGTGGACTTAGCCACTGGACCGTGCTGTGCAGACTCTGAACGTAATGGCTGGCTTATATATGTATGAAAGTTATTCGTAAGATATACACATATAAACTTGTACACTAAATGGCACCAGTATTTAATGGGAGGAGTTTTCGAGTTTGGTGTGAGTAATTTAAAAGTATTGTTTAAATTTTTAATTAAATGCTTATAATATAAATAAGAATATACTTTGTAATATCCATGTATTTTAGTTGTAACAGCTGGTTTTAAATGTAATGGCAAAAGTAATAATAATCGTAATGGTACATAAGCAAATCCTGAGGTAGATGCAATTAAACTACCAATTGCGATTTTTACAATGGATAAAAACATCGATCAAAGAATTTGTATCAAACTTTGAATTTCTAACCAAATTTCGTGAGCGGAATCATTGCGAATGTTGGAAAGTGCTTATGATAATTCAGTTTTTATAAAAACACAATTGGTACAATGCCCTCACAGACGGTCGAGAGATCGTTTAAGACGTGCCTCGTTCTGGACGACCTTTGACCTCTTCAACTGATGAAATTAAGAATATGGTGCTTCAAAATCGTCAGGATTTGGGGGATATTTAGGGTATGAAACGTATTCTTACTCGACATATCCCGATAGAGCTGACTTTTTTTCAAAAAGAATACGATTGTGACCGACTTCAAAGCCAAAAACGCAAGGCATACCATCGATCAAGCACCTTATTCATCAGATTTGGCTCCGTGTGATTTTCTCTTGTTCCCCAAAGTGAATTTTTCGCTCCATAGCACACGTTTTCACTCGATATGATAAAACACAGTTCTCTGAAGGAGCTGAGGGCCTTCTCAAAAAGTGTTTATGAAAACTGTTTCGATGACTGGAAAATCTATTACATCTGGTGGGGATTACTTTAAAGGCGAGAAAATAAATATTTATGAATAATTAAATACTTTGCGTTTTATTTACATTAGCCGGTTACCTTTTTCACAATATAAGTAGATTTCAAAAAGCAGAGGCAATCGAAATCGTTACATTTACGTCAAAATAATGCACTTTCGAGAATTTTGGAAAGAGGAGGGATAATGAGAATACAAACAGTTTAAGGATATAATTACATCCTGAGGTGCTTATGTAATGGTAATTGTATGATAGTTAATTTAGTGTTTTTGAAGTAGTAAAGGTTTTTCTGGTATTATAAGCGAATACTAATATAAATAATATATAGTTTAAGACAATAGGCATGATAATGTGGATGTTATAGAAATATAAATAACAAGAGAGTAATGGAATGTATTTATTATGGTACTGATGATAATTTGCAAATAGGCCGACGCTTGTCCCCAAATAGTATTAAGCATGAAATTAAAAATATACATTTTATTTGTGTTCTATTATTTTGATTAGAGCTCGCAAAAAGCTACCATCTTCACTACTCTAGAGACACTCAAACGATTTATATTTAAAATTATCAGAAAGAGATAAAAAAATAATTTTTCATTTTTTTACTATTAAATTAAAAATTAAACTTTTTATTTTAAATTTTTACTCCCAAATATCTTGTATTAAAATCATAAAAATATTCACAACTCTTATGGCAAGGATATATAGCTTTTTTATTTTACATATATACAAATCTAAGAATATCATTCTTATTAAATATATTCACAAATTTTTAAATGTAAAGCGATGTTGCTAATTCTGAGAAACTTCCACTAACATTGGCTTTCATGCCTTTTGCGTAAAAGTTTGTATGTTTCACACAGCAAATCATTTATCCTACATATTCGCAAATATAATGTCTCTTAAATGTTTTAGGAGCTTTTGTTGTTGCCATCACTTCACTTGCAACTTGTTTGCGGATAGTCACATTTGTACCCAACCCAGTGCTAGCGCCACTTCGCATTCCCATGAGCAGTAACAACAACATTATTCTCATAACAGCGGGCTGTTGACTGAATTTGCTTTTGCTGCTAGCTTGAAAGTCCTCGAAAATTAATTTAGTGTTTACTTATGTATAAACAAATAACTGTCTTCAGCTGCCAACAACCAACTGCCAACGGACCGCTGTTTACGGCCAGTGCATAAGCTTGACTGCCGTATATGACCCTTCAGTGCATGAGATTATACGAGTACAAGGTCTGTCGCAAAAGAAACAGAACTTTTTAAATATAACTGTTTCTGGTGGTGCCACCTATTGCTGGGTATATAAAATAAAAAGTCTGATCTCTTGTTGACATTTCGTAAAAATTTTAAGACAATTGGATAACTACAATCGATGTTATCGATCAAAAAGTGACTGCAGCTTATGGTCATCGGTCGTAAAATGCATTTTGAACAAAGAGCAAATATTAAATTTTGTTTTAAACTTGGGAAAACGTTTACTGAAACATTTCAAATGATGAAAAAAGTTTATGGTGATCAGTGCCTATCCCGTAGTAATGTGCATGTTTTGAAAAAAGAACTCCATATTAATCTTTAATTATTTACCCTACTCACCTGATCTGGCACTCTGTGATTTTTACCTATTTGGAAAACTTCATTTGCCCATTTAGGGACACTGTTTTCAGGACATTACAGCTATCCAAAAGGACGACCGATATTCTCAAGAGCATTCCGAAAAATTACCTTAAACTCTCATTTGAATTGCTAATTGACCGGGCTAAACGCTGTATCGAAGCATAAGGAATATACTTTGAATAAAAAAATATAACTTTTGAAAAATTTTAATTTTTTGTTGGTTTTTTTTTAACAGTCCTGTTTCTTTTGCGATAGACCTTGTATGTATTAATTATACCCTGAACAGGGTATATTAAGCTTGCCATGATATTTGTTACACGCAGAAGGAAGCCCCGGATACCCTATAAAGTATACATATAAATGATCAGTATGTTGAGCTGAGTCGATTTAGTTATGTTCGCCTGTCTGTCTGTCCATCTGTTCGTATGTATATATACGAACTAGTCCCTCAGTTTTTAAGATATCGTTTTGAAAATTTCCAAACATCATTTTCTCTTCAAGAAGCTGCTCATCTGTCGGAACTGCCGATATTGGAACTCTATAAAATATAGCTGCCATACAAACTGAACGATCGGAGTCAAGTCTTGTATGGAAAACTTTCACATTTGACAATGTATCTTCACAAAAGTTGAAACAGGTTATTATCTAAGATAATGATGTAATATACGAAGAAATTGTTCAGGTCGTCTTACTATAGTATACAGCTGCTATGCAAATTGAACGATCGGAATCAAGGGCATGTATGGAAAACATTCACATGTTTTCCCGAAATATCACATGGATCACAAATCAAATCAAATTTCACATGGATTAATAGTCTCCGAAAAGTATAGCTTCCATACAAACTGAACATATACTTAGTTACTAAAAGAAATGCACCTATGAAGGGTATATTAGCTTCGGTGCAGCCGATGTTAACGTTTTTTCTTACAACATGTAGTATGCATTTACTATACATATCTTTAACTCCCGCCCAGCTACGTAAATGTGTGTGTTTACACAGCCCCGGAGATGTGGGACCTCCACGGACTAAAGTGCTCTTCTACATATGTATGTAATAAATAATACCTGTGTGTATGTATGTGTCTATGTAGTGCCTTTAATTAGTAGCGTTCGGCATTAATATTAATGAAACGCTTGATGGTAATACTTACTCCCCATTCGCAACAGTTAATAGTACATACACACACGCTTTCATCTAAATAGCAACAAAATACATGTAACTTGTTTGTAAATAACGTTGGGACTTTTTACGTCATCGCCGTTCTATGATTTATTAGGTGAACATTCAGAGTTCTATGACTACAGGGGCAGAAGCAGCAGAGGTTCATGGTAGGAGGCGTTGTCCGATATAGGCAACCGAGAATGTTTGGTTTAGCGGAATTAAAATATTTCACAGACAACGCGGACAGCATTCGTAATTGAGTAGCGCTTCTTTGATGGTGTATGTTAGTAAGACTTAGACATTGTCTCATGTCTCTAATTGTCACAATCTTAATTTAGTGACTCTGTTAGTCAGGAGTCTCAATTTGGTATTTTGGTAGATACTCGTACAGTATATATGGAGCAAATTGATTAGTCCAATGGCTGTTAAATATTTAGAAAGAGCTATGAAAATAGCTCATCGTATGTTAATGAATTAGAAAACTGCTTAAACTGATTACAAAAACAAGATGTAGTAAAATTTTATTGCAACATTTTCGCAGAAATTTTTAATAGCAAATCCTGTATAGTAAAAATATAATTATATATTATATATTTAATCTTATAATTTCTTTAGTATTAAAAATGTTATACTAAACATTTTATAGCGAAAAAATTTATAACAAATATAATCAAATCAAATTATTGTAGTAGCAAAATTCAACTTTTTACTGGCCTAAAATTGGGTAATCGATCAAAATTATAGTCAATTAGGTATAAAGATGTGGCAATAGTATTATACAAAACGAAAAAGCAATATTTCTTAAATTTTATTATATCAAATTTTATAAAATATTATTCCTCGTTTAAGACTTAACGGTCGGCCTTAAATTTGTATAAGTAGAAATGATCAATATTTAGGCGCATGTTGGTTTACAAAACTTCACTGAAAGTTGACTTCATTAGTGTGTAATGATTTTACTACCATAAACCAAAAGCTTAACAGCTTTGTTAAACTCCAGCAATTCTGGTCCTTCCAAACGACATCGCTTCACACTATGTGCTATTGAAAAGTTCCAAGAAGATCCTTCGTTTTAGAAGAAAATTTTGTTCAGCGATGAGACCCATTTTTGGCTCTATGGAAATGGGATAAAGAACAACCTGAAAAGACTCAAGAACCACCATTTCATTGAAAAAAGCAAAGTTTTGGTGTGGTTTGTGAGCTGGTGGAATCAGTGTTCCATATTTCTTCAAAAATAATGCCAGTAAAAACGTATTCGTCATGATAATCAACTATTTCATGCCAGATATTAAAGCTCATGATCATGCAGTGTTCGTTAGAGCAGAGGTACGCGCTTAGGTAATATGTGAAACTCAGGCTTACCCAAATGTTGCTTTAGCAAGAAGTGGTGTGTTACGGTGGCACCAGGTCTTTTTGGCGGGCCGGGAAAAGGTCGCTGATGAAAAAGGGAAAAATGAGCAAACCCAAGGTGAAAACGATGCTCATTGTCTTTTTTGACAGCAAAGACATCGTCCACCATGATGAATGTTTATGAAAAATTCTACTTCCGCAATTAGCCAACACACACACGCAGGAATAAAAAAAATTCCATAGCATCAACAAAACCATTTTCCTCCACAATTTATAACATGTTTTTCACTCGTAATTCCGTGCTG
Source organism: Bactrocera zonata (assembly GCA_037783105.1). Taxonomy (NCBI): domain Eukaryota; kingdom Metazoa; phylum Arthropoda; class Insecta; order Diptera; family Tephritidae; genus Bactrocera; species Bactrocera zonata. The sequence continues at coordinate 13,932 of JBAWJQ010005267.1, read as the reverse complement.
TTGCTACTTTCAAATGCGATTACCTAACCACAAAAAAATATGAGACATGAAAAACTTGTACATAAAAAAATTCCGAATAATTCCTATCTTCTTCTTAATTGGCGTAGACACCGCTTACGCGATTATAGCCGAGTTACCAGCCGCGCACCAGTCGTTTCTTCTTTTCGCTACGTGGCGCCAATTGGATATACCAAGCGAAGCCAGGTCCTTCTCCACTTGGTCCTTCCAACGGAGTGGAGGTCTTCCTCTTCCTCTGCTTCCCCCGGCGGGTACTGCGTCAAATACCTTCAGAGCTGGAGTGTTTTCGTCCATCCGGACAACATGACCTAGCCAGCGTAGCCGCTGTCCTTTAATTCGCTGAACTATGTCAATGTCGTCGTATATCTCGTACAGCTCATTGTTCCATCGAATGCGATATTCGTGGCCAATGCGCAAAGGACCATAAGTCTTTCACAAAACTTTTCTCTCGAAAACTCGCAACGTCGACTCATCCGTTATTGACATCGTCCAAGCCTCTGCACCATATAGCAGGACGGGAATTATGAGTGGCTTATAGAGTTTAGTTTGTTTGTCGAGAGGGAGTTTTGCTTCTCAATTGCCTACTCAGTCCGAAGTAGCTCCTGTCGGCAAGAGTTATCCTGCGTTGAGTTTCTAGGCTGACATTGTTGGTGGTGTTTACATTGGTTCCAAGATAGACGAAATTATCTACAACTTCAGAGTTATGACTGTCCGAAGTAGCACTTGTTGGCAAGAGTTATCCTGCGTTGAATTTCTAGGCTGACATTGTTGGTGGTGTTTACGCTAGTTCCAAGATAGACGAAATAATTTACAACTTCAAAGTAATGACTGTCAACAGTGACGTGAGTGCCAAGTCGCGAGTGCGACGCCTGTTTGTTTGATGACAGGAGATATTTCGTCTTGCCCTTGTTCACTGCAAGACCGTTTCGTTTTGCTTCCTTGTCCAGTCTGGAGAAAGCAGAACTAACGACGCGGGTGTTGAGGCCGATGATATCAATATCATCGGCATACGGCAACAGCTGTACACTGTTATAGAAGATTGTACCAGCTCGATTAAGTTCTGTAGCTCGAACTATTTTCTCCAGAAGCAGGTTGAAGAAGTCGCACGATAGGGAATTGCCTTGTCTGAAACCTCGAACGACTCAGGGAGGTCCTTCCCGATTCTGACGGAGCTTTTGGTATTGCTCAACGTCAGCTTACACAGTCGTATTAGTTTTGCGGGGATACCAAATTCAGACATCGCGGCATAAAGGCAGCTCCTTTTCGTGCTGTCCAAAGCAGGTTTGAAATCGGCGAAGAGGTGGTGTGTGTCGATTTTCTTTTCACGGGTCTTTTCCAAGATTTGGCGCATGGTGAATATCTGGCCGGCTGTTGATTTGACATTATTATTCCTATGGGCACAAAAATTACATTGAAGGAACCTACTTTTAGGCGATATACGTTTTGCATTTTTTATAGCTCGGAGTGCATGCGTGCTTGGACTTGTGCAAATCTCCCTGCAATAGCTAATAGGCTCTTGCTTGCAATCCAATATTGAAACCTTATTGTCGTAGTGTACGAGTGGGTTCTAATGCAACAGCAACAATAACTGAGTACATATTGGCCAATAAATTGCCAGATTGTCGCATGGAGGTTCACGACAATTTTACACCTTTTATGCAATCACAGCAACAAAGAAATATTTCTTTCGAATTTAGAGTAGAATCACAACAGAATCAACAACAAACGGGAACAAAAAGTGAACGTTAGAGGAGGAAAAGGACAAGAACAGAAATTATGGACTGCAGTTTTTAACTGCCAGCGCCTTAAGTAAATTGCCATGTACAGTCGCATTCCAAAATTCAGCCGTATGTTGCATGCCAAGTATGCGGCAAGTAGCAATTGCAATCTCAGCAATTTGTAGCTTAGGAGCGTCGGCATCGAGTGTGCGAAGGACGAAAAAAAAGAAAAATAGTAATAATAAAAACAACCGCACATATAGGAACAATAACTATAAAAAATGCCATGTCAACAACATCAGCAGCTGTATGTATGTTCGCACGTATGTTTATTCGTATTGTCAGTAGACCTCTTCTTAGTTTCAGTACCGTTTCATTTATTATTATTTTCGTGTTTGTCACATATGTTTCAATATTACAAAAAATTATGAATTATAACAATGTTAAAAATATCTGTTGCTTGTGGTAATATTGTGTGTATCCGACCGACGCCACTCGACGACTGACTTCTCGTATCGATGCCACCTCTTGGCTATTGCTGTTTTGTACTCAGGTTACCAGATTGTTGACAGTATGTATATGTGCCAGCAATGCGTTTGGTGTTGTGGTATTATTACTACGTTTACGGATAATAACGCAATAAATCCTTTTATTTTTCGCACCAAAACCGAGATTTTTCGCCAGCTTACCAAAGCTCGCACGCTTATACAAGTAAAAAAGCACACATGCTTTTTACATAAGGATACCTCTAAGTGCATGCGAAGGGCATCAAATGCTTCGCTTATAAAACACCTTAGTAACAACGTTGGAGATGCCCTTGTGTTAACACAAACACATCACCAAGGATACCGAAACAATAGTTGTTGAAATGACGAACGGTGAGAACGGTAGGTGCAATTGATTGTTGCCCGACTGTTATTTTATGGGTGTTACCCACACACTTTGTGCACGAGCACAAAGGCCAACACACAGTTACATTATTTACATCTATGCGCTTGTATAAAACTGCTTCGCAGCAAATAATTCTTTGAATCCATACGCACAAAAATATCTTCGCAAACGAAAGTATGGTTGAGGCCAAGGAGAATAGAAAAGAAAACAGGAAAAATGCAAACAATACCCAGAGCCATAAAAGCTACCAACGTGCGCTTTTACTTCAGAAAACTACAAATATTGCTATGTGCATTAAAGCTAAGAAAAGCAAGCTGAGGTGGATGGAATAAAAAATATTTTTTAAATAAGATAATGGCCGAAGAAAAAAATTAACATAAAAAAACACTTCAAAAAACAGAATATGTAGCACCTCCTTTACATTTGTAGAAATCTCAGCCGTGGCATCAGCGTGACTTTGTTCACTCTCAGTACCTGTTGCACACAAGTCGACATTAGATGCAATACCTCTTGACGCTCCACCAACGGTAGACATAGCAACACGCATCTAAAAAAATATTTATTTTTGATGAAATAATAGAATTTAATACATAATTCCCTGGTGGACCTGATAAATTATAATTAAGTTCCACGCGTTGTAGCAGTGTTACTTAATTAGAAAAATAAAATTTATAAAATCTGTTTACTATGTAAATTTAAAAAATGTATTTATTATGTACTTACTGCATGTTCTGTAGCAAAAATATTAAATTTTTCAGTATATTTATTGTTTAATGCAGTCATTTTTGAAAGTTTTATCATTAAAATCTAACACAGAAAACACTTTTTAGCCATTTTTGGACCAACTTATTATCAAAAAATAATATCGACACGCAATAGCAACACGTTTTTTCTAATATGTACGGAGCGACGCACAGCTGCAATGCTGCGTCCTTTTCTATGACACTAGATTCGTTCTTCGGACCTCTTTTCGCACGTATTCAGCCGCACGAATACTTCGTTTTTTTAAAATTGACAACCGGGATTCAGCACCAATTTTTTGCAGCCAACCTTATTTCATTATACTCGCAATAAAATTGTTTTTGTTTTGATATAAGGTTAATCGCGTAAGTGGATAGTTACAAATCACTATAGTCAATTTACCTGTATGTACCTGCCTGCCTACTGGGAAAAAGAAGACAATCCAGTGTTTGCATATTCTATAAGTTTGTGCCCAAAATATAAGGGGACATTTGAATTTAAACTGTGCGCGTCGAAGGATTTGGAGAATTTTTTTTTCAGGTTGGTAGCGCTGTCAGTCACATTTATGTCAAATTTCATGTCAAAATATTCATTAGTGTTTGAGGTACGTGTTGTTTTGTAAGCTGCTAAAAGTGAGTTTTTCGTTTTTTGCGATGTCGAAATTTGTTGACCAAAGAATTTGCATTAAATTTTGTTTATGGAATCAATTTTCTGCTGCGGATACGTCGAGGATGGTGCAGAAAGGCTTTGGTGATGAGGCTATGTCAAAAAAAAAATGTTTACAAGTGGTATAGTGAGTTCCAAGCCGGCCGTGAACGTGTCGAAGACGAAGAGCGTCCAGGACGACCATCAACCTCAACCGACGAAGCTCACGTTCAACAAATCAAAGATTTGGTGTTGAACAACCGTCGATTAACAATTAGAGACCTTGCTGATGAAGTTGGCATATCGAAAGGCTCAGCCAATAACATTTTGAAGGATGTTTTGGACCTCAAGCGCGTCAAATCTCGACTGGTACCGAAAACATTGAATATTTTGAAAAAAAGGCGTCGCGTTGAAGTGTGAGAAACGATGCTTTCCGACTACCAGGGTGTCATGAAACTCATTATAACTGGCGATGAGACTTGGATCTATGCTTACGACCCCGAAACAACCGATCAATTGAGCGAATATCGTGCCAAAAGAGAGCCGAGACCAAAAAAATCGCGCCAAAGTCGCTCAAAAATGTGCATTGTGCATTATGAATTCCTTTCATCCGGTCAAACAGTCAACAAGGAATGTTATTTGAACGTTATGCGTCGCCTGCGTAACGCTATCCGCCTAAAAAGGCCGGAATTGTGGAAAGACAATTCTTGGTTTTTAAACCACGATAATGCACCATCCCATACTGCCCTCGTAATTCGTGATCATTTCGCCAAAAACTCAACCAATATCGTTCCGCAACCACCGTATTCACCTGATCTGGCGCCGTGTGATTTCTGGCTGTTCACCAAGCTCAAAAGACCGCTCCGGGGACACCGTTTTAATATGATAGAGGAGATTCAAGAGGCAGCGAAGACGGAACTAAAGGCCATCCCGGAAAGTGACTACAACCAGTGTTTCGAAGATTGGAAAATCCGTTGGCATAAGTGCATTGCATCGGGAGAGGACTACTTTGAAGGGGATGAAATTGATTTGAAAGAATAAATAAAGAATTTTCAAAATAAATACAATGTATCCTTTTTTGGGCACAGTAGTATACTTTCGATTAGTCTAGAGAGTGCGTGTAATGTTAAAAAAATCTTTTTTAAATATTAATTAATTACACTTAGCATCACAATTTCCGGTCAACCTCCTCGAAATTAATATTTTAATGTAATAAATTTTGTATAAAAATTATTTTCATCCCGTAATACGATGGGTGATCGTCGTACTATGGTGAGATCTTAGACTAATATATGCAGTACAAAATCACCCGGAAGTTCGAAAATCTTTATGTTAAGTATATGGGGGCTAAGAGAAGTACTGGTCCGGTTGAAGCCATTTTTCGCATAAAGGTAAACCATTTTAAGAGAAGGTTTTTCCTTTCATTTCAGATATATACAAGGTGTGTTCCAAAGTAAACTGGACTTTTTGAATCTAACTCCTCCTATTGGCCTATGTCGACTGGCGAGTTAGAATCTGCTATCTGCGATTGTCCGATGAGAATTGTATGACCTTTCGTTGATTGCAAGTGAAGCTATTGCGGTTTAGGTGTAACTCTGTTTGCGTTATCGGTGCGAAATTGAGCTTCGAACAAAGAGCCAATAGTAGATTTTATTATAAAATTAGTAAAACTTTCACCAAAATGTTTCAATTGATGAAACAAGTTTATGGCGATGATTGCCTATCCCGTAGCAGAGTGAACGAGTGGTTTCAACGTTTTCAAAGTGATCGTGATATCATAAATGACGATCAACATATGGGTCAAAAAAATCCGTGACCACCGGAAATTCCATCGAAACTTTGCGTGAATTCATCAAAAATCAGCCGAAATCATTATTGAAATTCATGGAAATGGAATTGAACATCTCCAAAAACATTGATTTATCGGATTTTGACTGAACATTTGGGCGCACGGCTTGTTCCGCACAAATTGACTGATGACCAAAAATTGCTCAGAATCCAACATTCGAAGGACGATTATTTGACCAAAAATCACATTAAACACTCCCGGTATTCACCTGATATGGCACCATGCAACTTCTTCCTTTTCGGAAAAGTGCATTTTCCCATGAAAGGAAAGCGTTGTGCAGACCTAGAGATCATTCAAAAGGCATGCACCGCCATACTGGCGGCCTTACCGGCAGACGAGCTAAAACACTCGTTCGACATGTTTTTGGACCGTGCAGAAAGCTGTATTGAAGCAGAAGGAGACTGTTTTGCATAAAATAAATAGGTTTTGCCGGAAAAACCATTTGTTCTGTTTTTTTAAAAGTCCTGTTTACTTTGGAACGCTCCTTGCTATTTTTGACCAAAAGTGAACTGTAGGTACCGGGGTCTAAATATTCGGTACCTAGGGGCTTAAACAGTTTTTATTGGATTTGGATTTTTGATAATACGGTGGCACATACTAAAGACATTATTCGTGCAAAGTCCAATCCCGTTATATTAATTGCTTCTTGTTTTTTGTACTGGAAACTGAGCCAATCAAGTGGAATTTAAAATTGTGCTATATGGGAAGTAGGCGTGGTTGTTGTTTCCGAATCTCTGGCGTATTTAGTTATTGATTTATCGCACTTTTTAGTTTTTAACAGTAGCGTTATATGGGGAGTGAAGGGGCCAGCCTACGATTTCATCAATTTTCATACTGTCGTTAAAGTTCTTTTAAGATTTGTATTCGGTAAATTTTGTTATTGTTGCATATGTGGTTTAGTAGATATATACAATAAACTTTTTTAGAGGGCAGGGCCACGTTTTATATCTTAATTTAGTACTTTGTTATGGCACTCTATATATTTTCGGCTTATGGCGATTTGTGGGCGTGGCAGCGGTCCGATTACGCTCATCCACGAACTCGATTTGTTTTTATACTGAGGAACCTACGTACCAAGTTTTATCCAGATATCTAAATTTTTACTCAAGTTACAGACAGACAGATAGACAGACAGTCAACCGGATTTCAACTTTTCTCGTCAACCGTGGTCTCTTGCAAAACTGCAAGAAGATCCGACTATCTCGAGCCAAATTTTGTTCAGCGATGAGGCCTATTTCTGTGAGAAGGTAACCGTCAAAGGCGATCCTTATCGCGCCATGATAACCGACTATTTGATGCTAGAAATGATCGTGTCATATCACACCCTTAGACTTCTTCCTGTGGTGATATGTAAAATCTAAAGTCTATGCATACAAGTCCGCTTCAGTACAGGTCTTCTAGCAATACATCGCGGTTGTCATTCGGCAGTTGCCCGTCGAAATGCTCGAATGAGACATCGAAAATTAGACTCAACGGATTTATCATCGGAGACGTTGCCGCAACCATTATTTGAAAGAGATAACCATCAAAAAATCAATGCCAAAGAATGTTCTTTCGAATGAAAATAAAGATTCTCATTTCAATTTTGAGTTTCGATGTTTTTTTTTTTAAATGGATCTCCCTTTATCAGAAAAGGATTTATGTATTGGTGACAGTTATGGATTTTTAATTTTCATGCATTTTAAAGCAGATGGAAGCACTGTCACGGTGGCAGCAGAAAGAGTTTTAGAACAATATTTTTCTGGCAGTTTCTGCAGAAACCACCATACAATGTTCAGAGTAACTTCACCATAGGTTTTACCAAAATTAATGAGCTCGGCATAATTTTAAGCAAAGAGCTTGTAAACGATATAAAAATATTAAGATATCAGGATGACTATTTGAGAATTTTTTCAAATTAGATATTCATAACTTTCACTTATTAAAAATGAAGATTATTATAATAAAACTATTTTTAACTCACTCTATATTATTATATTTTATTTGTAAAACAAATAAAGGAAGTATAATGTAACTAGGAACACATTCTTTTATTGTGATTAAATTCTGAAAAATGTGTTTTAAAACTTCTTATCATTTAATTAAGTTCCTTCCTTATTCTCTGAAAACATACGATATTTTTTATCCTCGCTTTGGGCGAAAACAGCACTAAACTTACAGGAGCAAAAAAAAAAATTATAACTAGCAACAAGAAAAAATCCTAACTTGCGTTGTATAATTTATTTGGACAATTACCCGTTCATAACTTTGTGAAGATATCTTGGACATGGCTACATTGACTCAGTTTCACGTCACGTTAACCCTTTCATGCCCGATGTTGTCTATAGGCAAAATTGTACATACAATGTCTGTCGCAAAAGAAACAGAACTTTTTAAATAAAACTGTTTCTGGTGGCGCCACCAATTGGTGGGTATATGAAATAAAAAGTTTGATCTCTTGTTGACATTTCGTAAAAATTTTAAGACAATTGGATAACTACAATCGATGTTATCGATCAAAAAGTGACAGCAGCTTTTGGTCATCGGTCGTAAAATGCATTTTGAACTTAGAGCAAATATTAAATTTTGTTTTAAACTTTGGAAACGGTTTACTGAAACATTTCAAATAATGAAAAAAGTTTATGGTGATGAGTGCCTATCCCGCATGAGTGGTTTAAGCGATTCCAAGAAGGTCGTGAGGACCCCTGTGGTGATCAGAAGTCAGTCGTCTTCAGAAGTCAAAAGTAAAGACAATGCTGATTTGTTTTTACGATTCCGAGGGTATTGTTCATCGAGAGTTCGTCCCACCGGGCCAAACGATTAATGCTGTGTTTTACCTTGGTGTTATTAAGCGTCTTTTGTCACGCATTCGTATTGCTCCTGGCGCCTGTTGGACGATAATGCGCCGCGTCATCGGTGGACGCTTGTCACTGATTTTTTGACAAAAAACTCAATATTAACCATTAATCACTCACCCTACTCACGTGATCTGGCACCCTGTGATTTTTACTCCTTTGGAAAACTTCATTTGGCCATGAAAAAACACTGGTTTCAGGACATTTCCAAAAGGCGATATTCTCAAGAGCATTCCGAAAAATGACCTTAAACACTCATTTGAAATGCTAATTGATCGGGCTAAACGCTGTATCGAAGCACAAGGAAACTACTTTGAATAAAAAATTATAACTTTTGAAAAATATTAATTGTATATGCTTCTAAGTCCCATTATTTAAATTTTTTTAACACATTATGTAATCTGATGTATTGTGTAAGCTTACAGTGAATTGTTCTATTGTAAGCCATGCAAGGATTAATTCAGTAGGCGTTTTTCGTAGAGTGAAATTCTCAACGTCGCGAATTATCAAAATCGCGAAAAATGCGTTTACGCAAAAAAGATTAAAATATCTGTTTTATTGTAAAACCATGGGAACAACATAAATAGATAAAGGTAAGATAGTTATTAAGAAAGAAGAAATGTCATTGAAATGCCTATAATAATTTTGTAAAAGGGCTGTTGCCTATAGGCAACATCCTATAACTAACGAACCAGGACACTAAGTACATTTTAAATTTGTATCACTTCATATTTGCTTGTTTTAGCTCCACCCATTTTATTTCGGGCATGAGAGGGTTAAACATTTATAAATTTATATTTTATAGGGCCTCCTGGCTTTGATAAACTTCCTTCATAGTGTAAAAAACAAACACCAACCATAATATCAAGGGCGGTACACCCCAAAAATACCTTTAGTGAAGTAAATAAGGTACTCAACCTGTGCATGTTTCAGGAAGTGTGTTGTTTCAGAATGTGTGATAAGAACTCTAACAACTTCGCATAGACAACGCATTTTTATACGACTGCTAAAGTGTTTGTATCATACTTTTTCAAGCATACACCGCATGCATACAGAATAAATACTTGAAAACATGCTTGATATTGAAAATGTAGTTTTTATAAACTACTAAACAATTTGCGTCTTTTTTAGCCTTCTCCATGTAAGCTAGTTATTAACTTAGTTAGCGACAGAGCTAGTATACAACTGAACTTAAGAGAAAATTATTGGTTCTTGCAAAAAGGGGTTTTAAGATTGTCGGGGTGATCGACGTGTGTTTGCCGGTATGCCAAATAAAATAAAAACTATTAGAATTTTGGGTAACAATTCAATTTGTGTATTTGAGGGTGTGTAATATATGTATATGTATGTTAGTATATACAAGTGTGTGGGTATGTGTGGATATATACTTATAAATTGGGTTATATGAAATAAGTTACAAATATAATTCGTATATAACTTAAGGGGTAAATTATAAGTATAATACAATATGAATTTTAAATAAAACCTGATGGTTACTAATTCCCGCGTTGATTTTCAAAGGTTCTGCTGCTGTTGTTGCTGCTAATACTGCTGCTGCTGGTTGTTGTTGTGGCTGCTGATATTGCTGCTGCTATCCGTCCGCTATGGTGATTCGTTTTATTGTGTTTTTTCGTTTTGTTGGGTACTTCGCTGTTATGTTGGCGCTGTTGGGTGTTTTTTGCATTGTCCTCTAATTCGTATTTAGACGAGTTAGGAGGACAATGCAGGGATGTGTTCATTAGGTATGAACATCCCGGCCGCCTTGCAGTGTCTGCGAATAAAAAGATTTTTTAGATCTATTTTGAATTGGGTAAATGAGTATTGTTATCAACGGGTTGGAGGTATACTTTTGGGTTTAAATCGCACAAGCACCGGTTAGAGTCCAACCGAGTGCGGTGTTTTGTGCGATCACGGTGCTGTTATCGGGGTTGAATAGTCCGGGTTTCATCAATCTTGGGTAGATGTCAGCTCCCAGTTCCAACATGATTTTATCGTCTTTCCAGAATGTAGGGTCGGCTAGGACTAAGTGGTCGAACTTCTTAATGATTTCGCCACTTAAGTCACGATTATAGGGTCGGGTCGGTAAATCGTACGTCAATAGGCAGTTAACTTCGACATGCCAGTCGGAGTCAGTTAACGATCCTATGACGACTTTACATATACGATGTGAGTCGAGGTACGTTTTTGGTAACCGCAATCTCTGCACCAGTTCTGATGCAATTACAGTCACTTTTCGGGTCGGGTTGACTATGGCTCGTATTTTGTTCCATTTGCCATCGTGTTTAATTTTGACCATGACTGTTGGTGTGAGGGTCGGCTTGGCCAGTAACGTGGGTAGATCCTCTTGTCTATGTAATTGTTCTTCGCCTTTTGCTGTTTTCTTTTGCTCTTTGCAGAACAGCCTGGGGTGTCCATGTAGGGTTGAATGGTGTTCCCCATTACACGTGGCACATCGTTTTTTACTTGTGCACTTTTGGGTGGAATGCGATCTGGCCAAGCAATTGACGCAGTACTTGTGTTTGTTAACTGCGTCAAACTTTTCATTGATGTTCATTTTGGTGAATTTTGAACAAGTTACCAGTCTATGGTCTTTTTTACACAATCCACAGGCGACGTGTTTGTGAATTCGCTTTGATGAACGGCTGATAGCACGCCGAGCCGTGCGATGAGTACTTCCCCGTTCTTCACGAATAGGGGAAAGGCTGATGGTACGTCGGGCCGTGCGATGCGTATTTCCACGCTCCTCTCGAATGGGGAAAGGGTCGCTTTAAAGCGATGCAGGCGTCTTGCCAGGGTTCCTTCGTCGGAGAGTGGGCTGATACTACGGGTTACGCTAAGTGATCGCACAGTGAATGTGGGGCTGCTTTGGCGGCTGCAAATTGACTTCGTACTGCTTTGAGGGGCCATGTCACTATAAGGAAATAAGATTAATTATTTGGTAAAGTGACTATTTTGGTTATTGGGCGGGTAATTGTTCCCTGAGAGGTACGTATATCAACTACTCTTGCTTTATTGTCGGCACCGAGATATGTTTTTTCGATGCGACCAAGTCTCCACTCATTTGGGGGTAGAGTTTCTTGACGTATAACTACCATATCGTTAACGTCTATGTTGCGTTGAGGGTATTTCCACTTATATCTTTTGTGGAGTTCTTTCAAATATTCTTCTTTCCATCGTTTGCAGAAGTGTTGATGGAGTATCTTCAGTTTTTGCCATCTTTGTGCGGTGCTTAGATGTGCATCTTCTAAGTTGGGTTCTGCTGGGATTAATAAAGGGGTACCTATTAAGAAATGGCCTGGAGTTAAAGGTTCTAAATTTGTTGGGTCTTCACTTAATGGGCTTAAAGGGCGAGAATTCAAGCAACTTTCGATTCGGGTTAAAAGGGTAGCTAGTTCTTCGAAAGTGAATTTCTGGTTCTGAGACACCTTTTTCAAGTGGCTCTTTAAACTTTTCACTCCTGCTTCCCAGAGTCCACCCATGTGTGGAGCTCCTGGAGGGTTAAAGTGCCAGTTGATGTTTTGGTGTGCTTCGCTAGTTGTTAGTTGAGTTTTCAATGACTTCATGAATTCTCGCCGATCTTTAACTAAAAGTTTAGACGCTCCAGCAAAATTAGTACCATTGTCCGAATAGAGATCGGCGGGACATCCGCGCCTGGAAAAGAAACGTGCGAATGCGGCCATGAATGCGTTAGTGGTGAGATCACTTACTGGCTCTAAATGTATGGCTTTGGTTGCAAAACAAACAAATACGCATACATAGCCTTTTGTGATCAAACATGCTCTGCCGGTGTAATTTTTTATGTCATAAGGACCGGTGAAATCGATTCCTGTTGCTGCGAATGGACGGGTTAAGGTGGTACGTTCTGCGGGTAATGCTGCCATTATCTGAGTAGTGTTACGCTTTTTGTGCAAAACACAAGTTTTGCACTGATGAATGGTAGACTTGATGAGGGTTTTCAGCTTCGGTATCCAAAATTCCGAACGCATAAGTCGTAATACTAGTTGGTTGCCGCCATGAAGGGTTATTAAATGTGTAAATTGGGTGAGTAGTTTGGCTAATCGACTGCTATAGGGTAGTATAATCGGATAACGCTCGTTGTATGATAATGCCGCTGAATTGCTCAACCGACCATTAACTCGCATTATTCCTTTGGGATCGATTAAAGGGTTTAGTGTTAAAATTGTACTTTTTTTGGGTATGCTGATTTTTTGGGTTAAGGCTTCATACTCTTCCTGGAAATACTTCTTTTGGGATAAAATAATTAGCTTCGTGCGGGTAGTGTTGAACTCTTCTGGTGTTATTTCAAACGTTGTGTATGACTGCTGTGATTTATTGGGTGACGCATTCGAACAGAATCTGAACAAATATGCTACAACTCGAATGGCTTTGGGTAAGGAAGAGAATCTATCCAGGATATCCTCTTGTGTTGTGTTCACGAAGGTTCTGATTGGCCGGAGTTCCAGTGTTGTATCGCTTGATATTTTGGTAACTGGCCAGTGTTTCGGGTCGAGTGTTAGCCATTGGGGTCCGTGCCACCAGAGGTCATTGTTAACCATTTCCAGAGGTGTGCGTCCGCGAGTAGCTAGATCTGCCGGGTTGTCTTGACTTTCGACGTGAGTCCAATTTTCGGTTCCAACCTTTTCTGCGATTGTGGCAATTCGGTGGGATACAAAGGTTGTCCATGTGCATGGGGGTTTGCTAAGCCATGAAAGAACAATTGTGGAATCCGTCCAAAGGTGAGTACGGTATTGGGTTATACTTAGTTGGGGTAGGGTCGCATCCACTAGATTCACCAGAAGAACAGCTCCACAAAGTTCTAGCCTTGGTAATGATATGGTTTTTATTGGGGCCACACGAGTCTTGGATACCAAAAGGGTTGTCCAGGTATTTGCGTTTGTAGAAACACTGATATATAGGGCTGCTGCGTAGGCTTTTTCAGATGCGTCAGAGAATCCATGAAAATTGATGATCGCGGATGTCGAAAAGTGGGTCCATCGAGGAATTTCAATAAGATTTAAGGAATCGTAGTCCTTTATGAATATTTTCCATCGATGGAGGGTTAAGGGTTTTAGACTTTCATCCCAATCGGATTTATCCAGCCATATCTGTTGCATTATTATTTTAGCTGTGACTACAACGGGGCTGAGCCAACCAGCTGGGTCGAACAATTTAGCTATAATCGATAGTACTTCTCTTTTAGTATATGACGTTTTATCCTGAATAGGGTTGATGAGAA